>OX376191.1:1465962-2065962 GCA_947363905.1 Lithophane semibrunnea | reverse complement strand
GACAGACACACAGATACACAGATACACAGACACACAGATACACACGTTAAACTTATAACACCCCTCTTTTTCCGTCGGGGGTTAACAATTTTCAAAAGAGATTAACAGTACTACTTGTTGAGAGATGTTATTATTCTATTAACGATTTTTTAAATGATGATGACATAAACTAATTATTCTTGATTATCAACAATTATAGAAGTAAATAACCTAATTTAATAAAGTATTCGTTTTGACATTATATTCGTGTAATTGTGTTCGTTCATCGTTTTTTTATTTGATTTTTTTTTTGACATGTACCTAATTTAATTAATTTGTATTCAATATTCATGTTCAATAATATTACTTGCATGATCATTATAATTTATCCTACTAATATTATAAATGTGAAAGTTTGTGTGTTTGGATGTTTGTTACTCAATCAGGCAAAAACGGCTGAATGGATTTGGATGAAATTTGGCAAACAGATAGCTTATAACCTGGATTAACACATAGGATACTTTTTATTCCGATATTCCCACGGGATCGAGACTTACGCGGGTGAAACCGCGGGGCGCAGTTAGTTATGAGATAAAACTCACAAATTTTGCATGCGTATTTTAAGATAAATTGTACAAGGATCACAACTTATTTTAATATCTTATGTCATGTACCTACAATTTATGCAAATAAAGCTTTCTTTCTTTCTTAGGTATGAGTTAAATGGAGTGGAGATTGATAAAATAAAAAATGCAGGTATAACAACAACCATGAAATCACTAATTTCAATGAACAAAAGTGAATCAAAAATGTCTAATGCCTGGGGCTGGAATATTGGGAATATTGATGGTATAAAAAATATAAATAGAGGTAGATTTTCTGCTTCTATACCACTTCGTAACCTCCTCGGTTTTGCTGAAGATTTAAAAAAGTCGTGATAAATAGTAGACATAAACTGATATTGTTACGAAGTAACACTAATTTAAACGCTGTCAAACTTAATCTTGGTGAAGTAGTGGATGATGTTCAGATCAATAAAATCATATGTCGCGTACCGCATATTATAGTATCAGATATAGAAAAAAATGGGTTGTTAAAAGTATTAGAAAAAGATCTCCCACTTCAAATGATATACAGAAATTGAGATCTGTACGAATATCCAGCTTTGTGTCACTGACTCTGGCAGGGCCACCATCAGGGATTTTAATTTTGATTACACAAAAAAATTGTCGCTAATTTGTCGCAATTTGTCGCAATTTGTCGCCAAATATCAGAATTTGTCGCTCACTGGTTCAAAAGATATAAGGGTTTATAGGTGGCCGATCTGGAGAGAGTCTCCCCAGCAGGGCCACATTTATATCTCAAAAACTAGGCCACCTAGCAAAGATCTGTTGTCTCCCATAATTAGTCGCCAATTTTTCGAAATTTGTCGCCAAATATCAGAATTTGTCGGTCACTGGTTCAAAAGATATTAAAGAATTCAATTTCCCTATACAGTGGTACAAGCAAGTACAAAATACTTTATGCAGTTTCTAGACAGTATCTATGACGTCTTATGGAGGAATGTTTGTTTCGAATTAAAATTTTCGAATAAAGAAATCTACAATAAAAAAATATATGTAATTATTTAATTATATAACACAATGTGCATTTACCACTTAGTAGCTGGCAGATAGATCGCTGCGCTCCGTTTCATTTGCGGTAAGTAAGAAAGAGTTAGATGCGCGTGTACAGACAAGCTACTTAGAACGAGTTGCCCGTCACGTAAGTTAAAGTCAGCCAGTTTAATTAAAGTACGAATGATTGAATCAGTTGTACCGGAGATTACCCCTAACATCCAAACTCACAAACTGTATCTCTTCATAATATTGATTAAGTAGGTATTTGTAACATTCTGTAAGTACAATAACTTTAAGGTAGTAAATTTTATATTATTTCGACAACAGAAGTTTTATTATTCTAACCTAAATTAAGATAAAATAAAAACTCAACCTGTCCATACTCACAACACCACTCACAATAACCTCAAAATACACACACAAATACAACACACATCAAACGAACTTTTTGGAAATTTCTTTTTTTTAAATAAAATTTGATTACAATAAATTGACAAACGTTTTCATAGTTTAAGTATTTTAAACATGTTACTAAAGGTACGATCATTTTTTTTTTTATTCTAACGTTAATTAGAGCTTAACATTGTAAACTGGTAAAACAGTTGCATGCGACTGTACATCTTGACACCAAATAGACCAAAAGTAAGGTTTAATGTTTTCAAAGAAGTTTAACCGATTAATTACCAATGACGCCCCCGGCGCGTCATAAGCAAATATCACGGGAGGCCCTTGACGCACCTGGCGCGTCACATCGAACTTACTTAAAAACAGATCTAAAAACATTGAGATAAAGAGAACTTTTTATCCTAAATTAAACATTGCAGTTGACCATAATTTAAAATTCGTATTTTATAAGTCAGGGATAGCAAATCTTTGGTAACAGTTTACAAACTTATACGGGCCACCCCGTATAAGTTTGTAAACTGTTACCAAAGGTTTGGTAAGGGACACAGATACGAAAGCGGTTACCACCCCGTATATAAAGTTTTAACAATTGTTTTTTCAATGTATAGCCATTTTCGGTTTATATATATATATATTTTTTTCTTCTCTTTATTATTGTCGTTTACGATAATTAATTCGCGTACCTGTTACGAATTTACGCTTCTTTGAAATATGCAAAATCGATTGACTACATTCAGGAAAAATTTCGTCTGCTTGCTTATCTTCAAATATTACGTTGATTATCACAAACAAATAACCTAATACATTTACATACATATTACATTTACAAAAATGTTGGCGACCACTGTAACATTTTACTAAAATAAATAAATAGTACCTTGTGAGGCCAAATTTCCTTTGAATACCAACGAATTCGAATCGAAGCACACAAATAACTTTTTCTCTTAGCAGATTGACGCAAGATAACAGCGAAATACGTATAAAACATCACAGGGGGCCAATGCCGCTCTAGGCCGCTCTAGGCCTACATCAAGGATGACGCATCATCCATGATGTAGGCCCATGACGCGCGTGGTACGTCATCGTCCAATGTTCGGGGCCTGGCTAAAGTATGCATGAAAATGATGTTGGCAATGAATCGGTTAAGTCACTCTAACCTAGTAATTTAAAACATGAAAACATGTATTTCATTGAGAATTTATGTCTCTCGGACATTTCTAAGGACTTTAGACCGATAAAAACTTTTTACAAAAAAAAACAACCGACTTCAAAAAAAACACTAAAAAAGTGAAAAATAACTTTAATTTCGGAAGTCGGTGTCTTTGCTTTTTAATTTTCGTTTTTTGCCACCGACTGTGAAGTCGGTTTTTTGCCACCGACTGTGAGTTCGGAAGTCGGTGTCTTTGCTTTTTAATTTTCGTTTTTTGCCACCGACTGTGGGAAAAATACGTAATTTCGGAAGTCGGTGGCAAAAAACGAAAATTAAAAAGCAAAGACACCGACTTCCGAAATTAAAGTTATTTTTCACTTTTTTAGTGTTTTTTTTGAAGTCGGTTGTTTTTTTTTGTAAAAAGTTTTTATTTTTCACTTTTTAGTGGTGGTACCTACCCCACACAAGTTACTACCTGTTATGTAAATAACAGTGAAGGAGTCTAATAATTATATCGTCTACATAGACTGTGGGAAAAATACGTAATATTGAAGCTAGCTCAAAAACTACGCAAGAAAACTTAATAAAATTTATATGGGACCATCTCGGGAGAATACCCTTTCGAACTAAAAAAGAATTTTTAAAATCGGTTCACAAACGGCGGAGTAATCGGTGAACATACATAAAAAAAAAAAAAAAAACAATCATCCGAACGTAGTACCTCCTCCTTTTTTGAAATCGGTAAAAACTAGAAGTAAAATACAATAGACGCTGATATATTTAGTAACCTATTCCGCTTGACTATTCTTCAAGAGTCATAAAAACCCTGACCAAGATTCTATATATATATATTTATAATATAAATATATATATGTCGGAGATACGTCAGGATTTATTCCATTAGAATCATCAGAAAACATCATGTGGGCAGAATGTGGGTTTCGTGCAATGAAAACACACTGGGCGCGATACACGGCGTTTATTAGAATTACAATTTGACACTATAACCTCAAATTACAATTAATCACAATAACTTAAAACCAAACGAAACGTAGGACAGTTCCTAGACTAGACTGGAGGTTCTGTTCTCCAGGACGGTCAGCAGGCAAGAGAGCTCGCCCTGGCGCCCCTCCAACAGCTAGGCTCCGTCGTAGCACGAAGTTAGCCGCGTGTCAGTGTTGCCACCACTCGCGTCACGTGCCGCGCTTCGTTTAGCGACCGTACTGATGACCGTCTCCGACACGGCCATCCTGCGATACACGTCCTCGTGTGTTTGCCCATTAAAACAAACGCTTGTTTGTTTGAGGATGGGAAATCATCAAATGACTTCTCCCGCTTTGGGCGAAGCGGGAGGGCGTGTCAGACTTTTACTGACTAAAACCCACCCTTGTTCCTTCAATTGCCTGTTGCCCCGGTATCCCTTTCGGACTTTCCCGCAGCCCTGGCAGATGCTTGTTTGTCCTAGTGAGTCTCTCGTTCAGAAAGAAGCGACGTGGGGGTACGAGGAGTCCAAGATCCTCGGTAGTGGCACCGCGTCGTACGCGCACGCTCTGCAGCAGATCGTCGCGTCAGGCGCACCACGACGCCGCTTCTCCCACTGTGCTCGTTCCGCTGACTTGAGTTGCGCCGCCCGCAGAGGTCCTCCGTACCTCTCGCTCAGCTCGCAGGCCCACCCGTTGCGTGAACACTATAAAGAAACAAACTCGCAAAGTATCACATAGTTCGGTCACTCCTGACCAACAAGTATCACATAGCTCGGTCACTCCTGACCTAAACCGTAAAATCTGTTTGTGGGCGTCTGATTTATCAGAATTTAATAAAGTCGAATTTTAACAGAACTCTTAAGTTTAATTTTCAACTGAACTACCTTTTTACCTACCTACCTTTTTACTAACAATCAATGACAAGTTATAAGAAAATTAACATCTTATCAATAATCAGGAAATTCAAAGTAAAACTGACTACACATTTTCATCGCGCATCTCGCGAAAGACAATCAAACCAAATAAATCAACAAATTTAAGCTCTGCATGTGATCTCTGGCTACGCATAGCCCAGTAACCTCCAGTTACTATCTTTACTTTATATGAACCCTCACGGGAACGCCAAACGTCTAATCTAAAACTTAAATACTCTCCTCATTGTTACAACTACTACTTTGCTCTACCTCAGTTTCGTCAGGTATACTTTGATTTATCATAACAAAAATCATCAACCAGAGTCATGTACCATTATTTTCCACATTAACAATTTTTCACAAAGAGCCTTAGACACTTGGAAACCCACACACGAGTAAACCACTCTAACGCCACGGCTCTCCAGCCGACTAGCAATCGCATTGCTCTCACACATCCAGCGCATGGATCAAAACTTCTGTACGCATATCCATCAAGTGGATCGCCCGTGTGCATCACCTACTGACTACACACTACGGTCTCTCCAGACCCCGACCTCCGCCAGAGTTAAACGCGCATCGCGCACCCACGGACTACTTGAGTTGCCTCAAGAGACACCGATTTCTACCGGGCTACGACTACGTAATAACAACTGGTACGGTCGAACACAATACGGCCGAAAGAGAACCCTACTCGCGTGGCTTCCCTAACTTACACTCACTTGCTCATCACCACTATGATCACCATCTACTTTGACTGATACGTGACCTAGGTACTGGCATCTTTCTTAAGCTATCGTAAGCGTATTTGTAAGTACGGTTAAAATTTAAACCTTTTTTACGTATAGCATTCACCACCCAAAACTTCCGCTACCTTAAACAAACGTCTGAACTTCCAATCTAACTTAGGCTGATGTGATAATTAAGAGGGACTCGACTCTTAAAAATCTGTTTTAATTTTCCAGCAATTTGAAACTAAACATTTGAAATTGAAAACTAGGCTAACCTACGAATTTAAACTGTATAGCTTCGAGATTACCGAGATCAAGCTGGCCGGGTCTAATTATTTTAGCTTTCAACAATTCGTTAACTTTATCGCGCATGATTCGACGTTCGTCCGGAGACAGTCTGTAAGGACGTCTTTGCACTGTACGATTAGGGTCGATCAATCTTAACTCCAATATGTTCGGTAAGAAACGTTAGAGTCCAAGTCCAGTATCAAATCTAGTACGCAGTACTCTACACATCAATCTCAACCACATGCCTCCATCTGGCAAATAAGTGGGACCTCCATCCGGTACCCAACTTACTCAACACAACACATTGCCTCCATCCGGCATCATCAGCGACTGCCTACATCTCCATGCCAAACGCACGCCACACACCATTGTGGCCGCACTGAGACGGGAAATAAGACCCGGTTTTACACCTACGCCTATGAATGGCCAGGAGATGCATGCGGTCTGAGCCACTTGCGTACCAAACTTAACACCGAACGAAAGTCAAAGTCAAATTTACAGTCGTCAGCAACTACGTCACATAAGTATCTGAACTAATCGATTCTTTTTAAATCTTAATTTATCTGATGACATAAGAACTGCTAAGCCCAGCGCTATCTTTCAAAAATATTTTCATTAACTTCAATAATAGTCAAAATCAACAGTCACAGTCACACAGTCAACGTTACATTATCATAAAGCCACTAAATTTGCTGAAACAGATTCTTTAATAAACGATCATTTTGTACCCAAATCTTAATAAAAAGGAGGTTGTTCTTAATAAAAAAAAGAGGTTGTTCTGTGCTGAATACACGTGTTTGACCAATACCAGTCATCGCAACAACGTTATTAACTCATTTGCCACTTAATTTGGCTGCACAACTCTCGTTTACTAACGAGCATTCAGCACCAGAATCGTAAACAAAACAATACAGCTCACCTTTATGTTCTAACGTGCCTGAGGGTAGTTCCACAATGCAAAAGTCGACTCGTTTCCCGGCCGGTACAGCGTGTGGCCCGGCGTGCCGCACTTGAAGCACACCAGTGAGCTGCTTCTGGCTTGTTATCACTGCCCGACACACGTAACAGCCGGCACAGGCAACGGTTTCTTGACGTCGTTCATCGTTTTGCGAAAATCCGCTTCGCTTAGCTTTTAGAGTTTGTATCGGTGCGTTGACCAACAAATGCACGCATTGTTTCGCATTTCAAAAAGTAACCGCCACTGATTGTGATTGTCGAGTTTCCACGTGTGATTTCACTAGCACGATTTTATCCCAATTCTGATGTCGGAGATACGTCAGGATTTATTCCATTAAAATCATCAGAAAACATCATGTGGGCAGAAGGTGGGTTTCGTGCAATGAAAACACACTGGGCGCGATACACGGCGTTTATTAGAATTACAATTTGACACTATAACCTCAAATTACAATTAATCACAATAACTTAAAACCAAACGAAACGTAGGACAGTTCCTTGACTAGACTGGAGGTTCTGTTCTCCAGGACGGTTAGCAGGCAAGAGAGCTCGCCCTGGCGCCCCTCCAACAGCTAGGCTCCGTCGTAGCACGAAGTTAGCCGCGTGTCAGTGTTACCACCACTCGCGTCACGTGCCGCGCTTCGTTTAGCGACCGTACTGATGACCGTCTCCGACATATATATGTCGGCGTCAGCGATGGCTGAGCGATAGTTGATGTCATCATCTCGATTCGGTGATACGGACTCCATAGTGCAGGTTTACAATAAAACACGATGATACAGCAACTCAGTTAGTATTTCACTTTCAGAAAAATCATCACAGTAGGTACATTACTAATAATATTCACGCACTACTTTACACGTTCGGGCAAACCGACAGTTTCGCATAGGAGAAGTGGAGGTCTGCATCCGTTCGTTGCCCTCACAAGACTGCTTCGCCGCTCAGCCACTTCCCTTACCACGACTCTGTCCACGTGACGCCCCACTCTAGCGAGCGCGTCACGGCGTTTACCCTCTCCTTAGTAGTACAATAATCAGTTGAGAGACTATTATCGCTCAACTTTAATAATCTACGACACGGCCAACCTGACATGTCTCACGTCCTCGTGTGTTTCTGAAACAAAACAATCATCGGTGGAGTAACAGTGTAACCTCGGCCAACCTGACCGTACTCAAAGAACATTACAAATAAACGTATTTGCCTCTACTAATAAAACAGAAAGGTGCCTCTACGCAATAATCAAATGAAACTAAATGGTACACTAACGCGGTGTTACGCTAACACATAATTTGCTTCAAGATCACTTAAAGCAAATTATGACCCGCTGCCTACGCAGCTAGTGACAACCATTGCCACCCGTATCGTCATTACCTCATGTGATACGACCATCACTTCTCAAAGAAGTGTCACACAACAATAGTCTCTTTCGAGACCCACTGCCTACGCAGCTAGTGACAACTATTGCCACCCATATCGTCATCACCTCATGTGATACGACCATCACTTCTCAAAGAAGTCTCACACAACAATAGTCTCTTTCGAGACCCGGGTCCCCGCCACACCACTAACTGCCCATCGCCCCCTGACCAATTCACAAGTGAATTGCAGTTACGACTACCGATTAGTGCGTGTGGTGCAACCAATAACCAAGGGAAGAGTCCCCGCCACACCACTGACTGCCCATCGCCCCCTGAACAACTCACAAGTAAATTGCAGTAACGACTACAGTCAGTGCGTGCAGTGCGATCCATAACCAAGGCCCATATCGTCATCACCTCAAGTGATACGACCACTACTTCTACTACTCGTTGGAAATACCTTCCACAATATCATCTACATCAGACAAATCGAATTCAAGAGAAACACTGCTAAGAGGCATCTTTCGTATGAGTTTACTTCAAAATTCTAATGTCAGTTAAAGGTTTCAAAAAATAATGATCGCCATCAAGTAGCTCTACAATCTTGAATGGTCCTTTCTAGGGGTCTAACTTACCTTTACAGGAGCTTTGTCTTTGCCTTTATCAAATCTGGACTTTTCATGACTAGCATTATTTTCTTATGCTCGTTGCCGCTTGCTCTCTGGTATTCTAGTCAATATTTCTCTCCGTTTCACTATCGTCAAAAGTTACAACATTGAATGGTCTAGTTACGCGTCCTATAATTAGCTCGAGAGGGCTTGCCTCGGTAACACGATGAACCGTACGATCTGAGTTTCGTCGAGTCTATAGGCAAGGCAAATGGTAAACGGTACGAGCCGGGTCCTGCAGTCTTATCTTTAGTTCACCAGGTTTACACGCGTACGAGTTAAACCGTCATTATAAATGTGCGAAGATTCTTTAAAGCAACGATATTTGCGATTTCTTATTTTGAATATCAGTATCGATATCGATTTTGATAGGTAACTACAGACAGCAACAGACTTTTATTTTGAGATCACCAAAGATGAACTAGACAAATTGACGGTGTAACCTTGTTTTAATAAAAACATCTCAAAGAATTTTCAGTACGTACAGTCATATTTGCACAACCTTGACATCTCTTCATTGTTACAACTACTACTTTGCTCTACCTCAGTTTTGTCAGGTATACTTTGATTCTCTGACATGCGTCTCAACGCCTGGAATTCAAGGATCTTATGGTTTATAGGTCTCCTAACACCTCTACAACCTGAAAGGGGTCCTTATACTTCGAATAATTAAATATTGCAAATAGGCCCACCATCTATGAACTCGCGGCGTCAGATCAGCTCTTTTACGTGACGAATTTTAATTAGTTACTACTGTAAACTGCCGACTGTAATTATTGACGAAATTGTTTGATCGCGTTGAATACGACTGCCAATGTTCCAAGCTCAAAACTAGCACTAACGTACCGGCTATGAATAATTTTGAGTATTGTTTCAACAGTTTCGAGTTTTAACTTTTGAGATTAGGGAACTTTAATCCTCAATCACTTTGTTTTAACAAAGCAATACTTCCTAATTAACTAAACAAACTTTGATTTATCATAACAAAAATCACCAACCAGAGTCGTGTACCATTATTTTCCACATTAACAATTTTTCAATAAGAGCCTTAGACACTTCTTGGAAACCCACACAAGAGTAAACCACTCTTACGCCACGGCTATCCAGCCGACTAGCAATCGTATTGCTCTCACACATCCAGCGCATGGATCAAAATATGGTCTTTCCAGACCCTTACCTCCGTCAGTGATACAAGTCCATCGCGTACCCACGAACTACTTGAGTTGCCTCAAGAGACACCGATTTCTAACGGGCTACGACTACGTAATAACTACTTGTACGTTTGCACACAAAACGGACGATAGAGAACCCTACTCACGAGGTTTCCCTAACTCAGGCTGATATGTTAACTAAGAGGGACTTGACCCTTTAAAATCTGTTTTAATTTTCAAGCAATTTGGAACTAAAGATTTGAAATTGAAAACTAGGTTAACCTACAAATTTAAACTATCTAGTTTCGAGATTACCGAGACCAAGTACAACGATTCCAAATTGAATTAATCAAATAAAACCACAGGTATCTCATTCGCGGTCAACAATCACACACACTATTCCCCACGGGAATACAATGTCGTCTCTGACTCTACGGTCTTCACTTTAAGGCTAGACCCGATCATACTACCCAGAGCTACCGCACACAATGGCTACGATACTCTGGTACGGTCTCTGACCATACTACCCAGAGCTACCGCAAACAATGACTACGATACTCTGGTACGGTCTTCGACCATACTACCCAGAGCTACCGCACACAATGGCTACGATACTCTGGTACAGTCTCTGAACATACTACCCAGAGCTACCGCACACAAAGGCTACGATACTCTGGTACAGTCTCTGACCATACAACCCAGAGCTACCGCACACAACGGCTACGATACTCTGGTACGGTCTCTGACCCAACGAATCGAGAACCTGGTTACACAATCTAAAGTGATGCCAAATCATCATCTATTTCGTCTACAATCTCAATTGGTACTTGGCCTTTGGGCATCTTCTTAACACGGTCATGATCCATCATACTGTTTTTTAACCAAAAGGGCCGGACTAGCAAACGGAAAACTACTGGGTCTAATTAGTTTAGCTTCCAACAATTCGTTAACCTTATCGCGCATGTTTCGACGTTTGTCCGGAGACAGTGTAAGGACGTCTTGGCACTGTATAATTTGGGTCGATCAATCTCAAGTCCAACTCACCAAATTTAACACGTGTGATCGGAAAACCGTTAATAAAAGTCAGAGTATAATTCTAAGATGTTTACAAGGTCACTTTTTTTTATCAAATGGTAAATCAGTGTCAACTTTATCACCATTATTCTTTATAGCCGTAGTTTGCATAGCGTTACACACGTTTATAATTCTCAAAAATTAATTCGTTTGCTCACACAAAACCCGTTATTCAAAATCTCTCTCACTAATAGAATGTTACTACGCAAGTACCTACGTATCGGGCAAAACGTGGAATAGAATCTATCACAAAACCGTTACGCTATAAGATTTATTCTGTGCTGAATACACGTGTTTGACCAATACTAGTCAACGCAACAACGTTATTAACTCATTTGCCACATAATTTGGCTACACAACTCTCGTTTAGTAACGAGTATTAAGCACCGGAATCAAAATAAAAATCATACGACTCACCGGATTGCTGTAACTGTCCACAAACACCAGCTATTTCAAGCATCTATGCGTTGCTCTTTCGCCGCGTCAGCGCCTCCAGCGAGACTCGCGCTGCTCACACCGGCCGGCGCCGCTCGAACCCGCAGCACTAGTAGACTTCACACCATCCGCGCTGCCGCGTCGACAGTATGACGTTGCGCCCGTTTTCGCCGCAACAGAAACAAATTACTTGTTCGACTTCAGATGATGCATTCGATATCAATTGGTGTGGCAATGAAACATTGCGCGCCAATGGGAGTCAGATCCTTTATCCCACTTCTGATGTCGGCGTCAGTGATGGCTGAGCGATAGTTGATGTCATCATCTCGATTCGGTGATACGGACTCCATAGTGCAGGTTTACAATAAAACACGATGATACAGCAACTCAGTTAGTATTTCACTTTCAGAACAATCATCACAGTAGGTACATTTATAATAATATTCACGCACTACTTTACACGTTCGGGCAAACCGACAGTTTCGCATAGGAGAAGTGGAGGTCTGCATCCGTTCGTTGCCCTCACAAGACTGCTTCGCCGCTCAGCCACTTCCCTTACCACGACTCTGTCCACGTGACGCCCCACTCTAGCGAGCGCGTCACGGCGTTTACCCTCTCCTTAGTAGTACAATAATCAGTTGAGAGACTATTAGCGCTCAACTTTAATAATCTACGACATATATATATATTTATATTTATATCTTTTTATTTTATTTTATATCGTTGACCAAGATTTGTATGGAACAGAATTATTTTAGGTTTAATAATCAATATTACAAGCAAAAAGAAGGTTTAGCAATGGGTTCTCCACTCAGTCCTCTTATCAGGGCTTGAAATACCGTTAAAAATATGGTATCGTTACAGCCTTTTAATGCAGATATCGTTATCTAATAAATAACGTTATCATTTTTAACGTTATATCTGGCACATTTTATCGTTAAAATATGTAACGATAAAATCTACGGTACCGATAATTTTACCGTTATGATTTAGTTTTGTTACCGTAGCTCTCGTCCAATCGCAATCAACGGAGCGTATGTAACCCGAAAAATTCTCCCGTCTATGAAATTTGGTATGTGATGAAGTTAGGTAATACAGAGTATAGACGTACAATAATCCAACAAACTTTGATAAGTACGAGAAGTTATTTTTTTAACCTAAATATGAAAATCGCTTATAGCTCTGTGAATACATCAGACTAAATTACTTCTTTCTGTATACGTACGCATGTACTAGTTGGAATAAGTATTTAAAAAAATCCAATATTTTTTCGATTTCAGAGATAAGTACTCCAAATTTAATTTTTAACATTTTGCACTATAATTTCTACTGATAAATTGCTCGGCGAATTGTTATCAGCATTGTTTAGTTATTCGAAATATTTTCCTTTTTTTTTTTTTCGATTTTTGCTTAACTACGTAATTTTTGAAAATCACTCCGTCAATTTTTAGACCTTTACTAGGCTTATGGTTATAAATTAAAAAAGATTTATCAATTTTCGAACGTTCATATATATTTTAGGGTATGTTCGCTGATTTATGCTAGAGCGAAAGGATTGACCTTCACTTCACCGCTCGGAGCTGCGATGCCACACACTTTTAGTGAAGGCGAGTTTGGTGGCCACCGTTATTACAATTTTATTTTTTTTATCTTAAGGTTACACTAGTCGGTCATTCTTCCATACAAACGTAGTATGTTGATTACTCGTCTGTTTGACGGTGTACGTTCCAAAATAAAAATTATATCGGGGGGCACGGCAGTGCCTCCGCCAAAACAAACACAAAGGCACAACCGTACCATCTTCTCTAGAAGCCATTCAGAACATTTTCGACCTCCTGTACCTTGGTTGTGGATAAAGCTAAGAGCCAGTTCAGTTACCAAGAGGGCTTAGTTTAACTAGGTATATTGCCAAATTACATTCAATTTGAACCTGTAGTTAAAGAACTATTGCAGGTCAAAGTTCCTTAATTTTGTCACTGACATTCTCTCACCGATTAGGTATCAAAAGTTCACCGTTATAAATGTGTGTAGAGTCCGCGCCACCACTGAAGTCCTATTGACCCGGCGTTAGTGTTTATGTTATTGCATTTAAAATAAGAGGATACTACAAAACATCAAGAGTCGATTAAAATAATTCATGCATGGTGAGGTAGGGCAAACATAGTATGTCACAAATACTCGTAAGCTTTGTGTTGTCGAAACGTAAAACGATCCCCGAGAGACAGAAGTTCTCGGGGTTCTAGAATCACATTCACATCTATGTAACGGTATCTTTAACGTAATTCATCAACTTCTAATTGTCGTTTTGAAATGAAACCTGGACCCAACCATTTTGATGTAGTTCGGATAACAATACTATAATTTGGAATCTGGAAGCTGATCTAAATGATGCAACCAGGAGGTGGATAGTGCAACTCTTCAGTGGCTACTAGTAAACCCCTCGAGTTTGGGCTCATATGATTCGTTTTCACAAGTCCAATAGATTGAGCTTGGTAACGAGTATCTGGTGATGGAGCCAAGAAATAGATACTGGAATTCTTCAGTGGCTACTAGTAAACTTCCCTAGTTTGGCCTCATGTGATTCGTTTTAATGAGTCCAATATATTTGACTTGGTGTCGAGGGTCTGATGATGGTGCCAGAAGGTGGACAGTGTAATTTTTAAGTGGCTACTAGTACTAGTAAAACGATTGAGTTTGGGCTCATATGATGCTTTTTGACGATCTCCAAGAGAGAGAAGATCTCGGGGTTCTAGATTCACATAGTGTATTTTTTGTTACGAAACCAAACTATTTATTACCATATTTCATCGGTGATATTATGAAAAATGCCTCGTAGGGCTAGTGGTCGCAAACGCTACTGCTGAGCATGAGGTCTCCTGGGCTCGATTCACAAGTGGGGCAAAGTGTTATTTTTTGATCTTTCCATCTGGGATTGCTTGGTAGCAGCCTGGAGTCTGGATTTGTACCCGTTTGATGGCAGCCCCCTATTACATGGAATTTAAACTTAACGCCGCGAAGTGCCATATCAATAAATAAATACGTACATAAAAATAAAAGTGATAAAACTAAAACCCAACTGCGACAAAAAAGTCAACTAACAAGACATCATAGACAGAAAAATTAAAAATCCGACGTGTTAATAAATCATAAGGCATAAATCAAAGAAGTGTCAAAGAAGTCCGCGCATTGAGATGAATAAAACGCGTGCGGTTATATTCACAGTTGGCGTCCCACTGCAAATTAGCGGTGAGTCCACCGCACGAATTTTGTGTTGCAAAGAGATATATACAACGTGTAACGTTAAATGCGCAAAAACTCAGACCCCCTACTGATTTTTAATTCAATTGACCTATTGAGAAACAAAACCATTAGAAAAATTGTAAAGGTTTTATGTGCTGTTTTAGTTTTACTGGCAATTCTGATTGTTTCTTGCGTCTGCGACGACGCTCTATCGACGGAGGGGTTGTCATCGGGCCGCTGCGCCGCGCTGGCTTGACCTATTAATAAATAGACACGGCAACGTTTTTAATGAAGATTTTTTTTTAAATGTCACCAATATTATAAAGTGGTTCAATTGATTCTGCTCGTTATTCTGATCAAACTATTTTCAGGTTTTGCGCATTTAACGTTATACGTTGTATAAGGTGTATCTTTTCATACACGAAATCTCTTAAGGGGTCATTGTACTCATCATTAGACTCGCGACAGTCTAAGAAGTCCGTTTTGACGTTTTTTTCTGTGAGGAAATATTCACATAAGTTAAAGTGTAGATGTGAAAAGCAAGGTGAAGATGAGTTAAAATTAGTGTTGAAATATGGAAGTTTCGACGTTCATAACTTCAAAACAATTTTTTTTTAATTCTTCTTCCATATAAGGCTAGATAATGACAAGAAAAATTGACATAACTTTTAGTTTTGAACTTACAGTGTCGAACAGAAGAGTAATCACCATACTACGTTTGTATGGAAGAATGACCGACTAGTGTAAACTTAACACTTTCGCGGGCAGTAAACGCCTATAGACGTAATAACAATAAAACTTCAATTGTCTCATTCACTGTCCGCGAAAGTATTAAGATAAAAAAAATATTTGTAATAACGGTGGCCACCAAACTCGCCTATACTATAAGTGTGTGGCAGCGCAGCTCCGAGTGGTCCCTTACGCTCTAGCATAAATCAGCGAACATAATATATATGAAAGTTCGAAAGTTTGTTGGATTATTGATAAATCTTTTATAATATCAAATCATAAGACTAATAAAGGTATAATAATTGACGGAGTAATTTTTCACATTACGTAGCTAAGCAAAAAAAAAATTAAAATATTTTGGATAACCAAACAATATTATGTATTTAAGGACATAAAAGCATAAAATAACAATTAGCAGAGCAATTTGTCAGTAGAAATTATAGTACAAAATGTTAAAAGTTAAATTTGGGGTATCTCTGAAATCGGTAAAATATTGGATTCCTTTACATATTTACGTACACAGAAAGTATTTCAGTCTGAGGAAATATTCACAGAGAGTTATAAGCGATTTATATATTTGAATTATTCGGAAGTCTCCAAACAATCATTTCCTCGTTGAGTGGACTATGCATCGACGCTCAGACTGTGCCGTACGACTATTACGTGTTTAATATTCTCTTTGCTATTCTGTGTTTTTGTTCATTTATTTCAAAATATCTATAGACGACATTTCTTTTCGTAATCGTGACTATAACAAGAACTAATAATTCGCGAATACCTAATAATTCGCGAGCGTGTTCTGTAAGCGCGAGCGACTGCCGTGAGATTATAGAAGACGACAAACGAAATGGCAACAGCGCCGACAGCGTATAAGAGGCGCGCGTGCCGGCCTCCTTTGAGAAAACGGGCAGACAACGTCGCATAAAATAACAAAAATAATACCGGTAATTTATTACCGCTATTTTTACAATAATGTTAAAAATACCGGTATTTTTTACAAAGATTTATAACATTATTATTTTGTTATGCTACTAAGTAACGCTACCAAATCGTACCGATATGTATCTCTACGGAAATACCGTTACTTAACGTTACTTTTAATGTGAATTGGTAACGTTTTCAAGCCCTGCCTCTTATGGCAGATATTTTTATGGACCACTTTGAAAATAAATACATTATTGGACAGCCACAAATTTTATATTATTACCGTTATGTTGACGACATAATTATGTGTTGGACCGGTACATTGCGTCAAATAGATGTTTTTGTTAATAAAATCAATAGATTCCATCCTAAAATCAAGTTTAAATTAGAATTAGAAGTTGACGGATCCCTTAACTTTTTAGATTTAACTATCACAAGAATTAACAACAAACACGATTTTCAGATATATAGAAAACCAACTTATACAGACGTCACGATTCCTGCGTTATCTTGTTATCCAATTCAGCATAAATTAGCAGCTTATCGTAGTTTCACTCATAGATTGATGTCAGTACCACTATCCCAAGATAATTATAACAGAGAACTAACCATTATTTATCATAATTTTGAGAGCAACGGTTACAGTAGGAAAATGGTTAATGATTTGATACAAACGAAACGCCGTAACATAGTTCGTTCTCTTTTGTATCCACTGCCTCCAGAAAAACCACATCAATATATAGGTAGTTTGACGTACTTAGGGTCAATTAGTGATAGGGTTTCAAAAACTTTGTGTAGAAATGAAATAAGGGTAGCATTTAAAACAGATAATTCTTTAAGACGGATTTGTAACGGAAAAGATCGTTTAGAAAACCATTAAAAATCAGGTGTTTACAAATTACATTGCGATGATTGTAATAGTATTTACATAGGTCAGACTGGTCGTAATTTCCAAACAAGATATAAGGAACATATTGCAGCTTATAGGAATAGTTGTCCAGAAAGATCTCATTTTGCTCAACATTTAATAGATTCAGATCATTCATTAAATAATAATAACACATTCAAAATTGTACACACTTGTGATAAAGGATTTAAAATGTCAGTATTAGAGAGTTTAGAAATTGTTAAAAATAATACAGCGACCGTTACACTGTTGAATGAATTAAATACCAGTATTCCAAGGTCGCCTTTGTTGCGATTGTTCGCCCCTTATCGCGCTTATCGCACTGATAACGGTCCTAGCCAATCAGCGCCGAGCAACAATCCTATATAAGTGGGGGTGTCGGGCGATTTGAATCACGTGGATTAGCCCAGTGGCCGATCCACTGCTGAAATCCACACGCGACGCGAGTAGTGTATTCACGCGGTGCGGTATTCTTCGATATAGCGAAAGCTTTCGACAAAGTCTGGCACAATGGCTTGTTATACAAGTTGTACCAACTCGGAGTGCCTGACCGTCTCGTGCTCATCATTCGAGACTTTCTGTCGAACCGCACCTTTCGCTACCGTATCGAAGGTGCCCTCTCCTCCCCCCGACCCATACGAGCAGGAGTCCCTCAGGGCTCCGTGCTGTCTCCCCTCATTTTCACTTTGTTCACCGGCGACATTCCCAAGAGTAAAAAGGCGCAGTTGGCTCTGTTCGCAGACGATACGGCCATTTACTCGAGGGGGCGTCGACCCGATCAGATTCGCCTAGCTCTCCAGGCAGCGGTCGACAAGCTCGGCGCCTGGTTTCGAAAATGGCGAATCGAAGTAAATCCCGATAAAAGTCAAGCGGTTCTCTTCCAGAAATCGCGTAATCGTTTTAGAGCCCCCGTCCCCAGTCCGCTCACCATGTTTGGCAAGCCGATCCCTTGGGAGAAGCGAGCTAAATATCTAGGTGTAACGCTGGACGATAAACTCTCATTTCAAGAGCACATAAAGCAGGTGCGCTCGCGTGCCGCTTTCGCTCTAGGTAGACTCCGCTCCGTTCTGAATGCATGAAGCAAATTGTCACTCAAGTGCAAATTGCGTACCTACACGGCGTGCATTCGTCCCATCATGACCTATGCAGGGTCCGTCTTTGCTCACGCAAAGCCCCACTATATCCATAGGATGCAAACCCTACAGAACCGTTTCCTACGTAAAATCACGTCAGCCCCCTGGTTCGTTCGTAACGAGATCCTCAATCTCGACTTAAAGATTCCCACAATCCGCCAGTTCCTAAAACGCCTTTCCAAGCGTTATTTCGATAGAGCCGCCAAACATCGCAACCTTCTTGTTGTCGAGGCCGCTAACTATGCCCCCTCTAGGATTAGTAAAGTCCGCCGCCCGAGGCATGCACTTGAAGAGCCAGATGATCCCATAACCCTCCTCCAGGAGAGCAATAGGGCCACCAGTACAGTTCTCAAACACAAAAACAGACGCCTTCCGTCATTCCGACCTCGCCGCCGAGGTCCAGCACGACCGCGATCCCGATTAAATTCGTCCCCCCGTCCCTTGTCCGATGATGTGCCCGCCCGCGCCGTAGCTGAGCACGTAGCTTTAAATTCCCCGTATAATAATAGTGATCCGATATTGATCCAGCCTGTCCCATCTTGCTGTCCTCCCGTCAGTGACGCCCTAAGCCGAGGTTCGTACCCCACAGGGGGTGCCCTTAGCGAGCGTTCACTTAGTTTTAATTTAGAATAGTCATATGCCCCTGGCTGGAGGCCCTGAGTGTAGTAGCTTAAGGCAGCCACAGGAAAGTCCGGTTAAATAGTTACGATTTTCATCTAAAATCAACTATGAGATGCCCTAGACAAAAAAAAAAAAAAAAACGATTTGATTCACTCTGCGTTCTGGTTTGCAATTGGTCAATCGTCATCCTGAAGATGCCTCGTTGAGAGGTGAAACACGTGTCGATTTTTTACAGGGTTTTTATGACTCTTGAAGAATAGTCAAGCGGAATAGGTTACTAAATATATCAGCGTCTATTGTATTTTATAATGGATTTCCGCAAAGTCACGCCTGAATCAATTAACTATCTTAAAACTAGAAGTATATTACACATATTAATAGAATTATTTTTTCTTGGCAATTTTTCGTGAACTCTTCGATCTAGATCGGCAAGAAAGCAACAGGCAAGAAACTGAAGTACCCACCGCTGGTAGCTGAGAAGCTGCCTAACTAGGCCACCCACTTCCGGGCCCTGGCGGGGAAATTGGGCCGGCCGCCCAATGCTCGTCCGTATGGCACCGGGGTGAGATTCACCCCGGACACCGAAGACGAGTATCGGCTGGTCCAAAGGTACCTGACGGGCCTGGAAAAGGAAAGCGGGGTGTCTTGGTTCGCGTACTCGCTGCCAGCGTAGAAGAACCTCAAGATCGCGATCAGGGGCCTGCCGGTGGACACGGACCCGAAGGAGATCGAGGAGGAACTCCGGGAGATGGGGTACCAGCCGGAGTATGTGCGCCACATAAAAGGCGCACAGGGACGACCCGACTGTGTATTCCACGCCATCCTGAAGAGAACCCCGGACGTCCGATCCATATATGACACCGACACGTTCATATTGATGAGAGGTGTCAGGCTTGGAGAGGGAAGCGTGGGTCTGCACAGTGCCACCGGTGCCAGCGATTCAGACACAGCTCGCACCAGTGTCACCGCCCGCTCGCTTGTGTGCGATGCGGGGATGAACATGCGGCACGGGACTGTCCGCGCCCGCGGGAGGAGCCGGCCAGCTGCGCAAATTGCGGGGGGCCTCACCCCGCGAGCAACATAAATTGCCCCGTTTTCCAAAAAGAAATTGGAAATAAGCGAGCGGGGACCGTCGCCATCACGGCCGTACGCCGGACACAGGTGGTCGCGGAGAGACCCCAGGTGTCAGCAGAGGCTCAAGCCACGACACTGATGGCGGCGGCTGACGAGCCCATAAACAGGAATATCCAAGCCTCACCCTCGAGGCGGAGGAGAAGAAAAAAGAAGCGGGGAGGGACGGGTAAGAACCCACCCCCGCCTGCGACTCAAGAAGACATCGGCGGCCGACCCTGCCTACACCGCACAGGTTGTGTCGCAATCAACAACAGTGGGCGAACCTACCACTAGCGCCATGACGGCACAGCGGACCATAAAGGTACTAAAAAGGTTCGCCCACAAGACACCAGGCGCCGCGCCGGTCGCACCTAGCGCCAGCACTCCGGCGCGTCGGAATGTGGAAATCCACAGGTGCGTCGGTTAGCGGCGCGAACACAGGAATTAGCGCGACAAAAATCACGCAAAAAAGGAAGGACTTCAGAACCTGTGCGATCCAGTTATTGATGGACCTTATTAAGGCCATCAGGCAGGGTCAGGATGTGGAGACAGTCATCCTTGACGGTCTGGCCACTCTGCTTACCTTGTATAATGGCTAGACCGTTAAGGATAGGAAACTGGAATGCCCGCGGCCTACGGGATAAGGTCGCCCCCTCCGCCATCTCCTTCGGGAACAAAACATCGACATGGCGCTTATCTGCGAGACGCTCCTGGGACCTGAGGATAGGGTCAGGTTCCCGAAATACCATGTTTACAGGAAGGATGAGAGGTCGGCTCAGCAAGTCCGTTACCGTGGTCTGGCGGTACTAGTGAGACGAAGAGTCGTCCATCAGGAGCTCCCCTTGCCGTTGCTTCGCACGCTGTATGCGCTGGGTGTACAGTTGCACGTCGCCGGCGAGGACCTCAACATCTACGCATGTTACAAGCCGCCCGCGACCCACCTCGACCTACCTGAGTTGCAGGCGCTTGTAAATAACTCCCCACATGCGACTATCCTTGCCGGTGACCTTAACTGTAAGCACCCGGCGTGGAATAGTATGCAGGCGAACACCGGGGGAAGGCGACTCTTCGCGGACGCGGAATCCTTCGGGTATTCGGTGGCCGGGACGGAGACGCCGATCCATTACCCAGACGCAGCCCGGTACATGCCTGATGTGCTGGACGTTGTAGTCCACCAAGGGCTACGCTGCCAGATCACCCAACAAGTGATAGACGACGAGTTACAGTCGGACCATCAACCTGTACTCGTCGTCCTATCGGGTATGCCGACCTCCCTGAAACCACTAGCGCCACGTCGATTAACGGACTGGACAGCCTTCGGAGATATACTAGACACCACCACGCCTACTCGGCCTATCGTCACCTCCGCGGACGTGGATCAGATGGCGGGCGATGTCACTGCTTGCATTCAAAGCGCCTTAGAAGCGGCGATAACGACGATGCCGCAGGGGAGGGGGCTACTGCCGCCTCTGCCGTCCTACATCACGAAGATGATCGCCGTGAAGAGGCGCCTACGCAAGCAGTGGCAGCAACTGAGATGCCCAACGCTGAAGAGACAGCTCAACCGTCTCGCGGAGAAGGTCAAGGCCGAGCTACAGGCCCACACCGCCGCGGGCTGGGAGGAACGTATAGACGCGACAACAGATAGTTGGCCGTCTGTACACAGACTCTGCCGCCAGCTAACGAACACCCCAGCCCCGGTGCGACCACTACTGGATAGCGGCGGGGCCCTTAAGTATACGGCGGATGACCGGGCGGAGGTCTTCGCCATACACCTGGAGCGTCAGTTCCAGCCGAACCCGACTAGCGATCACGAACATGTCGCAGCAGTCGAGAAACACCTGGGAGACTACTTCGCGACGCCGACAGCTCCCGAGGAGAACCCCATCTTCTTCTCGCCTGGCGCAATAAGACGCGCCATCCTGAAAACGAAGCCTAGAAACGCCCCCGCTGCGGACGGTGTCACCAATACAGCGCTGCGCCACTTGCCGTTCCGTGCAGTAGCGGCACTGGCGCGCCTGTTTACGGCGATACTGCGCACCGGGGCCTTCCCCGCCTCATGGAAGGAAGGGCGCGGCATTATTGTCCAAAAAATTATATGTCCTGAACAAATGAAGTTGCACGTAAGAGGATTGCGCAAAACAAAAAACGGAGGCGTTATAATCAGCACGGAGTCCAAAGTAGACATTGAAAAACTTAGGAAATCGTCTCAGCTAAATAGTTCTGGCCTGAAAGTGGAAGAGCCCCATAAGAGAAGACCAAGAATTGTAGTTATAGGAGTACCGACCGTTTTAAGTGACAATGAAGTTTATGATTGCATCTATGAGCAGAATGTAGCCGACAAGCTTCCTAGTTTGTGCCGTGACTCTTTTTTGGCCTCTATAAATTTAAGTCACAAGTCAGGTAAAAAAGAGGGACCTACTTGCAACTTTATCCTTGAAGTAACTGCAAGCATAAGAAAGGCGCTTATAAACCAAAATAGAGTGTTCATTAATTGGACATCCTGCGCAGTGAGGGACTTCACTCTTGTGACCAGGTGCTTCAAATGTCAACAGTATGGACATGCTGCAAAGACTTGCCGGGAGGCTAGCCATACGTGTGGACATTGTGGAGAACAAGGTCATCAGGCGAATGTGTGCACTAAACATGCTGAACCGGCACATTGTGCAACATGCTTGCGATTTAAAAAATCGAACAACCACAAAACAGGCGATTAAGAATGCCCTGCAAAGAAAATAGCTGAGACAAGATACATAAATTCTATAGATTATAATGAGGTCGCGTAAGAGCGCCAAGTCTTTTTTAATTAATGTTATTTAAGTACTTAAGTAATATTGCCCTTTACACATAAAAATCGTTTTAGTTTTTATATTTCGCATTCATAAATAATCATGCAATCATCACTTTTTGTTGACACGGTAAAATTTTCTGTACCTAAGTATAATAAAGTAAAGGCGACCTCATAATAGAACAGCTTTGCAAAAATGTCTTATGTTTTTAGGGGTATGAGGAACAGGGTGTAAGGTTCACTCATCCCCCATAGAAAAGGGAGGATCCTCCTACCAGACGGTTGTTGTGTCTGGCGGGCAACTGCCCAATGATTGATATTGGGTTTTTGTATATATGCTCACTGCACGGTAAACTCTAATTGCGCGATGCAGGATTTATGTGACGTCAGGTCTTCGATGCGTAGTTCGCATGTGGCGATGTAGATACCGCCACATGTTGATGCAAAAAAGTAGCATAGATATTTTTTTCTTAATTTTAATGAAAACATAAATTAGAATTTTAGTAGATAAATCATTTTAATACTTTGTTGAAATCATAGATCACACTTATGTATAAGCAGTTGAGTGAGATACCTGAGATACAGGTTTATTCCCTTGTTTAAGGCCCTCTTTTGTAAAATATTTATGTAAATCAATTATTTCAATAAACAATTTATTTATTTATTATGCTGCCTAAGGCGGGAAAGAATATTCTCAAGCCGGAGAGCTATCGGCCGATCACCCTGTTGCCCACGGTCTCCAAGGTGTTCGAGGCCCTCCTGCTGCAACATCTCCTACCCCACATCGAGCCGCGCCCGGAGCAGTTCGGGTTCCGGGCCGAACATAGTACGACGCTCCAGTCGTCGAGGGTACTGCACCACAACTGCGCATAATAAAAAGGAGTACGCAGTAGCAGTATTCCTCGACATGGAGAAGGCCTTCGACCGTGTGTGGCACGAGGGCCTAATCTACAAGATGGCCACCACCGACGCGCCGCGCCGCGTGGTCAGAGTGGTGTCTAGTTTTCTTTCCAACAGGACTTTCCAAGTGGTGGTCGACGGGGCGCTATCTAGCGCCCGCCCGGTGCACGCGGGCGTGCCACAAGGCAGCTGCGTGTCGCCGGCGTGTTACTCACGTTACACCGACGACATTCCCGCCACTTCTGACTCGATGCTGGCGCTGTATGCCGACGACGCCGCGTACATCACTACATCGCTAAACGCGAAGTACGCGGCCGTCAAGATGCAGCGCGCCCTCGACTTACTCCCCGAGTGGCTGTCGAAGTGGCGGCTTTCGGTTAACGTGGGTAAGACGCAGGCGCTAATCACGGGATTCACGCCCCTCCCACCACCTCTGAAACTGCATGGGGCCGACATCGAGTGGTCGCCCCGGGTGAAATACCTGGGGGTCACCATCGATCGTCGGCTCACGATGGGGCAACATGTCCGCAACGTAGTCGCGCAGGGTAGGGTTGCCCGCAACCTACTCCGTCCTGTGCTCTCATCCCGCCTCCCGACGCACGTCAAACTGGGGGTGTACAAGTTATATGTACGCCCCATACTAACGTACGCCGCCCCTGCGTGGTTCGCCCTCACGAGCGAGGGACACCGGAAGCAGCTCCACACGCAGCAAAACCATGCGTTGCGGACCATCGTTGACGCCCCTCGTCTCGTTTCGTGAGGAACGATATAATCCACCGGGACCTCGGGATTGAGAGCATGGACGAGTTTGTGAGGCGCCTGACCGCGGACATTGCCCCCTCCACACCGGACTGACGCCTCGAGTGAGCCGCACCCAGGTTACACGCGGTCCACTCGATACAATAAGACTCCACATATGTACACATACATATGTTGCGTAGCGTGTGCTAAGTTAATATAGGCATGCTACGTAACTAACACAGACACCCATCACTAAACAGACGCGTATACACAACGCGTGCGGGCGCGACGCGGGCCGCGACGCGCGCAGTCACTGAGCGGCGGTACATTACACTACAAGCCGCTCACACACACACATAACAGTTTCTCCCTCAAACCGCAAACGGCTGTGAACGATCTGTGACCGGGGCGAGGGAAAACTACACCCTACTCTGTAGGAGCGTCGAGTCGGCATCTCTGTCACTGGTCGTTACCCGCTGGGCCTCCCCCAGGTAACTGGGGGTCTCACCTGGTGGTGACAGACCGCCGAGACGTCGTGAAGAAAGCGGCGCTATGGATATAGCGTCGTGGCGCGCCTACAGAAAAACACATTGCAACCAGTCACACGGACGCGTTAAAATACGCGTCCGACAAATGTGCCAGTAGCCGTTTCAGGCAAACAAAATGACGGGCCCGCAGTTGCGGGCCACGGTATGGCCTCCGCGGGCGGGGGGCAGAGCCCCGACCCCGCACGCCACGCCCCCTTACGGGGGCGTAGCGACATCTCTCCGTTATTTGAATCACTCTGCGTCCAGCGCTCGATGTGGTAACACGTCGCGTTCTGGTTTGCAATTAGTCATCCTGAAGATGCCTCGTTGAGAGGTGAAACACGTGTCGATTTCTTACAGGGTTTTTATGACTCTTGAAGAATAGTCAAGCGGAATAGGTTACTAAATATATCTACGTCTATTGTATTTTATAATGGATTTCCGCAAAGTCACGCCTGAATCAAATAACTATCCAGAGAAAGACTTACTGTCTTGCTCCATTGCAAAAATCAATGGGGTTTTTTTGTAATAACAAAAAACTTTTCTGTTAGCTAACCTAACCTAAGCTATAATTGCCTATCCTTACCAAATATAACCTTTTTTTTTTTTTTTTCCAGGGTGGAAAATCCTCATGGATGTCCTCCACCCTGGGGCGGGCAGAGGAGTCTGTCAGACTGCTACTGACTAAAAACCACCCTGGTGTTCCGACTCACACCTACGCCGGGGGTCGCGGGTACGTAAAGATCTTCCGCAACCCCCGACTGGTGCCGGCCCCCCGCTGCGGACCTCCTCGGGTCAGGGGGGAGTGAGGTGTTTGACTCTCCCCGTGTCATCTCGCGCGTGGAACACTACGCGCCGCCACCTCGGGTCCTGATGTGTGGGGGGCGACGGACGTCCCCGAGTCCGTCGCCCCTGGACCCATTTAGGGGGGCTGGAAGAGGGCGTTATCCGCCCTCCGCCGACGCCCAGTGGGCCTGCTGCGGGCCGCGTGAGTGAACGAGATCTCCCTCTCCCTTTCCGCAGCCTCCTTCCCGCGTCCCAGGACTCCTCGCTGTCGACCATCGACTCAACGACGGCCGGCAGTGAGAGGTCACTGCCTACTTCTGAGATGAGGGCGCGGCGCGGCTCCTCCCAAGCAGCACACTCTGCCAGCGTATGCCGCGCCGTGTCCTCCCGGCAGTCAACGCAGTGGTGACACCGAGCGTCCGGCTCCCTGTTTATGCGACACAGGTACTTCCCGAAGCAGCCATGCCCCGAGAGCACCTGCGTCACCCGAAACAACAGGGAGCCGTGCCTCCTCCCGAGCCAGCGCTCGAGCACCGGCCGGACCGCCTCGATAATGTCGAGGCCGGCGGTAGGGCGTGAAAGCCTGTCCCGCCATTCGACCACCAGGACCTCGCGAAGCTGAGACCGATGCAGCTCTATGTATCGCTGCATCGGTTGCTCGCCCCGCGCCCTCACTTCCTCGCGCCACCAATACGATGACGCGAGTACTTTCGCCTCGAGGTCCCAGGGCCCCATCCGGCCAGTGCACAAACCGCCTCGTAGGAGATCGTGCGATACCCCCTGATGACTCTGACGGCCATCGCTCTCTGCGGCTTGCGCAGTACCGTGATGCTACCGGCCGTCAGGTCAGCCGCCCAGATCGGGACCCCGTAAAGCGCCATCGATCGCACGATCCCCACGTAGAGACGCCTACACGCGGCGCTCGGGCCCCACAGATTTGGAACCAGCGTTGACAGCGCCCCAGCAGCGCCCCAGCAACGCCCCAGCAGCGCCCCAGCAGCGCCCAGCAACTTGGGTGCCAGCCGTCAGAAGTGGGGCCCGAATTCCCACCGGCTGTCGAGCACCAATCCCAGGTACTTCATGGTGGACTCGACAGCGATCCGAGCCCCCCCGACCACGATGTGTGAGCCGGGTGGCAGCATCCGCCGGGGCCATGAAACACCATGGCCTCCGGCTTGCTGAGGTCCACCTCCAGGCCTAGGCGACGTATGCGGCCCACCACCTGTGAGACCGCAGCCGTCGCCAGTAACGCTGCCTCCCTGTGCGAGCTCCCCCGGGCAGTGACCAGCGTGTCATCCGCATAACACGTCAGGTCTACTCCCGGACTGAGCTCGCCCCTCAGCACCCAGTCGTACCCGAAGTTCCACAGGAGCGGGCCTACAAGCGGGTCTGCTGCGGGTCGGGAGAAAGGTCTTGACCTCCCTCAACCTCTCCGCAGCCTCCTTCTGTGAGATGACCGTTTCACAGAAGGAAATCACCGCATCCCACGACTCTGCGCTCCCCACTATCGTGCGAGCGACGGCCGGCAGCGACAGGTCGGTTCCCACTTCTGTCACGAGGGCACGGCGCGGCTCCTCCCATGCGGCACACTCTACCAGCGTATACCGCGCCGTGTCCTCCAGACAATGAACGCTGTGATGAAACCGAGCGTCCGGCTCCCTGTTTATGCGACACAGGTACTTCCCGAAACAACAATGCCCTAAGGAACCCCTGCGTCGCCCGAAATGACAGGGAGCCGTGCCTCCTCTCGAGCCATTCCTCGAGCACTGGTCGGATCGCCTCGATGATAGCGAGGCCGGCGGAAGGGCGCAATAGCCTCTCCCGCCACTCCGCCACCAGGAGATCCGCCTCGCGGAGCTGAGACTGACGCAGATCGATCTCTCGCTGCATCGGTCCACCGCCCCGCGTCTGCACCCCCTCGCGCCACCGGTACAGTGACGCGAGGACTCTCGCCTCTAGGTCCCAGGGTGGCGACCCGGCCAGTGCACAAGCCGCCTCGTAGGAGATTGTGCGATACCCCCTGATAGACCTGACGGCCATCGCCCTCTGCGGTTTACGCAGCATCGCGATGCTGCCGGCCGTCAGGCCATGAATTCAAACTCTAACTCAAAGCATTTATTTCAATTAAACCATTTACAGGCACTTATGAATTGTCAAGGAGTCGGTCAGTCAGAAATATGAAGCTAGTTGCCCATTCCAAAGCGTAGTAGGTACCAATGGAGAAGAACGGGCAAGAAACTCCACGGACACTCTTTTAAATCAAAATATTGTTACAAAATATTGGTTACATCATTCATGTTGAAATTATACATGTGTGAACAATGTAGAAAGCACCTTAAAAGCGTCCGCAATTATAACATACAAACAAATCAAAAATTTAAAAAAGGCATGGCACCTAAGAGATGACCGGTCACAACTGACGGCGCCCGTTCACGAACATGACGCATGGATCACCATCATTCAGCTCAACCATTTTGAAAGAAGCGAAATGATCCAACACACGCGTCACCATCAGCGAGACATTTCAGTGAGCATGATATTCCCAGCCGCCAGGGCACGTTCAAGTCAATGAAAGACAAATTACCCGGTAAATGGTAGCTCTATAGTACATAGTACTCACACCTGTGCCATGCAATTATACAGGATGTAAGGGTAAACACTCTTGTCATTCAAACCATGGGTAGTTGACTTAAATATAAAAATAAATGACCGAACACAACAAAAAAAAAAGATTTTAAAAAGTTTCTATCCGACACCGTGCTTGCTAGCGAAACAGCTGACTGAATAAGGGAGGGATCGCGTTCGCTGCCGGTCAGGTCACATCCCGTACCCCCCGCCCGTGTTGAGACGCAAGTTCGTTGCCCTCGCGCATAGGGCAACGAACTTGCGTCTCCTGTTCTAAAATTTAGATCCAAAAAAAAAAAAAAAAGTTGTAATTTTCCATTGATTTTACGTTCTATAAATGAAACCAAACCACTGGTTGCAAGGATAACGGTGTTTACCCTAACACCCTGTATAAAAATTAAATAAAAAATTTAAAAAACCCCCGATAAAAACAAAGCGTCTAAAAAGTAAAAAAATAATATCATAAAAGTTGTAGGTAATATTTTGATCCAAGCGTCGTCGTGTCGGGGGACGGCTAATGCAAACGCCAACACACACTAGGCATAATGAATGTATGTTGTTGTCGAAAGGATAGCTGCTGTTAACTTCCTATTTTCATTAGCCGGAATTATGGACTTGGTGGCAACCTTCAGCACAATGTCCACGCCATCCATCACCTGGCGGCTGAGATCCTCTGCTGTCAGGCTCTCCCCAAGGGCGGACAGCCGCTCTCGGGCCTGACGGGCCATTTCGGCCACCTCATTGGCCGCGACCGCTCTGCTTTGGGCACGTTTCGCGGCATTGGCCTCGTGACCCCTCTAAGGTCTTCGATTGAGACCGCGGGTGAGACGCGATCCGAATCGCTGACCATCGGCGTATCAGGGTGCTTCAAGAAGCGGCCCTGGATGTCGCGCGACGCTGCCGGACTTTTGGTCCCGCGTCCTTTGCCTCCCCTGGCTGTCGGCATCTTGGTGGCCGGCAGGTGCTCCTCACTGGAGGACAGACCCGCCGAAACCGCGTCCGACTGACAGCCGCGCGTACGCTTCCCCCAAAACTTGGAGGAAGTGGCCGCAACTGCTTGCGGTGTGCACTCCGACTCCGACACACACACCCTCTCTAGGAGCACACATGGCTCCGTTGGAGCGACTGCTCCCATCTTTTGTGACGCAGTGCCAGAGTCTGATACTGCATCCGTCTTCTTCATAATCTTTTTAATTTTTTTTTTCCATTTTGTTCCCACGAGTATGGGGGAAATAAACGTCCATCCGGGTAGAGACCCCTGTACCCGGATAAGCAGATTTTAAATATTTATTACTCGCCAGAGGGTCTATAGGTACCCTGGCGAGGGTCGCACTATCGACTGATTGTTCCATAAGAACACCCGTCAGCCATACATCCCCCTCGCGGTGCGCCGCCACTTGAGATTCGGGGTAACTTTTTATAGAGGTTTTCTACCTCGCGGTCCGGGCGGTTAAGCCAAGACCCTCGGTCCCTTGAAGCCGCGAGACGTGATCCACGACACTTCGATGATGGGATTACGAGATCGGCGGAGACAGTGGAGGACAAATCCTTCTCTGTCTGCTCGGAGGCAGGGTGAGTGCACACCGAGCCCGCCCTTGCTCCTCCGCTGTGCTTTGCAGAGGGTCACGCGGAACAGCGTGGTCCAAATTGGACCCCCGTCCCATGTCAGAATATTAGCCACGACAATAACATTTCTCGAAATCACGCTAGACGAGAAATTACAATGGGGACCTCATATAAAATCTCTTGCGGGGCGGTTAAGCTCGGCCGCTTATGCTGTTAGAAAGATAAGACAGTTAACAGATGTAGAAACCGCGCGTTTGGTCTATTTCAGTTACTTCCACAGCATTACGTCGTATGGCATTTTACTGTGGGGTCGGGCTGCTGATATTGAATCCATTTTTATTTTGCAAAAAAGAGCTGTCAGAGCCATTTATAATCTATGTCACCGCGAATCTCTCAGGGAACTATTTAAAAAGATTAATATCATGACGGTACCTTGCCAATTCATTTATGAGAATATTATGTATGTAAGAAAAAATTTAAATCTTTTTAATAAAATAAGTGATAGACATAATTTTAATACTAGAAATAAAGATAAAATAGATCAACCATTTTTCAGATTAGCTAAAGTACAAACATCTTTTATGGGGTACTGCGTTAAATGCTATAACAAAATACCTTGTGATATATTGCAATTAAATGAAAGAAAATTTAAAACTCATATAAAAAGTACACTTTGTAAACAAGCTTATTACAAATTAGAGGATTATATCCAAGATAAGAATGCTTGGAAACATGCTGGTCTTGCTCCATAGGACGATTTAGTGTCTGGACAAAATCAAACTGATAGCTAATTTAGTTTTTTTTTATTTTTTATTTATTATTTGTATGTACTACTTGTAACAATGTTAGGACTATTGTAATATGGTATACTTTTACAATCTTTGTGAATATGTGAGCACGGTAATATCTGGTAATTAATTTATTCATTATTGCTCCATTTATAATTCTTTTTACCTTTTGTGGTACAGTAATCTTATTATAGATGCATCGTCTTCACATATAATTATATAATTAATGTATACAAAATATTGTAAAACATTTTTAAAAGAGTAACGGTGGAGTTTCTTGCCCATTCTTCTCCATACGAAAACTACCTTTTGGAAGGGGCAACTAGAATCAATTCTATTTCTTTGTTTGACGTTCAAAAGTGCCATATTATGTGCCTATTTGAAATAAATTATTTGACTTTGACTTTGACTTCGAGGAATAAGAATTTCTTCTCATTTCTCGAGGACGGATACTGCCGCGCCCGGGGTGCACCGGGCCAGCAGCTGCTGTTCCCTCCAGACGTATCGAGAGGGACCGGCAGCCAATAGGCACACGAGGAGGAATTCTGACAACTAACCACGCACCCCCGGTTAGCTCACCTAACCTAAGCTATAATTACTTATCCTTAATAAACATAACCTTTTTTTTTTTTTTTCCCGAGGTGGGAAATCCTCATGGATGTCCTCCGCCCTGGGGCGGGCGGAGGGGTCTGTCAGACTCTTACTGACTAAAAACCACCCCGGTGTTCCAACTCACACCTACGCCGGGGGTCGCGGTAACGTAAGAATGTTCCGCAACCCCCGACTGGTGCCGGTCCGCCACCGCGGGCCTCCTCGGGTCAGGGGGGGGAGTGAGGTGTTTGACTCCCCCCGTCACGTCTAAGAGGGGCACGTGTGGAACACTACGCGCCGCCACCTCGGGTCCTGATGTATGGGGGGCGACGGACGTCCCCGAGTCCGTCGCCCCTGGACCCATTTAGGGGGGCTGGAAGAGGGCGTTGTCCGCCCTCCGCCGACGCTGGATGCGCCTGCTGCGGGCCGGGTGAGTGGACGAGATCTCCCTGTCCCTTTCCCTAGCCTCCTTCTGCGAAACGACTGTCTCACAGAAGGAAACTACCGCGTCCCAGGACTCCTCGCTGCCGACCATCGACTCGACTATGGCCGGCAGCGATAAGTCACTGCCTACTTCTGAGATAAGGGCACGGCGCACACACTCTGCCAGCGTATGCCACGCCGTGTCCTCCCGGCAGTCGACGCAGCGGTGACACCGAACGTCTGGCTCCCTGTTTATGCGACACAGGTACTTCCCGAAGCAACCATGCCCCGAGAGCACCTGCGTCACCCGAAACGACAGGGAGCCGTGCCTCCTCCCGAGCCAGCGCTCGAGCACCGGCCGGACCGCCTCAATGATGTCGAGGCGGGTATGAATTGGATGGAGTAAACTAACTAATATGCAGTAAAATATAACATCATTGTAAATTATAATGGTTTTTCGCAAGCAACTAGTAAACATCCTGCAAGTTAAACTGCAGTAAAGTTAATAATACTACATTTCTTTTGGTTTTTCACAAAAAATGACAAAATCCCCTACAAGTTAATGTGCAGTACGTAATGTTAATACTGCACTTTAATTAGGAATTTAAATAAAATATTTTTTTTCTTAACTTTGCAGTATAATCAATTTGTATAGCGTCGAATAATACTGCACTTTAATAAGTTTTTTCTTTAATCTTCTAGAACAAACTACCATATTAAATGCCACAAAATATGATAAAATACTGCAGTTTAGTTAGGAAACAGAGAAAAATCTTATGTAGTATTCATTTTACTGCGGTATAGCTGGTAAACATTGAATATTTTAATAGATCTGTGATATTTTCGCTATTACTTTATCCGAAAAAAAATTAATATAAAATACTTTATTAGCGCTAGAAAAATTTTTTTTATTTCAATTGATAGCTAATAAAATGGCGGTTCAGAATATATATTTAACTCAAAACCGGCTAAATGTCTATTACTGCACTTTAGGCTCAGCAGGGCTATTGCGTATCTCTGTTGACAGTTCATAATGATGATCACTTGGCAAAGTGTCTATCGATTAGCTGTCAAACAGTTAGTTTCGTATTGGCTATCTTCAGTGACTAACTAGGATGACGTCATAAGCACTCACTATCGCTGATAGTCACCGTAACACATTTTGACAGATGTTAATGTATCGATACTTACAAAATTGCGATTGCCTAAGCTTAGTGGACATCAAATCGACGGTGGAAAGGTAAAATGGCTAAAGCGCCATTTGGTCGATATTGAGTTATATATATCACTGAATTGGATTTTTTTTTCTGCGTCGATTGGTCTACCTTTCGCGTCGATTTGAGCACTTTTTTGGCGCTTTAGCGCCAAAAAAGTGTACAAATTTTGTTGCTTTTTTCATGTAGTCATGGTTTAAAGCGACGTTTTTTTGATGATTCTGAAGTTTATGTCGCTTTAGTGATTGTGCTCACTTTACATTCATGTTTTGACAATGCATTAGCATTTTTGCGTTTCTATTTCATGTATAAATACCTTATTAGTAGTTTTACCTGAACTACATTATTATTTGTGTGGCAGTTTAGCAAAAGTCGTTTCTTTTTTATTTAGCGCTTTGGCGCTTTAGCAATAGTGCTCGTAAATATTTTCGTATAGAACGATAGTTCAGAGTTGTTTTAGATTCCAAATATTATTTATAATTGTATATTAGTCAGTAGTACATGCTTTAATGTAAGAAAGTATTGATTATAGAATTAAAAACTTGTTTAATTTAAAGTAAGTGTACTTCGTAAATAAATTTTGTCAGCATTGCAAATCTAATTATAAGTCTTTGTTCTTGCGTGTAACTTAGAATATTAGTGATTTCTAGCAACGTCAACAGGGCAGACGGCTGCAGTTGCCTCTGTCATTGGCAAAGTGCTGCTCGCGTATATGAGTACTAAAAGTATAAAGCAGTTAAAATTCTGTGATTTAAAAGATAATGCCCATTTTAAAGATGATGTCCATTTTGGTACCCTCCAATAGCAATGATAGCTCCTTTTACTATTTGTTTTGTTTGTTACTGTTATGCAACTGTTTAGCTATTCGCATTTTGGACTCCGCCTTCGGTCAGGTTAGGTTAGGATAGTTCAGTCTTTCTGGTTGACTCCGGCTATCTCATATGGGGTTTGTTATTGTTACCTGTTTCGTTTGAATAGTAGAAGAGCTTTAAGGTTTGAGTTGGATTTCCCGAGCTATCACACTGATAAACAAGTTATCTAAGTTATATGTATTTGGGCACATACTTAATGAAGCTGGCAGTCTTAATTACCAAGTCGATAGGTCGTGTCTCAGTTGTATAGGGTAGTCAGAAGCCCGAAAGTCGAACATCCAGCTTATCAAGGGGTATCCCAGTACCTGTATTGTAGAGGTCACATAGTAAATCGCTCCATGTAAAATACAGGTATTCAACTGCATCCAGTTAGATTCAAAGATAATCCTTACGTAGTTGGGAAAAGACTAGATAGATGATGAACGCCTTTTTAAAATAATTAATAGCAAACTTCATAAAAGATCGGGGGTAAGATGATCGATCACTATAAAATGTAGGTACTTACTTATGGGAAAAGTGATTTGTGACATTTCTAAGTACTCTTACCTCAGTTGGTCCAAAAGAGTCTTTGAATCGTTATTCGAAACTGCATCGATTGCCATCATAAAAATAAGGTGTAAGAATTAACGATTTTTAAGCTGAATGTGCCATTTTTCCAATATCTATGAATACAGCTAGCAATTACTCTAGATGTTAAGGACAGTCTCCTAAGACCGTATTTTTATAGCTACAACACGTCGTCACAACGTCTACCCTGTATTACTACGATCGGACAAGAAATAGAGACAAAGGCTATTGAAATTCTTAAACTGTATTATTCAATATTAATATCTTTCAAATGATGTACCATTTATTCTTAATGGCGCGGGTACCAGCTTCCATACATTTCCTGGCATCATCCTTCAAATGTGTATGTGTTCTAAGGACTATTTTGTTAAATTGTAACACGATTTTGTGGTGTGTTGACAAGAAGATGGCACAATAAGCACAGAATTATTTTGAGTTTAAGTATCTTAGTGCCAAAAATGATCAGTTATTATCTATTAAATGTTGATTTATTTGTTTAAACTTATAACTAATTACTTATATTGAATACTTAGTGGTACTAACCATGATAAAAATGGTTCTTTGATTGTAGTAGATAACTAGTAACTCTACTTAACCTATCTAATTACCTACGTTATCTTACTTGATTCTAGTTGGCTAATAAAATAATTTCCTTTATTTTTTGCTTAATATATTTAATTAGCCTTCCCTCTAATAGTAGGTAGAACACATTGATTGAGGTTACAAATTGATGCTAACGCCTCATAATCTAAATAATTTATGGACATAAACTGTACACTAGCAATAATCAATATTTTGAATGAAAATAAAAGAAAAAGACGAGTTTTAGACGTTATACCTATGATACATCCATCAATTTATTCGCTCTTCAGCTAGTTTTAGTTCAACGTTAGCAACTTTATTTCAAATGAACAGCTCGTTAGAATTATTTTTTTTCACTCTATGATATTATTAAGTGCATCAGCTAATTTCAGATAGCTAAATAATTGTAATTCTGACAGTAAGCGTAATTAATTATATGTTATACGCAAGTTTTTTGGATATTAGCAATTTTTGCTTACTGGAACTTTTTTAATTTCGATTTTTTTTTGCTAAAGCGACACCTATCTCCTAAAATAAAGGTTTTATAGAAACCATTTATAATACGTATTACAGGAAAAAAAATATGATTCATGAAAATATAAGTAACACAGAAAAATTTCCATTAGAAAATTTTCTACGAATTTTTTTCGCAAAAAAAAAACTTTCAAATTCATTCCTGAGATTTCACGTTTTGGCGCTTTAGCCATTTTACCTTTCCACCGTCGAAATTGATAATCATTTAGGTAGTCGTGACTTTCGTGAAAGACACTACTCAAAGGTAGTGTTTTAGAGATTCTAGTGATTATCACCGAAGACGGTATTAATCGAAGCGTGTAAACATTACGCCTTTTGTTGTTATATTGTGATTCTTGATCGTGGCAGAAGTATGGCACGTCTATTATTGCTGCGATTTGCTAAAGAAGAGCGAAAACAAAGTAGTCTGCGAATTGAGAGACGCCACCTTGCGGGACGTTAGGAACTCATTGCAGTTGCCAGAGAGAGTGCTATTGATAGTTGCTCACAATAATCTAAAACTCTTATTTTCTTGTGTTGTCTATTTTTTATTATTTTATTTATTTATTTAACCATTTATGCACACATATAAATACAGACAAGAAGAAAGGAACAGAAAAATTCGTACAAAGGCAATGCTTATTTCTAAAGAAATCTCTTCCAGCATACCTGCATACCTGTGTTATGTGAATAAAGTCCACAAATATGGGATGCTAGAGAAAAATAATTACCTATGTAATTTATAAACAGCAGGTACTCGTGTGTGTAGGTAATATTGGTCATAATTATCTAAAATGATTTTTCTTGTAAGTACCTAGGTACCTTAAAGTATTTTTTACCCTTAAAGCATTTAAGTAGGTACCTACTTGGTACCTACTTAAATACTTAAAAAAAAAATCCGACCTACCTATTGATTATTTTATATTAAAATAATACAACTACATTTGACTTGTGAAACAATTTACAATATGATGTACCTACTTATAAAATAATAAGGTAATGTTTTATTTATTCTAATATTTACAATAATTTTTAAATAGCATTGCGAATTTACTATGTAAAAAAAAAAAATTGTTTATTTCAATTACAAACGGGTTACAGCAAACACGATTTGGAGGTCACCTTTTAAGCAATGAGATGCTTGTGTTAGGTGACTCCGCACTTCCTCTTAACATTAAACAGTGTATGCAATTGAAAATAAAAGAGAATACAAAAATACAAAATAAAAAACTGAAAGAAATATAACAATACAAAAAGTATACCGTAGCGCACTTGTGTAGGTATGTGTGTGTGTGGGTATGAGTGTGTGTGGGTATGTGTGTGTGCGGGTGTTCGAGTTTGTGTGTGTACGTGGGTGTGCCTTGTGTATATGAGTTAATTTAGTTGATTAGTTTTAGGTTTTAGGTTAGCCCTGCGACCTTGTCTTGGGATCGGAAGAAGCCAAAAGCAGCTTCTTCCACTAACGGTTTAGCTACTGTGGTCATGTAAGTAACTGTCACAGATTATAGAAGCGATGAAACCAAAGTCTCGATGTCGTCGTAGGTTTTGTTCATAAGCCAGTCATTTACAGCTACTTTACATTCACGGAGTTTCATGGGATAGATGTTTAATTCTTTATTCAGGAGGTTGTATAAGTGGGAAGATTGTCTTTCATACTGCCTCTTAGCAAAGACAGACCTTACTGGGACATTAGGAGCGACAAGGCGCTTCCTTCTGCCACTCGTGCTTGGTGTTGCGGGGTCATACGGAAGGGATCTGTGCTTCCTCAAGATTGTATGGAGTAAATAGAGTTTCCTAACAGACAGAACGCCAGAGGTTAGGTAAAGGCTTTGCGTTGGGAATCTATAGGGTTTAAAGAGCATAACCTTAAGAAGAGATCTCTGTGCCCTCTCAAGTTCCAAGAATTTAATTTTTGTCGTCCCACCCCAGCATGGCAAACAGTACGTGAGAATTGATTGGGCCAATGATATGTAGACTTTCTGTAAAAGATTCTTTGCGGCAACGTGTCGCAAAGTTTTAAAAGTCCATATTAATCTTCTAACCCTTTTCATGATAAGTTCAGTATGCATGTGCCAGGACAGGCGTTGGTCTATCATGATGCCCAGATATTTGGTGTACTGCAACTTGTCAATTTTTGTACACGAGCAGTCTGAAATTGAGGGATTTCCACAGCGGTGAATTTTAATCAGGAATTCTAGTGGTGGTTGAGTGTGCGCATACTTCGTGAAGCATATGTAGTTGGACTTGGATGCATTCAATGTGAGGAGATTACTATTGAGCCAATCTGCAATCTTTGACAGGCCAGTTTCGGCTGAGTTTTTAACTTTTGTCCAAGTCTTTTCAGCAAAGACTATGGCAGTATCATCCGCGTATGAAAAAATCCGACCTCCATCAATACTCATGTTGCATAGGTTATTAATATAAATCAGGAACAATGTTGGGCCAAGCACAGTCCCCTGCCCCACGCCGTATGTGATCGTTTCTTCTATGCTAGTATAATCCCCTATTTTCACTGTTTGTTTACGATTGACCAGGTAGGATTTGAACAGCTCGAGGGGGGGTCCCCTGATGCCGATGTTTTCGAGTCTATGCAAAAGTATGGGGACAGATACTGTGTCAAAGGCTTTTTTGAGGTCAAGGAAAACTGCCAGACATTTATCACTCCTGTCCACTTTGTCAACTATCGTAGAGGATAGTGACAAGACGGCGTCCTCTGTAGACTTACCCTGCCGAAAACCAAACTGAGATGGTGACAGAATGTGTTGCTTAGACAGGAAGTTTATTAAACGTGAGTTAAGGAGTCTTTCTATGATTTTTGAGATTGATGGCAGTACTGAAATTGGCCTATAGTTGGACGGGTCTAATTTATCTGCACACTTGTAGACCGGCGTTATGAGGGCCACTTTCAATGCATCCGGGAACACTCCTTGCTCAAAGCATAGATTTGTCAAGTGACTCAAGATTGGGACAATGTGCTCGTGTCCAGCTTTGAGGAATTTAACTGAAATGTTGTCCCAACCAGGGGCACTATCTGGTTTTAGGCCCATTAGAGTAGCGTGAACTTCGCAAGGGTCTGTGTCGAGTAGGACAAAAGAAGAGGGCGATGTTTAGTCAGACAAAGATGTATTAGGGACATTATTATTGAATGGAGCAACCAGAGGCGGTGTAATATTATCTGCTAGAAGCTTTCCTATGCTGGAGAAGAAGCGATTCACCTTATCAATAGAGCTCTGGGGGGTATTGGATAGTTCTAGGAGATCCAAGCTGTTTGTTTTTTTAGGTTTTCGCTGCGTGATGTTATTAATGATTTCCCAGGTTTTTTTAGGATTTTTTTTTGCTTTGGTAAGTTGGTCTCTGTCGTATTTCCGTTTTTGTTTTTTGATGATAAAGTTACAATAGTTTCGGTACCTTTTGTAGGTTAGTTTTAGTACCTCATTGAACGGATCCAGTCTCAATCGCCGTTGCATGTTGTTTCGGTTGTGAATACAGCGCAATAAACCAACAGTCATCCACGGTTTCAGAGATCTATTTTTTATATGTATCATCTTAATGGTAGTACTAAGTGTGATGCATTTGCGGAGGATTTCGATTAAATTATTAGTAAGTGTGTTAGGGTTAGTTAGCTTTAGCAGATCTTCGAGGTTACTATCTTTTAATAGGGCAAGTCCCTCCTCTAAGTTAAAAACTGACTTTGTCTTCGAAGGTTGTATTACGCTTGTGTGGTTTGTAACTTTTAGGAAAGTCATGAAGTGATCTGTGATAGTTGTGTGAATAATTGCTATGACCGCAGTTTTATTCATGGGTTTGAGTTTCATAATAAAATGATCTAGACAATTTTTGTCTCTTGTGGGTAGCGAGTGACCCGGGAGAAGCCCGTGCATTGCCAGCATGTTGAGATAATTGAGTCTATTTTTACGTTCGTGACATTGCTCGCTTTGATTTAGTATCAAGTTTATGTTAATGTCACCGGTGATAACTATATTTTTAGTTGATGCAATGGAAGTAAGGTGATTATTTAAGGAGTCGATAAATTCGTCAGCGTTTGGGGTAGAGGGGGACCGATAAATCGCGATGATTGTGAGATCAGGTGTGATATGGACTTCCAGGCAAGATGCGTGAGATAGTTTGACTTCCCTTATTTTATACTTATTTGTGCTTTTAATATATGCGACAACACCGTCAGCTTTGTTAAGATGGTTAGTTGATTGATGTGAATTGTAGTTGGGGATTTGAGGTATTTGTTTATTTTGATTAAGTCTACATTCACTTAAAATTATCAAGTCGATTTCCGTTTTAAGATTTATTATATTTAGTTGAAGGTCGTCAAAGTTAGTGTAAACAGATCTAATGTTTTGCGAAACAATGGTAAAACCGGGGGAGTTAGGCTTTATATGGTTAGTGAAGTCGCTGAGTCCGCAATCAAACGCTTGGGCAATTTCATGATTGTCTATATCATTCAAAGTCTGTAAGGTGCTATCCATAATCATAGGTTTTATTAGTGTAGAAGACCGGATCTACGTATACATTTAGTGTATGTGTAGTGCGTGTGAGAGTATGTGTGCTAAATGTGGTTGTGACAACCTGAATGAGAGTGGAGTTGAGTGGTGAATGGATGTAAGTGCGCGACAGAGTATTATTTAACTTAACAATGAGCTTGAGATTCATCCTAATATTAGTTAAATTGAAACATAAAAATACCCTTAAGAATCGAGGCACATATGGGCAACAACAGAGTACAATACGGTGACTACGACAATTGAACATTAGCAACATAAAATAGTACTGGTAGTATTTCTTATATAAAATGAAAATGAAAGCAAGAGCAAGCTTAATATTTATCTTAACGCTAACTAATTTAAGATACACATGGTCCATATAGAACCATAATAAACAAGAGTAACAGCGGGGTAAAATATGGTAAGTGGAACAACAGCTGATAATCAGTATCATAACATCTAGTCAATTAAGCTGCAAAAGATTATGAACCTGTGACTCACTTGCTATGGCGATTGTGGGGAAGTTGTCATCCTTCTTAACGTATATTTTGCCGTAGGCTGTCCAGCAGTACTTATATCCTTTGGATTTTGCCAGATCACGCGCAAGAAAGTGAAGTCGAGCTCCCCTTACAGTAAGCTGTTCTGAGACGTATACTGGAGTGGACTCCTCCGTCTTAAATCCGAGATGCTTGGCGCATAATTTTTCATTGTGCTTTCTGTTGAAATCTCTCGACTTCTTCAAGAAGTCGGTCTTCAGAATAGTTGATGACAGCTCAACTATAATAGTGCTATTTTTAGTCTTTGCAAGCCTGCTCTGAACCCGGAATATGTCACTAATATCCGTTTGTGAGATATTACTACCAATTTCATTAGATAGAGAAACAGCCATTTTTATTAATTCTTCTTTAGATTCTTTCGCCAGTTTTGGTACATTTTTGATCTCAAAGTTAGCTTTACGGCTGCCCCTTTGTAAATCCTCTATTTTGTCCTCCAAAATAGTTATGTAGCTTCTGTCTTTTGTTGATTGAACTTCAAGCTGTTCTATCTTGTTTTTAAGCTCTTCATTTTGTGCTGATAAAGCAGTCATGGCAACTTCTATGTTACTATTTGTCGATTTGATTGCCATTAGTGTTGGATAAATCTTCTTGAGTTCCTCTTGCTGTTGTGGTGACATGAGAGATGAAATAAATGTTTTGACTTCCTCTTTGAAGGCAAGGAAATTAGAGTCACAACATTCCCTTGGTCTCTTACTACGTTGGAATACGAAGTTAGGAGGGGTGCGTTGATCCGTTTGCTCGGGAATATTGGATTCAGAAAGAGATTTGCTCATGTCATCCATTGCAAGTAACAGGAGATAATAAAAACGTACAAGCAATCACGCAATCACGGTCTGGTTCGCAGTTTGTGTGTTGATATTTGTACGTGTTACGAATATGTGGCTATCTTGCACGAAGTCGTCGAAATTTAGCTATCTTTCTGCTTACCCAGATCGATTCGATTACCAGGAAAGTATAGGCGCAAGCAGGCGCTGTACGGAATGAGGCGTGCGACGATATTGCAGTAGTATGAAAGTGAAAGGTCTTTACGCGCACAGAGTCTGTCCTTGCGGTGGGTGGTCCTTGAACGGCCCAATTACTTTTGAGTAGGCGGAGTTTCGCACTCTGCAAGGGCGTGACGTTGCGCGTGGGCAGGTAAAATAATCAGTCGTACCTTCTTAGTGGCCAATTCTTCGCGCGTACTAGGATACCAGGAGCACCGAAGAGGTCGATTATGCCGCGGCGCTTGAGTGCTCTTCACGATAGCGAACTTCTTTCAACTTATGCGGTCCTATTTTTGTTAGTGAATTAACTGACTCGAATTTTGATTTAAATATATTTTAAATGATTAAATATGGATTGTGCACACGTCTACACCAGTTGGCGGTCCGGGAGGAAGAGGATATGGTTTACCAAACGCTTCTATAAACAATATATATCTTATGTATAGTTACAATAGCCTTAGACAAGTGTTTATAAACCGCTTAATATAAAATGGTCCCTAAAATTAAGAATTGTAACGCTCAAAAGGCGTTACTCAATTTAGTCGCATAATAGTCGATAAAAAATAGAGGCCTTGACGCCTCTATTTTTTATCGACTATTATTATTATGCTGGGACGAAGAGCACCGTTCCGTATTTGATAGTCACCGTAACATGATGTCAAATTACGGTAATACGCAATACCAATGTTATGAAATTCTCAGTTGTCATCAAAGTTCGGTGTACAACTGAAGCCAATTAGTCACTGAAAATGAAAAAGATAGCCAATAGCCCTGCAGGTGGGCAGTATTGTTCATGATCCGCTCCAGTATTTTGGATAGAGTAGAAAGTACTGCAATAGGCCTATAGTTGTTGACACGGCCCCTGTCCCCACCCTTAAAGATTGGGTGTATTATGACTTTTTTAAAAGATTTGGGAAATTGCCCAGATGAAAGTGCAAGGTTGCAGATATACGTGAGGGGAGGTACAACAATGTCCACGTATTTTTTTAGGAGACCGCTTGATATTTTGTTCCACCCCGCGGCAGTGTCACTACGCAGGGACATTATCAGTTTAGCAACTTCATCATTATCAGTAGGTAAAAAAACCATAGATTGTGCTACGCCTTGGCTGACGCACAGTATTGTTTTTGTCTCGAAAAACGAACGGGATGTCCGTTTTTCGAGGCAAAAACAATACTGTGCGTTATTAACTATATATATATGTAAAGAAAATATATTTTCTTTTATAATAATATCTGCGCTACTAGCGCCATTACAGCGGCAGACCACAATGTCGTCAGCCTTTATTTAATCTGTGGTCGAGAACCATTGTTAAACTTAAAAACTATAAAGTTCAGTACTTGTTGGGAGGAATTGATACTCTAATTAATAGCATTAAATGTCGTTTCTTTAATTACAGGTAAGGTTTTTATAGTTCACTAAATGTTATTGAATGTTTTGTAATCGGTGTAACAAACATTATGAATAACAAACAAAACTTTAATTACAGAGAAAGAAACTCAATTGTGTTTGATTGACGGTATCACCTCACATAATCAGCAAATACACCTTATAAAACGACATTTCTTGTCAAGAAAATGGAGAAGCTAAAATTTGTATTCAAATCAAAAGCTACAAAAGACGGAAAATCAACGTACATCGCCATAACCTCAATTATTACACAAGATGAAAAAGTTTTTCTGATCCCGGAAGAGTATGAGGCAGCGTCACTTCACAAACATATTCTCACCTCAAAAGCATACAATACTGTGCGAAATCCACTAAAGAAAAGACATCAAACTAGAAGTGTTTGGATAAAGTTGACAGCGGACATGACAAAAGCATACTTCGATGAAGATGAAAATATGGTATTTGAGAATCAATACCTAGAGGAAGTTACCCAAGAACAATTAGGAACTATCAACAAAAACGATTCAGAGGACCACATGGTGAAAATTTTGGAAAAATTAGTTGAAAGTCAACAAAGAAAAGAAAAACAAAGTGTAAAAAAGTTAGCAGACAGATTTGTAATAGAAAAATTTGATGGCAAGAATGTTAGTGCATGTCAATGGATGGAAGTTTTTGAAAAGGAATGTGCAAGATTTGATATAATAGAAAATGAAGAGAAAATTGAAATCTTTAGATTATTTCTAGAAAAATCATGTACTGATTGGTACGCTTCCATGATGATGAAACATAGTTTGTAATCAAAATGGTCAGAATGGAAATTAAACTTTGTAGAAACCTTTGCAAATAAGGGTTGGGCTAGTAGCAAATATGCTTTAGCATTCAAATATCAATCAGGCTCTTTATTGGAATATTCCATTAAAAAGGAAAAACTTCTACTTGAAGTAAGAAAGACAATTGATCAAGGGACCTTGATTGATCTAATTGCTGCCGGTTTGCCAGACTTTATAACGGATAGGATCAACAAAGAAGAAATTTTGGAAACAAAAGATTTATTTAATGAAGTCGGTAAATTAGAACATCTGATTATCAAGAAAAAGTTTATGAAAAAGAAAGATGATACTAAGCCATTGAAAGATAAGATGCAAAAATGTAGTATTTGTGAAAAGCTAAAGAAAGGAATACGCTATCACTCAGAAGATTCATGCTGGTTTAAAACAAAAGAAAATGAAAAGAAACAAATCAAACTCATTAATAATTCCGAATTGGAATGTGAATTGCAGTGTGAAGACCAAAAAAACTAATAGTGCCGCCATTAATTAAAGTAAGGTTAGTATTGAATAAGAATCTTGAAGTATTTGGAATCTATGATTCAGGCTCAAACGTGTCTTTGATAAATTCAAGGCTACTGAAATGTAAGCAAAAATCATCAGGTAATTACAACAATACTAATTTAAAAACAATTAATGGCGTTAAAAAAGCAAGTGGTATAATTACACTTGATATAAATATTTTTAATGTAGAAAAAGAAACTGATGTCTTTGTAATTGATCAAGAAAATTTTGATTATGATTTTTTAATCGGACTTGACTGTATAAAAAAATTCTACTTGATTCAAAATGAAAACTTAGAAATCAGTCAAAAAGTTCCAATACCAAGAAACGAAATTAAAATTTCAGAGACAAACATTCCTAAAAAAATGGAAAGTATAAAATCAAAAAAAAATAAGGAATTTGTTTCTAAGGAAACAAAAAGTTTAAAGAATGACAACATTTCTAAGGAAATAAAAAATGAAAGTATTACAATGGATATAAAATCTGAAAATTCAAAAAACAATGGAATAAACCTTATAAACTTTAACGAAAACTTCAACAAAGAAAATTACAATATTGGCATAAACCATTTAGACCATGACAAACAAGCAATAATTGACGACTTAATAATAAACAATAAATCTGTTTTTGCAAAAGATAAGTATGACATTGGCACGGTAAAGGATTATGAAGCACACATTGATTTAATAGTGGAAAAATATTGCAGTAAAAGACCGTATCGTTGCACAGTCGAAGATAAAAAGGAAATTGAAGAACAGATTGCACAATTATTAAAAAAAAAAATGATAGAAGAGTCATATAGTCCATTTGCAGCTCCAGTAACATTAGCTTATAAAAAAGATGAAAATACAAGATCAAGATTGTGCATAGATTTTCGAGACCTGAACAAAATTGTCGTGCCACAATCACAACCATTTCCACTTATTGAGGATCTAATAATAAAAACAAGAGATTGTGAATATTTCTCCACATTAGACATAAACTCAGCATTTTGGTCAATACCTCTACGTGTGACTGATAGACACAAAACTGCATTTGTCACACAAGAAGGTCATTTCCAGTGGACTTGTTTGCCATTTGGTTTGAAAACCTCGCCAGCTATATTTCAGAGAATAATGTGCAATATTATAAGAAAACACAAACTTGCAGAGTTCACAGTCAATTTCATCGATGATATTTTAATATTTTCCAAAACCTTCTCTGATCATGTCAGGCATCTAAAACAGCTGTTTCAAGCAATTAAAAGTGAAGGATTAAGACTAAAATTTTCAAAATGTACATTTGCAGCAGACTCAGTAAAATATCTGGGTCACATAATACGGAATAATTCAGTTAGACCAATGAAAGACAACTTGATATCAATTAAGAATTTTCCAACACCAAACTCACAAAAAAATGTGAGACAATTTTTAGGAAAGATAAATTTTTATCATAAATATGTACCAAAAATAGCAATAAAATTGGAACCATTGCACAACTTATTGAGGAAAAGACAAGCCTTCGATTGGACTAAAGCATGCCAAGAATCATTTGATGAAATGAAACAAATATTATGTTCACAACCAGTACTAACTATTTTTGATCCAAAATTACCTATACATATATACACAGATGCCAGTATACTGGGAGTGGGGGCCGTCCTAAAACAGCTGCAAGAAAACAAGGAAGAAAAACCAGTAGCATACTTCTCAAAAAAATTGAATGAAGTTCAAAAAAGGAAGAAGGCTATATATCTGGAATGCCTTGCAATAAAAGAATGTGTAAAGTATTGGCAACATCTATTAATAGGTAGGAAATTCATTGTTTTCTCAGATCACAAGCCGTTGGAAAATATGAACATAAAATCAAGAACTGATGAAGAACTAGGAGATTTAACATACTACTTATCACAATATGATTTTGAAATAAAATATTCTCCAGGAAGATACAACTTAGAAGCAGATTCCCTGAGCAGGAATCCAGTCTTAGATGCCAATGAAAATCAGGAGGAACAATTAAAAGTGGTAAACTTAATACAACTAAAAGATATCTTAGAAGATCAAGAAAAAAACGAATATATACAGTCTAGAAAAGAAAAATTAAAATCAGACCACAATGTTTATTATAAAAAAGTTAAGAAAAAAGATAAGATAATTCTCTCTGAAAAATTTAGTATGGAATTTATTAAAAGAGTACATACGGACCAAGGTCACCTGGGAATAAATCAAATGCAAAAAACAATAAGTTCACTATATACAGCAGAAAACTTAACAAAGAATATTAAAAAAACCTGTAAAGATTGTACAGTATGTATAAAAAACAAATCAAGAGGACAAAACAAGTTTGGAATGATGTCACACTTGGGCCCAGCCACAAAACCTTTTGAGATATGTTCTATTGATACAATAGGAGGTTTTGGAGGGTCCCGGTCCACAAAAAAGTACTTGCACCTGTTATCAGATCATTTCACAAGGTACGCATTTATTTTGACATCTAAAACACAAAATGCTAATGATTTTATTAAACTAGTGAAGAACACAGCAGAATCAGATGACATTGGTATGATTCTCTCGGATCAATATCCAGGAATTAATTCTAGGGAATTCAAAAAATTTTTAGAAGAAAAAAATATTCCAATAATTTTTACAGCAGTGAATTCACCCTTTTCGAATGGTTTAAATGAAAGATTAAATCAAACATTGGTTAATAGAATTAGATGCAAAATTAACGAAAATGATACCAAAGTAGCATGGACAACCATAGCACAAAGTTGTGTAAAAAAGTACAACGAAACTGAGCATACTGTCACGGGATTCGCTCCTACGTATCTACTAAATGGTACTGATGTTACAATTTTGCCAAACGAGCTAAAACCAAAGAAGACAGAGACTGATTGGATGAAAGACAGGGAAAAAGCTCTAGCAAATACACTTCAGTCACACAATTACAACAAGACACTTTACGATAAAAATCGTAAACACTTCGACTTCAAAGTCGGCGATATGGTGTTTGTGGATAATGGAAACAAGCTGAATAGGAAAAAGTTGGACGAATTAAGAATTGGACCTTATAGAATCATGGAAAAATTATCAAACACGATTTACAGGATTAACACTGGTCATAATAAACCAGAGTCAAACTTTTTCCACATCTCGAAATTGACTCCAGCCCCAATACCTGACGAAGAAGACCAGGAATAGTATACCAAAGGAACTATAACTTATATGATATTAGATTATCTTAACATTTTGTAAATATTACCTTTCCCAGGGGGGGTGATGTAAAGAAAATATATTTTCTTTTATAATATCTGCGCTACTAGCGCCATTACAGCGGCAGACCACAATGTCGTCAGCCTTTATTTAATCTGTGGTCGAGAACCATTGTTAAACTTAAAAACTATAAAGTTCAGTACTTGTTGGGAGGAATTGATACTCTAATTAATAGCATTAAATGTCGTTTCTTTAATTACAGGTAAGGTTTTTATAGTTCACTAAATGTTATTGAATGTTTTGTAATCGGTGTAACAAACATTATGAATAACAAACAAAACTTTAATTACAGAGAAAGAAACTCAATTGTGTTTGATTGACGGTATCACCTCACATAATCAGCAAATACACCTTATATATATATATATTATACCTTTTATTAACTTATCAGATAGAACAGGTTATTTTAAAAGTAAGAGTAGAATACCCGTTTGCCAATTATGTCCCAACCTGGAGCAGCGGAATGGCGGGACAGGATTTCACGCCACCAGGTCCTCGCGAAGCTGAGACCAATGCAGTTCTATGTGTCACTGCATCGGTTGCTTACCCCGCGCCCTCGCTTCCTCGCGCCACCGATACGATGACGCGAATACTTTCGCCTCGAGGTACCAGGGCGGGGATCCGGCCAGTGCACAAACCGCTTCGTAGGAGATCATGCGATACCCCTTGATGACTCTGACGGCCATCGCTCTCTGCGGCCTGCGCAGTACCGCGATGCTACCGGCCGTCAGGTCAGCCGCTCAGATCGGGGCTCCGTAAAGGGCCATCGATCGCACGATCCCCACGTAGAGCCGCCTACACGCGGCGCTCGGGTCCCCCAGATTGGGAAGCAGCGTTGACAGCGCCCCAACAGTGCCCAGCAACTTGGGCGCCAGCCGTCGGAAGTGGGGCCCGAAGTCCCACCGGCTGTCGAGCACCAATCCCAGGTACTTCATGGTAGACTCGACAGCGATCCGAGCCGCCCCGACCACGATGTGTGAGCCGGGTGGCGGCGCCCGCCGGGGGCCATGAAACACCATGGCCTCCGACTTTCTGAGGGCCAACTCCAGGCCTAGGCGACGTATGCGGCCCACCACCTGTGAGACCGCAGCCGTCGCCAGCAACGCTGCCTCCCTGCGCGAGCTCCCCCGGGCAGTGACCAGCGTGTCATCCGCATAACACGTCAGGTCCACCCCCGGACTGAGCTCGCCCCTCAGCACCCAGTCGTACCCGATGTTCCACAGGAGCGGGCCTACAACCGAGCCCTGTGGAACACCGCACGACATGCGGCGCTGGTTTCCGCTATCACGTCCCATGTAGGTGACACACCTCTCCGACAAATAAGCCCCAACGATGTGGCGGAGGTAGGAAGGTACCCCATGGTACCGCAGTGCTTCCCGAACACAACTCCAGGGCAGGGTGTTGAAGGCGTTGGAGATTTCCAAGGACACCGCCAACATCACCCTGCCCCGAGACACCGCTTCCTCCGCCAGGACTCTAACCCGCTTCACAGCGTGGATTTTGGGGCGCCCATACCGAAACCCGAACTGGCTGTCGTCCAGGTCCGGCCCCTCTCTGCACAAGTGGCCGACGAGGCGGGCTGCGATTATCTGCTCAAACAGCTTGCCCACCTCGTCTAGCAGCACTATAGGCCGGTACGCGGACGGCGAGTCCGCAGGGCGCCCCGCCTTCCTGAGCAGGACCAGATGACCAGATTTCCGAAAAGTGGGAAACTGGCCCCGCTCAAGGCACGCCGTATAGAGTCCTCTCAGTTGGGGCCCAAGCTCCTTCAGAGCGAGGGCTAACACGCAGCCGTGGATCCCGTCGGGTCCCGGAGCCACGTTGTTGGCCCGGAGCCATCACGGCTGCCCTCATCTACCAAACATAACCTATCCGAACCTAATCTAATAAAGGTATCAGAGAAAAAAAAAATGGCCCCTGATAAAATAAATGTCGTCATGAATGAGAACCATATTTAGGTCGCTATATTCTATGCCTCTTAAGTGCAAACTAAGAAAATATATAAATGTAAAATAATGCTAATATTGAATAAAAAAAAGTAATATTCCAGGAAAACCCCCACATTTTTGAAGAATGTCGCCATAGTAAAAAAGTATGTAACCCACCAGACGCTTCGAATGACACTAGTCTCAAGCGTGTTGGTCGGTGGAGACGTTTCTTCCCATGGTCCTTTTTACTCAATTCACTACCTTTCTCATTAATCAGCTACGCATATCCACATATTTCTGGAATCTATCCGTTTTACTACTTAATCAAATACACAAGTACTAACATATACATCACGGGAATATACACATGTCATAGCTCAGCATTACTGTTTCCCTGCGTCTTGATTCTTTACTACGGCACTGATAGTAAAACCCGGCACACTATTTCTACCCGTTCCAAACACAGCATGACACGAAAAATGCACTCATTGATATAAATAATAAACAAAATGCGATTACACCAAAAACAACGTAAAGAATATAGACTCTGTTTCTGTATCAGTATCTTCTACCTGTGACTTAGACTATTGTATCCCACCCAACCTTAATCCCAATCACTCGCTCAAAATTCTGAACCAGAACATTAGAAGTATAACAAAAAATATAACAGAATTTCACACCATACTCGCCAGAAGAAAGACCGAGTGGGACATTATAACGCTGACCGAATGCTGGCTTCATAATACAAACTATATTCCAGACCTGCAAGACTACAATTATTTCAAAACCGCGAACAACTTCACAAAAAACGAGAGTGTAGTCGTCTATGTTAATAAGAAAATTACAGTTTCCGTAGAAGAACCCCCAATCTTGGAAGCCAACAGTCTACTAAAAAAAATGTATTCCAATACCATTCTTATAGCAATATATCGTCCGCCGGGTTATATTGTTTCATACCAACGAGACATTTTGCTGAATTATTCAACACGTCATTATTAACCGTTCACCGTGCACTTAACACTGAACTGGCTTACATCATCGAAGACCAGACTTCAATTGGAACAATTCAAACGTCTGCTTGACTGTATCGAGAATAATGGGAGTTATAACAAAAATTAACCGTAATAATTTTTTTTTACATTATTTTAATAAGTAATAGTAGTATATATATATTTTTTTGTATATTGTGTAGGTCCACTCGATAATAAGTAATGTTTTGATTCACTGATTATTGTTTTGTTACTCAGTTACCTAAATTGTTTTATAAATGTTGTCTTGGATAAATAATGAGTTTACCTTATTAGTAATAGTTATTACTCGTAGGTACATTGTTTAATTAATTTATCTGACTTACTAAGGTAAAGCAGTACATAATTATAACGACCAATAACAGATGGCGCTTGGTGCGCCGGACTGCTTTACCATAGTATGTTACCTTTTAAGTCGTAACGATAATGTTAGTCAGTCATCGTTTAACCTTTGCAGTGTAAAGTGCTCCAAGTGGAAGTAACTAAATATATTTGATTTTGTTATACCTACAGTGTTTTATTGGTGACAGTGTGTCCAACAAATCAGAAGCGGGATTGGTATGTTTCGTTTTTTTTACTTACTTTACTTCGCCCATGGATTTAAAGTGTTATTTACGTACTGATAACGAAATCATTTAAGCATCTAAAATTATATGTTTACTTTCTTTTGGTAAGAATTATAGTGACTTTAGACAATTGAAATAATTAGCAAATTTATTTCTTTTGTTAGTTTTCTTTGTTATGGACGAATATTTAATACCTGTGTTTAAAAAAGTTTTGTTAATTTTATTGTTTGATGAAACCTATGTTTTAACCATAATATATTTATTATTTTTACAATATTTTTGTCGCCAAGTTATTTTGTTTACAGGAAATGGATCGTAGTCCTATCCTTGGGTCTAGAGGACGGCAGATAAGTCGCACACGAATGCGGTCACGTAGCCAGTCCAGGTGCCGGATGCCTAGTCCTGCCGGAGAGCGGAGACGCAGTCCTGCTAGCCAACGGGCGCGCAGTCCCACTAGGGATCGGACACGCAGCCCTTCACGCAAGCGGGCGCGTCGCCAAAGTGGTGACCGGATGAACAGCTCGGACAGCCATCAGGCACGCAGCTCTACGAGCAAGAGGCCCTGCAGTTCTTCTAGCAGTCGATGGGCATGCAGTCCATCTAGCCAGTGGACGCGCAGTTCTTCCAGCCATCGTGAGCGCAGTTATTCAAGACAGCAGGAGCGGAACTCCAGCAGGCATTGGGGTCACAGCTCCAGTAGCCAGCGGTCGCCAATCCCCTCAAGCTGTCGGGAACGGTTTTCAAGCCGACAAGAAGGCAACTTATCAAGGCAGCAGCTGAGAAACCCTTACAGTCAACGGTCAAGCGGCCTGGTTGACCACTTAGCGAGCAGCTTGACACCTAAGCTGGCGCGCCATCCCTACAACCATGCGGAGAGGTACAACTCCCGAGCGCGCAGTCCTGGCAAACAGAGGGTGCAGCAGCCCCTTTAAGAGCCAACCATGCAGTTCTACTGGCCGACGGGAACACACCAAGCATTGTGACGTGCTCCTACCAGAAGAAAAAGTCACATCAGGTACCCATTTGCATGCCATGGACAATAACGTTAGTGTAGCTGAACTTGTAAAAGCTTTACAAGTAATTAGTAATAACGCTGGTAACAGCAAATTGTCTTACCAAAATACAGTACCTGAATTTGACCCTGCTCGTAAAAAAACAAACGATAGATATGTGGATTCATAAGGTTAACGAATGTGCGATGATTTACAACTGGACAGACCAACAGAAGATACACTTCGCCCTGCCTAAATTAAAGGGGTTGGCTCAGAAATGGTACGAAGATCTTACCACCGTAATGTTTTCCTGGCCTGAGTGGCAAGACAAGTTAAAATTAGCATTTCCTAGTAGCGAAAATTACGGACAATTACTCTTTACAATGCTGAATAAGCGTGCAAAATACAATGACTCGTTAGAAGAATATTATTACGATAAAGTAGTATTATTGAATCGTTGTGGTATCCAAGGTAAAAAGGCAGTAGACTGCATTACATTCGGTATCGAAGATCGTAGCGTTCGTTTAGGCGCAGATGCGGCACGATTTGTAAGTCCGGACCAATTGCTGCCATATTTAAAAAGTGCTAGGAATCATGCCACATCACAAATCAACGCAGATAGAAAACGAATCCGTTCTAATGATAACAATACTAAGTCTGATAGGATTTCGACTAATAAAGAGCCTAGGGAACGTTCAGTCCAATGTTTTAATTGCTCACAATATGGCCATTATCGGTCACAATGTACGAAACCGGTCATAAAATGTAATTAATGCTCACGTTTTGGCCACTCGGCTGATAATTGTACAGAGTCTACAAATAAAAAATCAAACGATAGTAACAATTCCTCCAAGCCAGTCATGATGGTAGGTGGTACAGATTCAAGCGTCGCCAAATATCATAAACAAGCTATAGTCAACGGCATTCCTAAGGATTGCTTTATAGATTTTGTTAGTTCAGCAACTCTCATTAAGGTCTCAGAAGTCAAAGACATTAATACCAAATGGAAGACAAATGCTAATTTACCAACGCTCAGAGGATTCGGGAATTCTGCAGTTCAACCTTTGGGCAAATGTCTTGTTGACATCCAGATTGACGATGCTAGGGCACGTGTTGAACTGCTTATTGTTCCTGATCAATTCTTGCAGCAACCATTGCTAGTTGGAAGGTCGTTTACTGAGCAGTCTCATATTATAATAGAAAAGGATAACGTTTCGCTTCATGTTCGTACAGCAGCCGTGTTCCGAAAACAGAAGATTGAATTAATTTTTTCAAAGGACACCCCGGTAGATGGGCTCTCTTTAGTACAATTTAGGACCGATCCCTATCATACTGGCGATATTTATATAGAAGGAAGTAATCGGTTTAAACTAGGGCAAGAGCATTATCTCGTACAGGGTCTGTTCTCAGTTGCTGACGGCTTAGGTGCTGCGCTAGTCAAAGGGTTGTCTTCCCATCCATTTGTTCTTAAACAGGGTAGTATGATAGCGAGCTGATTTAGCGTCCGATACTGAAAATGTTTGTGATATTCTTAATATTCATGATTCAACGTCACGGCAAGCAATTTCTACACAAGATATAAAGTCTGATGGAAGTATAGATAAAAGTACTACTGAATCGTTGGTTCGTTTACTTAATGAGTATCGAAATTGTTTCGCTTTTAATTTACAAGAACTAGGTAAAACTAAGGTCGTTGAAATGTCCATTAATCTTAAGGATGATCAACCAGTTGTTTATCGACCGTACAGGTTACCTGTTAGTGAAAGAAACAAGGTTCGTGAAATGGTTTAAGAGTTTATAGACTGTGATATTGTGAGACCGTCGACGTCTTCATACGCAAGTCCTATAGTAATCGTCAATAAGAAAACTGGTGATGTTAGGTTGTGTGTCAACTACAGGGCCCTAAATCGAAAAACTTATAAAGAAAATTACCCTTTGCCGAGAATTGACGATCAATTAGATGATCTTGCAGGTTATCAGTATTAAACTACCCTCGATTTGGCATCTGGGTACTATCAGATTGCTATTAAAGAAGGTGACCGTCACAAAACCTCATTCGTCACTCCTGAAGGTCAGTTTGAGTTCAATCGGATGCCATTTGGTCTGGCCAATGCTCCATTCAACTTTATGCGAATGATTAATTTTGTCTTGGGCAATGCACGGGATGTAGCTTCAACATATATGGATGACATTATAATTCCATCAAAAACGATTGAAGAAGGTTTACTGAAATTGCAACAAATTCTTGAACTTTTATAAAGCGCTGGTCTAACGCTAAAACTTAGTAAATGCTGTTTCTTTTGTAAAACTGTCGATTACCTGGGCTTTGCAATCAGTAAGGAAGGTATTAGACCCGGGTCTCGAAAGATAGAAGCAGTTCGTGATTTCCCGGAACCAACTAATCAGCATAGTGTCAGGCAGTTCATCGGGTTGTGTAGTTTCTTTAGACGGTTCGTTAAAGGCTTTTCCATGATCGCTAAACCACTAACAGGACTTCTAAAAAAAGACGTGAAATGGCTGTGGGGTACTGAACAGACAAAATCCTTTCATGCTTTAAAAAATGAACTTTTACGTAAACTCACTCTATCATTATATCATCCTAAGGCTATGACTGAGTTATACACAGATGCTTGTAAGATAGGAATTGCTGGCATTCTAATGCAAAGAGATAAAGATAGCGTTTTTAAACCAGTCATGTATTACAGTAAGTAGACAGACCACGATCGATGAACAACACATGACTGCATACGAACTTGAAACTCTCGCTCTGGTCGCTTCTCTACAACGGTTTCGCGTATATTTGATAGGCATAGAGTTTAAAGTCTTTACGGACTGCAATTCATTGCGGGCCACGTTTTTGAAACGAGACCTAATTCCCAGGGTCGCGAGGTGGTGGATTTCAATGCAGGAATTCAACTTTTCTATTGAGTACCGCCCTGGTAAGGCAATGGCTTAAGTTGATGCTCTGAGTAGAAATCCATTACCTAATGATACCCTGGAATCCTATACAAATGAGGCCATTGACGTCATGGTTATAACCGATAGACTGGTTGAGCATCGTTCAGCAGGCAGATTCAGAAATACAGCGTAAAATATCTATACTGCAGAATCCGGAGTCGGCTAACGTAGTAGATACTAGTAAAAACTTTGTGGTTAAAAACAACAAATTATATCGCCTAACTGAAGAAGGGGAAAAATGGGTGGTGCCTAAAAGTGTCAGATGGCAGATTCTAAAGCAATGCCACGATGACATCGGTCATTTTGCTTTTGATAAAACCCTTGCCAAGGTTAGAGAAAATTACTGGTTCGGTAAGATGCGACGCATCGTAAAAAAATACGTCGAGTCATGTCTCGAATACACAATAATACACAAAATCTTCATCTAAAAAAAAGGCCCCGTTACATCCGATCCCTAAAATAGATTCACCATTTGCCACGTTACACATTGACCATGTCGGTCCGTTTGTTAAAAGCACTAAGGGTAACACACACTTGTTGGTAATTATTGGTGCCTACACAAAATTTATAATTTTAAAACCAGTTAGAAGCACAAAAGCGTCTATCGTTATTGATAAGTTAAGAGAGTACTTCAGTATTTTTGGGGTTCCCAAAAGAATTATTTCGGATAGGGGTTCGTCGTTTACTAGTTCTAAATTTAAGGATTTTTTAAATAATTTGGGTGTCAAACACGTACTCAATGCGGTGGCTACACCAAGAGCAAATGGGCAAGTGGAGCGCTACAATCGCACTTTGCTCGCGTCACTCAGTGCCAAATGTGCAGGGCAAAATGAAAAGAAATGGGACTTTCATGTTCCTGATGTGCAATGGGGTCTTAACAACACACACAATAAAGGCATTGGCCGAACACCTTCAGAGGCTCTTTTTGGCACTTGTTTAATAGGTACGGCAGAAAGTAGAGTAAACACAGCACTTGATATTGACCATAATATTAGTAAAGAATCCCTTGAAGAAATTCGTGAAAAAATTAATGATTATATCACTAATTATAAAAACAAGCAAAAGGGGATCCTGCCGTTTTGCCGAAAAGATTTTGCCCAAATTTCACTACCCAAACAAATTTTAGCAACCTTTTCTTATACCAATGCAATGTTTGGAATGATTTTAGTACGCACATTTTCATTTGGTCAAATTTTTACTTGGCAGAATATTATCAAGGATAATGTCATTTAGGCATTTGGTCTTTAATCAAATGATTTATTACAGCAAACAATCTTTAGATAATAAACGTTTGGTCAAATGATTTGTTAGGTTAGGTTAGGTTAAAACTGTGACCTACTACGCGCGAGCCGAGCGAGCGAAGCGAGCGGTGCCGCGGCAGCGGCCGGCGAGTGCAGAGAAATGACTAGATTATATAGAAAAAAAACAGGCTACCCGAAACTGACGACACTAAAAATTTGGCAAATTTTATTTTGCGCCAACTTAAATATTTGACTACATAAAAATTGGTAATAGTACTATTTGTTATACAAGTTATTGTTTAAACGTTCACTTGCCAAACATTAGGTTTGCGATACAATTATTTGTGAAGAGATTTTTTGCTAAGTAATATTTTGGCAAATGAAATTATGCGGAAAATTGTTTGGGAAGTGATAATTTGGCAATTTATTTTCGATGAAACAAGGGAGACCCAAGCAAAAGGCTCATTATGATAAAAAAAAAACATCTACTCCAAAAACATTTAATGTAGGTGATTTAGTCAGTATTGAGAGAGAAATCCCATCATCAGGAAAAAGTCGAAAATTAGTACCTAAATATCAGGGACCATATAGAGTGACTGATGTTTTCGATAATGATAGGTATCAGGTGGAAGACACGCCAATCACGCGTAAGGGTGGTCGCAAATATAATCCAGTTATTGTTGTTGATAACATGAAACCGTGGTTAAGTTTCAATAGATCGGAAGATGAATCCGCCTCTAGTGGTGACGACTGCAAAAGTGTTGATGGTCAGTAGAATCCAAAAATATGTATACTGATGTGTTCATGTTGTTATAGATAGTATTCGGTACAGAAGAGTTACCTACTTTTGATTATAATTTAAGGCAGATTGATAGCCTTCGTGATTTTAGGCAGATATAGCCTTCGTTAGTTAAGTATTTATGGCAGAAGTGGCCTATTACTATAATTTTAGGCAGAAGTAGCCTTGGTATGATATTCAGTGCAGAAGCGGCCTGTTACTAGACATCTTTGATTGTATAGTAACCTTAGTCAGACTATCACATGTAGCATTCAGTGCAGAATAGCCCTGTTGCTACGGTTGACAAAGGCAGATATAGCCTCGGTCCGATATGTGATAAAGTGGTGTTCAGAGCAGACGCTAACTGTAACCACGGTTGACAGAAGCAGGTGAAAATTCATTGTTATGCCTTTAGCCAAATGAGTACTAACCTGAAACTGTAATTTTAGGAAATGTGTGAAATACGAGGACGTGTTATGTGAGTCGGATGGCCGAATGTAGGTCCACTCGATAATAAGTAATGTTTTGATTCACTGATTATTGTTTTGTTACGGAGTTACCTAAATTGTTTTATAAATGTTGTCTTGGATAAATAATGAGTTTACCTTATTAGTAATAGTTATTACTCGTAGGTACATTGTTTAATTAATTTATCTGACTTACTAAGGTAAAGCAGTACATAATTATAACGACCAATAACAGATGGCGCTTGGTGCGCCGGACTGCTTTACCATAGTACGTTACCTTTTAAGTCGTAACGATAATGTTAGTCAGTTATCGTTTAACCTTTGCAGTGTAAAGTGCTCCAAGTGGAAGTAACTAAATATATTTGATTTTGTTATACCTACAGTGTTTTATTGGTGACAGTGAGTCCAACAATTGGCACCCAGCTGTTTATTGATGTACCTAATTAGTTATAATTTAACCGTGTTTTTTTATGTTGTGCTGTCTTTTGTGTGCACCAAATAAACGTTCTATCTATCTATCTAATATTATTATTTAGGGATTAAAATTTGAGGTTTAGTTTCAATCTTCTTTTCGTAAAGAAAATGAATACTTAAGCTATAACCTCAATACCTATTTACTAAAAGCAAATAAAATGTAAAATACATAATGTAAACAAACTGCCCATACTTAACCTTAAAATCACTTATTTAGTAAGTAAGTAGTTGTTTAACATTTTGAATATATTCTAATATTTTTATTTACTGCTTATTTACATCGATTATGATCGAAGCTTAATGTTTATGGTGAAATAAATAAATAAGTAAATAATTTAAAAGCTTTTTATGTCAAGATAATACAAATTGCATTGATAAAAATATTACTTGAAATCTTTGACAAAATTGCTTCTAAGTTTCTTTACATGTATGTAAATTTCACATCTTACAACAATAATTATTTGTAGCGGTTTGTTAACTTTATGTAAAATAAATACCTACTTGGAACGAATAAATATTTTTTATATTTCTTATCACTCGTAACGCATTTTTTTATTCTAAACCCTTTATTGCAATAACAACATTAATAAAAAAAGGCAGCAATTCTTATTATAATTGCAAATAAAAATAAAAATATTTGCAAAAATTCGCGCTGTGCTATACGAACCTAAGCCATCTGCTTCACAGTCCATCGCAAGACGCTCACTGCTATCACAACATATTAGATTTACCCGAATTAAGCAATTCGATAAACTGGCCAAGGTCACGCGCATGATGCGTGTGTGTGGCCGATCTAGCAAAAGTATGGGAAGTATATTTTTGTTTCGTTCGTTTAGCATGAGCACGACACGCGCGAATACGTGACGATACGCCAGTGTTTGTACTTACACGTACAAATGTACAGACTGTATCGTGTGTTCAATCGACTACGAGTCTTAACGTGTTAATGCAGTTTTGAACCGGACTGTACCATATATTGTGGTGAGAAATAAACGATTATCTTATCTTATCTTATTTATAAAAGTTTCTGAAACAGTTAGCTTATTGCCAACATTAAAACATCCAGTGTCATAGTAACCATAATATCTTCGCAGCAAAACACATTCGAATTCAAAAAATTCGCACCGCGCCATTTTTGTTCGATATTGGTATTTTTTTTTAATTATTTATAAAGTTCAGACAACAATATGGTCCAATTTGTTAGTAAAATACCTTATCACTAGTGTTAGTAGTACACAAAAACATGGACAAGAAAAACTGATGATTGCGGCCTAGTGCCTAGGCCGGGATAGTGCCTCAGAAAAGGGGAGTAAGGGCTCTCCACCACTGTTTTCAGGATGCTATTGTCACTGACCCGCGTTCTATGCATCAGTGATGCGACTTTTTTGCGAATCACTGCATGGAATCCTAATTGTATGTCAAATTGTGTAATGTCATATTAATTGCAGATCTAAAGTTGTTTTCTTCCTGTGGCAAACTTTGGCTGTAAGGGAACGTGAACATCACAATTTTTCTTAAACTAAGGTTGCACAAAGATTTATAATATTGGAGTAATTCTCCTTTGTTCACATTACCCCTATTACCAACAAATATTATTAATACAGTATCCTGGTTATAATTGCATTTAATAGCTTTTTTCATTATGTCAAATAGAGAACAACCAGGCATACAGTAGTTAATTATTGAGTGTCCCGGATATTCATTTAACAGCAAGTGACCTAAATCCTTTCCAATTTCATCACAAAATAATATTATTTCTTTATTTACACTATGTCTAGGCAAACAGTTAGTAATTGATAATGGTAAACTGGCACTAGACTGCGGTATGGTGGTATCACATATTGTCAATGAATGGTCCGGTGTGGGTTCAATAGATGGTGGTTGACAATGTTCACATTTGTTAGTTTGTGAGCTTACCAGCTCATTCATTGCCAATACATATTCCCTCATTTGGTTTTCAGAGGCTGTATACTTGATAGTCATAGAAGTAAGTTTCTCCTGTAGTTGGTCAAGTTCATACTGCAAGTCTTCTGTGTCAATTTGGTATTTCCTAGTACTTTTTTGTAAGTTTAATGAATACATATCTAATTGTTTTAGTAAATGCAACCTTTCTCTATTAAGTTTTACATTTTTAATGAAGAATTTTTGTTTTTTGACCATTTTTTTGGTTTTAACTATGTATTTGTTGATTTTTATGTATTTTTTCAGTTTATTTTTACTAGTAACTACCCTCACTGACTTACTTAATTTTGAATCTGATTTTGAATCATCAAGACCTGTTAAATCTATTGTGTAAGAAGACGGGTTTATTACAGAAACCATTGATGGGGCTACAGGCACCAATTCATTGAATAGACTTTGATTCAACGAGGCAGTGATGTTAAGATTTGTAGTCTCAAGTTGTTCAATCTGACTTTGAGCCTCTTGTAGCTGCTGTTGTAGTACATATTTGTGATTAAGAGCTTGTTCATACTCATTGCTACACTGGCTGAACCCGTCCACAACAACTTGGAGCCTGTCCCGGGCTGCTATGGCATCAGTGTGTTGAATATATAACTGAGCCATTTCTGTTTTCAACTTGCTATTCCTTTCAAGAACACCAAGGAACTCTATTTCATTTTCATCTTTTTCCTTAATCAGTTTGTCACAGAGCTCCTGAGACGCCTTTAATTCGCTCAAAGCCTGACTGAGTTTGGTCTCTTCTAGGCGAGCCCGCGCGCTGCGAGTCATAATCATGATTAAAGAGAAAAGAGAAGAGGTTGGAAAAGAGTAGTGGATTTAGAAACAGATGATTAGTTGAACGGAAAATGAAATTTAGATCGTAATGAAGAAGTTCTGTCACCAGACTAAATAAGGTTATGTTTACGTTTTTAAAATCATTAGCAACAAATCGTAGCCGTAATAAAAAAGTATCCAAAGAATTGTAGGCAAAAAATTAGAACGTAAACAATCTACTACCAAGTAAAATATATAGTATTGTACCTGATATAACGAGATGAAAATGCAATATTCACTTGAGCCGGTAGGTAACTGTCAACGAATCACAATGTAGTTTTTACACATTATTTGCACAAAAAGCCTAAATTTAACACAGTAAACACTTAATTACGCTATAAACTAGTTAATAACTTGGAAATAGGCCTTAAAAAGAAGGAAGTCTATTATTTAAAATTAAAATTAAAGGGACAAATTCAAATCAGCTGTTAGCTGTAGTGTTGCCACAGGAGGAAAAAAGCGAAAATGACTTTATTCAACAAATCATAAACATATTGGAACATTATATTATTATATAAAAAAAAATACCAATATCGAACAAAAAATTCGCACCGCGCCATTTTTGTTCGATATTGGTATTTTTTTTTAATTATTTATAAAGTTCAGACAACAATATGGTCCAATTTGTTAGTAAAATACCTTATCACTAGTGTTAGTAGTACACAAAAACATGGACAAGAAAAACTGATGATTGCGGCCTAGTGCCTAGGCCGGGATAGTGCCTCAGAAAAGGGGAGTAAGGGCTCTCCACCACTGTTTTCAGGATGCTATTGTCACTGACCCGCGTTCTATGCATCAGTGATGCGACTTTTTTGCGAATCACTGCATGGAATCCGTCGGTTCGGTACTGAGCAAACATCTCCGATGCGCTACAGAAACGGGGCAGTTTCAACAGCAGCAAAAGTAAAAAGTATAAAAGTATAAAAAGTTCTTTGCAGTATTGCAAAGAAACTTTTATAGAAGATTCATATCATGGGTGTAGATAAAATCTTGTTTTTTTCGTCCTGTGGCAACACTACAGCTAACAGCTGATTTGAATTTGTCCCTTTAATTTTAATTTTAAATAATAGACTTCCTTCTTTTTAAGGCCTATTTCCAAGTTATTAACTAGTTTATAGCGTAATTAAGTGTTTACTGTGTTAAATTTAGGCTTTTTGTGCAAATAATGTGTAAAAACTACATTGTGATTCGTTGACAGTTACCTACCGGCTCAAGTGAATATTGCATTTTCATCTCGTTATATCAGGTACAATACTATATATTTTACTTGGTAGTAGATTGTTTACGTTCTAATTTTTTGCCTACAATTCTTTGGATACTTTTTTATTACGGCTACGATTTGTTGCTAATGATTTTAAAAACGTAAACATAACCTTATTTAGTCTGGTGACAGAACTTCTTCATTACGATCTAAATTTCATTTTCCGTTCAACTAATCATCTGTTTCTAAATCCACTACTCTTTTCCAACCTCTTCTCTTTTCTCTTTAATCATGATTATGACTCGCAGCGCGCGGGCTCGCCTAGAAGAGACCAAACTCAGTCAGGCTTTGAGCGAATTAAAGGCGTCTCAGGAGCTCTGTGACAAACTGATTAAGGAAAAAGATGAAAATGAAATAGAGTTCCTTGGTGTTCTTGAAAGGAATAGCAAGTTGAAAACAGAAATGGCTCAGTTATATATTCAACACACTGATGCCATAGCAGCCCGGGACAGGCTCCAAGTTGTTGTGGACGGGTTCAGCCAGTGTAGCAATGAGTATGAACAAGCTCTTAATCACAAATATGTACTACAACAGCAGCTACAAGAGGCTCAAAGTCAGATTGAACAACTTGAGACTACAAATCTTAACATCACTGCCTCGTTGAATCAAAGTCTATTCAATGAATTGGTGCCTGTAGCCCCATCAATGGTTTCTGTAATAAACCCGTCTTCTTACACAATAGATTTAACAGGTCTTGATGATTCAAAATCAGATTCAAAATTAAGTAAGTCAGTGAGGGTAGTTACTAGTAAAAATAAACTGAAAAAATACATAAAAATCAACAAATACATAGTTAAAACCAAAAAAATGGTCAAAAAACAAAAATTCTTCATTAAAAATGTAAAACTTAATAGAGAAAGGTTGCATTTACTAAAACAATTAGATATGTATTCATTAAACTTACAAAAAAGTACTAGGAAATACCAAATTGACACAGAAGACTTGCAGTATGAACTTGACCAACTACAGGAGAAACTTACTTCTATGACTATCAAGTATACAGCCTCTGAAAACCAAATGAGGGAATATGTATTGGCAATGAATGAGCTGGTAAGCTCACAAACTAACAAATGTGAACATTGTCAACCACCATCTATTGAACCCACACCGGACCATTCATTGACAATATGTGATACCACCATACCGCAGTCTAGTGCCAGTTTACCATTATCAATTACTAACTGTTTGCCTAGACATAGTGTAAATAAAGAAATAATATTATTTTGTGATGAAATTGGAAAGGATTTAGGTCACTTGCTGTTAAATGAATATCCGGGACACTCAATAATTAACTACTGTATGCCTGGTTGTTCTCTATTTGACATAATGAAAAAAGCTATTAAATGCAATTATAACCAGGATACTGTATTAATAATATTTGTTGGTAATAGGGGTAATGTGAACAAAGGAGAATTACTCCAATATTATAAATCTTTGTGCAACCTTAGTTTAAGAAAAATTGTGATGTTCACGTTCCCTTACAGCCAAAGTTTGCCACAGGAAGAAAACAACTTTAGATCTGCAATTAATATGACATTACACAATTTGACATACAATAATAATTTATTCCATTTAATTGACACTAACAATTATGTTGGTAATCGCTTATATTTGACAAAAGATAGATTTTTTGTGGATAAGTACTATCTTTCAAAGTATTGTAAAAGACAGATAGCTGTGTCGCTATCATATTACTTTTCTATTACAGCCAAGAATTTGGCTAAACAAATTGCTTCTATTGAGCAATGCTGTGACATGTTAAATAATTCAGCCAATAATTTGGTATCAAATATTGACATTGTTAATAATTTAAATTAGAAATTCAGACAACAGAGGCAACCTCTAGCAATAGTATACAGAATTGCAAAATAAAATCAAATAAAAGTTTAAAATCAGTAAATAATATTAACCTGGTGCATCAAAATATTCAAGGATTTATGAACAAAGATTTAGAAGTAGAATTATTTATGAATTTTAACAATATTGATATTCTTTGTATAACAGAACATTGGCTTAAAAGCACCCAGTTCTTGTTCAATTTTGATAATCACCAGGTTGGTAGTTCGTTCAGCAGAGTAAATGCTATACATGGTGGCTCATTAATTTTAGTAAGTAACCAGCTGAAATTTAAAGACTGTAAGGATATTGTGAGCCTATCTGTCGAACGGACAGTTGAAATAGCCTGTATAGAATTGGAGCAGTTTATTGTATTAAGTGTGTACAGACCCCCTTCAGGATTGTATGACTGTTTTGAAAAGGTAATGGATGAAGTGTTACACAAGATTTGCAACTCCAATAAGTCTATTATCACTTGCGGTGATTTTAATGTTAATTTGTTAGAAAATTCAGGTTCTTGTAGTAAAATAATAAGTTTGTTTCAGTCCTACAATCTTGTAAACCTATTTTTGGAGCCCACTCGAATAACCCCTACTAGTGCCACATGCCTAGATAATATTTATACAGATATTATACCAAGCCACAAAGAAATTATAAATCTACTAGATTCTGATCATTGCGGGCAAAGGGTTACTATCCCTATCAAAAACAACAAAGTGGCTAAAAAGGATATAACATTTAACCCCAAAACTGCAAGTCGCTTGGAGGTTTTTAAAGAAAAACTAATTAATACATTACCAGTTTTGTCAAATCATGCTGATCCTAGTCACCTATATGATGATTCTTTTAATTTATACTGTAAACAATTTAATTACACCTTTATTCCCAAGACTATCTCGGTTAATAGTAATGTATTTTTCAGTGATTGGGCTACCATTGGTATTCATAAAAGTAGAACACGGCTTTATGAGCTGTACAGTGAAAGGACCTATGTAAACACTGTTGAATTTAATTTATATGTTAAAAATTATTCAAAATTATTTTAAAAAGTTTGTTGTATGGCCAAGTCACGTTATTTGAGTTCGAAGATTAAAAACAGTAGTAATGTAATTAAAACGACTTGGAATATTATTAATAGTGAAACGGGAAGGTCTAGTAACCGAAATACTGACTACAGCCTGTCTATTAATGACAACATAATAAAATCAGACTCACAAGTCGCCGAGGCCTTTGAGAATTTCTTTTCAGATATTCCCGTTTCTACTACTAAATCCCTAAACTCATCACCTTCTGTTGCTGAGTCTTTGCTTAAGGAAAATGTTAATGTTTGCGAATCGGAATTTCTTTTTGAACATATTACCTGTAGAGACATAATTAAAACCTTTCACACTTTAAATGTAAAAAAGACTGCAGATCTGTGGGTTAATTCTGTAGAAGTTGCTAAGTCTATTATTGACATTGTAGCACCTACTTTAGCTCTTATCTTTAATAATTGTATCGACTGTGGGGAGTTTCCTGACCTTATGAAAAATAGTAAAATAATACCTTTGTTTAAATCAGGTAGTACATCAGACCCCTCAAATTATAGACCTATTTCAGTACTACCTACCTTTAGTAAAATATTTGAGAAGCTAATTTTAGAGCAATTGCTCTAAAATTAGCTTCTCAAATATTTTTTAATAGACATAAATTGTTACATAACAAGCAGTTCGGTTTCACAAGGGGTCGTTCAACAACTGATGCCGCCGGTGTTGAACTTTTAGGACATATTTATAATGCATGGGAAGATAAATGCGATGCCTTGGGCATCTTTTGTGATTTGTCTAAGGCATTCGATTGCGTTCTTCATGAAACATTAATCAGGAAACTCCGCCACTACGGAATCCGGAACACCGCTCTGGATCTTCTTACTTCATACTTGAGTAATAGGATTCAGAGCGTTGACGTTAATGGGAAAAGATCTCCCGGATCTATAGTAACAATGGGAGTCCCACAGGGCTCAATTCTTGGTCCTTTCTTGTTTCTTATTTATATTAATGACTTGCCTTACCTCATAAAGGATAATCATGAGATAGTGTTGTTTGCTGATGACACTTCGCTTTTGTTTAAACTTAAACGTCAGCAGCTGGTTACTGACGATGTAAATAGCGCGATCGCAAAAGTAGTTCACTGGTTTAATGTTAACAATTTACTTCTTAATGAAAAAAAAACCAAATGCATTAAGTTTACGCTACCTCACGTAATTTTCACTGAAATCCATATTATGTATTAAACATTCGTTTTCAGCAATTCGTTGTTTTACTTTTTTAATAGATTCGTATTGATTTTTTATATTACCACAATGCGCCATAAACGGTTTAATTTCTTTTTCAAAATGTTTAATTACTTCTAGAGGTTTATCAATTTTCTGAACTTTCTTAATAATATTTGCAGACTTCATTATTTTTTATATACATTTTAGTGCCTTTTTCCCAAATGTAATAGGAAATACTATTTGAGTTATCAAATTCATTATACTTAATTACTTTATGTTTACATTTGTCGCATCTACGTTGCAAGCATTCAACTTTCGTCTGGTTACAAGTCAAACTACGAAGAACTTCTGAGGTGGAATTTTCATGAATAATCTTATTATTTTTTAAGGAAGAAATTAATAAATCCATATTGGCATGCGGTTTACATAAGCAAGTATCACGAGAGTTTAAGTTTGGTTGTAGGACCCAAAATGGTTTTAATCTGGTGAAAGTGACATAACTAATGGGTGGGTGTCCGGAGTCGAGGTATTTGCGATGGAGATTTTTGAGAGAGTCGGTTAGATACCTTTTTTCTTTTTTTAGTTTATGTCGCGTGAAAATAGTAAACATTGTCCAGGCAAACAAGACTATACAGTCTTGTTTGCCTGGACACTGTTTACTATTTTCGTCATCTTCATAAAATGACTTCACTAGATTACGTATTTTTCGTTTTTCAGGACTGATCTTTTTTTTATGGAACCTGGGGTCAATTTATTTTTATGTTTTGGGCTGATCTTTGTGATTTGTTGTAATCTATATAGTCTTTTGCGATACATTTCCTTTTCTCTTTTAGTTTTTATAATAGTTTCCCTTAGCATCATAATTTCTGCGGATTTTCTTCTGTGGTATTGCCTTAGTTTATAATTAAGTTCTCGTCTTAGAACAAAGGAATTCGTTGACACATCGGATTGTGGACTATTGAGCACAAAAGTAGAATCTGGCGAGTTTATGGTACTGACGCTAGGCGCGATTGGTGGCGAACATGGTGGATAAACTGGAGTGCTTGATTGTTCAATCCAAAGACCCAGAGAGAGAGGTTCTCGCCTTGAACGAACCTCAACGGAGTTTGTTTCTGAAATACATTCAATGGGAATGTCCTCAGATGTTTCTTCTGGGAGTTGTTTTTGAGAACGTAGAATTCGCGAAGACTTTTGATGCATCTGCTGACTGTATGATTGTATCTGGGATGTAGTTGGAATAGGGCTTTCAGAGCGAGGCAATATTGATGGTGAGATCCTTTCATCATTGATAGTTTCACATAATATCTGATTTGCTTGCTTAGTATTCCCTAGGATTGCCCTTTTTTTCCTTTCATAATAAGCTTTGAAATTAACCCGATTCCTTTTTTGTTGAACTCTGCGAGCACGCGGTGGCATTTTACTCAAAGTTACGATTTTCCCTTCAGCTTTTTTTTAATGATATCTTTCTCTTTCTTTTCTTCGCAATTCCTCTAGTTTGACGGGATCATTCCTAATTTTTTCTTTTCTCTTCCTTTCTGCCATCCTTTCCTCTCCAAGCACTCAGCGTGTGACAACTTTGAATTTGTTTTCTTTGCCATACTGGAAAGCAAATAATACCTAAATTATATTTTCATTGCTATTGAAAGCATTTTTCGTTCTAAGCGTACAGTACAGGAACGTTATACATTTTTTTGTTTTTTTGTTTCTTGATGAAGAAACAAGAATCAGCTTGAGAGTGATGAAGAAACAAAAAAATGTATAACGTTCCTGTACTGTACTTCCGTAGGTATAATATACTGTACTTTCAAACCGAGGTATCTTATTATGATTCGTTTTCGTTTGTCTTTGAGGTACGTAACTCTAAAAACTAATTTTGGTGTAACTAAGCAATTTTGGTGATTGGTAAAATACCACCAAAATTGCTCCACCAAAATTAGAATCTTGTTCAATATGTTTATTTAAAAAAAAAACTACTAAGAATGTACAATTTATATTGGCATAATTTTGAAAGCATACCTTAACCTTTTTATTATAATTTAAATTACAACGCCGACTTAGTCATAAAACGTTTTTAAAACATTACACCAAAATTGCAGGTTTTTTGTCCAATTACTACGAAAAGACTTACTTACGTTTTTGGCGGGAAATCACAACAGGATGGCACACGTCTGTCACTGCTGCGCGTGAGCGTCTGACTAAACGAAGTGAACGTTGGTAGCGTTGTCCATCTAGGTTTATTCTAAACGAGTCACTTGATGATTAGATTACTCCCACCAAAATTTAAAATTTCGCGCGGACAGTCTTTTTCGATTTTCACTAGTGTGGGACTTATGTAAACTCAGCGGTCTCGCTGACCGCCATCCTGTAAGCATCAAACGACCGCGCGCGACGAGCGCGCGGCGCACACTGAGTTTGGTACGGCGCGACACCTCTGACATTGGAATGCGGCCGGACAGGAAGCGCGCGCGCCACACGACTCGCTCGCATCAAAGCTGATCAGAAACTGTTAACCGCAATTAAATTATGGAAGTCGCTACACCCCCGTCAGGGGGGTGTGGCTAGCGGGTGGTCGGGGCTTTCAGCCCCTCGCCCGCGGAGGCTATACTGTGGCCCGTTAATACGGGCCCCTCCTCTTGTTGCCTTGATCGGCGATGGTGGTGAGCGCGTTTAGGTCGCGCTCATTTTGTATGGATGCGATGTTTATTTTCCGTAGGAGCGCCGCGACGCTCATAGTGGCGTCGCTATCTTCACGACATCTCGGCGGTCTGTCCCTGCCAGGTGAGACCCCTAGTTACCTAGGGGAGGCCCAGCAGAGGACGACCAGCGTCGGAGATGTCGACTCGACGCGCCCACGGGACGGTATGTAGTCCCCCCCCCTCCCTGCTCACAGAGCTAGCCGTTTACAGTTCGGGTGGAGGGCTGTCGTGTGTGTGTAGGCGGCTTGTATTGTTGTGTACCGCCGCCTAGTATGTCCGTACGAGACGCCGGCACGCCCGCGCCGCGTCATCGCACTTTTTTGGTTTGGCTTCGTAGTGGAGTAAAGGTTGTCTGTTTTAAGTTGCGTAATATGCCTATATTAACCTAGAACACATTACGCAACAGTGTGTGTGTACACTGTGGAGTCATTTTTTTTTGTTCAAGTAAACCGCGTGTAACCTGAGTGCGGTTTACTTGAGGATTTAATTTTTTCTCAGGCGTCTACGTCCGCTATCAGGTCGCGGGGCAGGGGTCGTCTCGCGTCAGGGGGGCGCGTATGCCAGGGCGCAATCTGTTTGACGTGGGGCCAATCAGATGCGTCGGCACGCGCGAACATCCTTTCCGCGAGACGCCGCACGAACTCATCCAGGCTCTCGATCTCGAGATCCCGTGAGATGACATCGTTCCTCACATAGCGAGGGGCGTCTACTATCGTCCGCAGCGCAAGACTTTGTTGCGCGCGGAGGAGCTTCTTGTTCGTCTCGCTAGTGAGGGCGAACCAAGCGGGGGCGGCGTACGTCAGTATAGGGCGTACGTACGTTTTGTACACGCCCAGCTTGACACACAACGGGATTCGGGACCTGAGCACCGGGCCGAGTAGGTTACGGGCGACCCTACCTTTAGCGGCGACCGAGCGGACGTGTGGGCCCATGGTGAGCCGGCGGTCTATCTTGACCCCCAGGTATGTGACCTGGGGCGACCAACCGACCTCGGCTCCCTGTAGTTTCAGCGGTGGCGGGAGGCGCGCGTGTCCAACGACAATCGCCTGCGTCTTACCCACATTCACCGATAGCCGCCACTTAGACAGCCACTCGGGAAGCAAATCGAGTGCGCGCTGCATTTTGACCGCCGCGTGCTTCGCATTTAGCGAGGTGGAAATATACGCGGCGTCATCTGCATACAGCGCGAGCGTCGCGTCTGAAGTGGCGGGGATATCGTCGGTGTAGCGTGAGTAACACGCCGGCGATATACAGCTACCCTGCGGTACGCCTGCCAGTACCGGTCGGGCGCTAGACAACGCGCCGTCGACCACCACCCTGACAGTCCTTCCTGTAAGGAAAGTGGAGATCACCTTAACAATACGACGGGGCGCATCGGAGGTGGCCAGTTTATACAGTAGGCCCTCATGCCATACACGGTCGAAGGCCTTCTCCATGTCGAGGAATACTGCTATCGGGTGTTCCTTCTTATTAAGCGCGGCTGCGAGAAGGTGCAGTACCCTCGACAATTGTAGCGTCGTACTATGTTCCGCCCTAAAACCGAATTGTTCGGGGCGTGGCACGATGTGTGGTAGTAGGTGTCGCAGCAGGAGTGCCTCGAACACCTTGGAGACCGTCGGCAAAAGTGTTATAGGCCGATAGCTCTCCGGCTTCAGTATGTTCTTTCCCGCCTTGGGCAGCATGATAACACGCCCTTCCTTCCACGAAGCAGGAAAAGTCCCCGTGCGCAGTATCGCCGTATACAGGCGCGCCAGCGCCGCTACCATACGGAAGGGCAGGTGGCGCAGCGCCGCGTTGGTGATACCGTCGGCACCGGGGGCCTTTTTAAGCTTCGTGCGTTGAATGGCGCGCTTTACAGCGCCGGGCGAGAAGAAGATAGGGTCTTCATCGGGAGCTATCGGTGACGAGAAGTAATCTCCGAGGTGTTTCTCGACCGCTGCGACGTGCTCCCTGTCGTCGGTCGGGTTCGGACGGAACTGACGCTCTAGGTGTTCTACGAAGACCTCCGCCCTGTCCTCCGCTACGTATCGTAGCGCCCCGTCGCTGTTTAATAGCGGACGTACCGGGGCTGGGGTGTTCGTAACTTGGCGGCATAACTTATGAACCGACGGCCAGCTGTCTATCGCGGCGTCGATTCGCTCCTCCCAACCCACGGCGGTGTGTGCCTGGAGCTCGGCCTTCACCTTCTCCGCGAGACGGTTAAGCTCTGTTTTGAGCGTGGGGCATCTGGTTTGTTGCCACTGCTTGCGTAGCCGCCTTTTCCTGGCGATCAGCTTAGTAATCTTAACCGGTAGGGGCGGCAATTGCCCTCTCCCCTCCGGTTGTGTTACAGTCGCCGCCTCTAGGGCGCCCTGTATGCAAGCAGTGACGTCGGCCGCCATGAGATCTACGTCCGCGGAGTCGGCGATGGGCCGAGTCGGCGTGGTGATCTCCACTTTCTCCTGGAAGGTTTCCCAGTTTAGAAGTCGACGTGGCGCTAGTGGCTTCAGTCGGGTCGGTACACCCGATAGTACGACGAGTACAGGTTGATGGTCCGACTGTAACTCGTCGTCTATGACTTGCTGTGTGACTTGGCAGCGTAGCCCTTGGTGGACTACTACGTCCAGCACATCGGGCATGTGCCCTATGACGTCTGGGTAGTGGGTCGGCGTCTCTGGGCCGGACACCGTGTAGCCACGGGCTTCCGCATCCGCAAAGAGTCGTCTCCCCTCGGTATTTATTATATTGGAATTCCACGCTGGGTGTTTACAATTTAAATCCCCGGCGAGGAGGGTCGCGTGTCCGGAACAAGTTAACAAGGTCCGCAGCTCCGACAGGTCCAGGTGTGCTGCGGGCGGCTTGTAACAAGCGTATATGTCCATGTCCTCGCCGGCTATATGTAGCTGAACACCCAGCGCATAAAAAGTGTTGAGTGTCGACGGGGGGATTTCCTGGTGGACGACCCTTTGTCTAACTAGTACTACCAAGCCGCGGTATGTACCTATGTCCGACCGTTCGTCCTTCCTGTAAGTGAGGTATCCCGGGAACTTAATCCTGTCCGCAGGTCCCAGTAGTGTCTCACTTATAAGCGCCACATCGATGTCCTGCTCCCGCAGGAGATGGCGGAGTGGGGCGACCTTACCCCTAAGGCCGCGGGCGTTCCAATGGATCACCCTTAGCGGTCTAGCCATGGTATAGTGTCAGTAGTGTTGCCAGACCGTCGAGGATGACCTTCTCCACGTCCTGCCCCTGTCTGATGGCCTTAATCAGATCCATCAACAGTTTAATTGCGCAGGTGGTAAACTCTTTATGTTGCGTCGCGACGCTAGCGACGCCACTCGCAGAGCCGGTGAACTTACCTTGTTCACCATTCTGCCGCTGCGGGCGCGCGGCGCTAGTCTCGACGATGGCGGTGGTTCTTTTATTAGCGAACCTACGCGTTTGCGCGCTTTGCCGCTGTACGGCAATGGCGCTAGTTGTAGGTTCACTACTTAACTGCTGTTGTTGTTTTTTACCAGTGTTGGTATGTTCCTCGCCTTTTACCACCTGCGCTCGCACTATATGTGCGGGGGCAGGGTCGACCAGAGGGGTGACTTCCTGTGTCGCCGGGGGGGGGGGTTTCTTCCCCTTCCTCCCGCGGTTTCTCTTCCTCCGCCTTGAGGAGGAGGTTTGGGTCCGTGGAGTGGGTTCGTTGGCTGGCGCCATGAGCGTCGGCCCGACCGCCTCTACATGCCTCTCCAGTGTTGGCACCTCCGCGGCCAGCTTTGGCCGGAGAGTGGTCGTGGATGCCACCGTGCCCGCTCGCTTGTTCCGGATCTCTGCCTGGAACACGGGGCACTTTATGTTGCACGCGGGGTGCGGGCCACCGCAATTTATGCAGGTGGCCGGCTCCTCTCGCGGGCGCGGACAGTCTCGTGCCGCGTGCTCCCCTCCACACCGCACACAAGCGAGCGGACGGTGGCACTGGTGCGAGCTGTGCCGGAAGCGCTGGCACCGATGGCATTGAGCGGGCCCACGCTTACCCCTCCAGGCTTCTATTTTGACACCACGCATATTCATAAATATCGTGGTGTCATAAATAGCCCGGACGTCGGGTGTCTTTTTAAGGATCGCGTGGAACACGCAACCGGGTCTTCCTTGCGCGCCTTTAATGTGGCGCACATACACCGGCTGGTATCCCAGCGATCTCAACTCCTCCTCTATCTCCTGGGGGTCTGTATCAGCTGGTAGCCCCCTGATCGCGACCTTCATGTTTTTATCCGCTGGTAGCGAATAAGCGAACCATGAAACGCCGCTCTCTTTTTCTAGGCCGGTTAGGTACTTCTGTACCAGCCTGTATTCCTCCTCGCTGTCCGGGTTAAACCGGACTCCGTTCCCATACGGACGCGCGCTCGGAGGCCGGCCTAGTTTGGCCGCTATGGCTCGGAAGTGAGCGGCCCAGTTCGGTAGCTTTTCAACTACCAACGGTGGGAAGCGCATCTTCTTTGCCTTTTTGTTCTTCCCCGCCCCTTGGGTCGCCGGCGTCGGCGCTATAACGGCGCCGGTGGCGGTCACAGGGTGCGAGGTAGGCACAGGGGGGTGGGGGGGTAAGAAACTTGGACTTACCCCCAATGGTGAGTCCGGGGATGCTGGCGGCGTGCGGCGCGCCGCGTCGGCAAAAGTAGGCGAAACGGGCGAGACCCGACCTCGCGGCGCGCTATCGCGCTGTGGCCGCGGCGGGTCCTGGCAGTACCGCTTCGCTTCCTCCGACGCGGTCTCGCCGGAGCTCCTCCTGCGCCGCTGGGGCTTGGGTCCGAGCATCTCGGGCGCATTACCCAGCGATGCCGGGGGCGGCGTCGGCGAAAAGGCCGTACCGCCCACGATGGGCCGCGAACCGGGTCGCGGGGTCGTGTCGTACGAGACGACATCGCGATCGGACGCGGCCGACTCCGCGGACGCAAGCGACATGCTCGATCCGGCTTCAGACGAGCATGCCGAGAGCCCAGCTGGAGAGTCGTAGGCGGAGGCGCGGGGGGGTGCCGGTGACTGTGGCACCCCTGACGTAATATTGGCCGGCCTGTAAGTAGGGCCGGCACTGGCTGGTCGCTCCTGCTCCGCCCTCGCCGGACCCGCCAGCGAGGGGCGGGGGCCGGGTGTGGCGGTGCGCGAAGCTGACACAGCTTGGGTGTTCCTAGGTGCCGCCGCGGGCGCCGCACCTATGGGCGCGGGCGGCGACACAAACCGCGGTGGTGGTGCGGTGGGGTGAGGGGGCGTACGATGACGCACGGATGGCACGGGGGGGTGCGCGGGTGGCGCGGGGGTGGCTCTCGGCGCGCCAGCACGCGCGACGGGCGCAGCCATGCGAGCGGGCGTGGTTAGGCGCGCGGTCTGCATGGGGGCGCGCGCGTGCGGGGCGCGGCCTGGGTTAGGCGCTGGTCCCGGTGCCTGTGTTGGCACGGGACGAAACGCGGCTGGGCGTATTGCTACCGCCTGCTGTCGGCTCGGCGACGGCGCTGGCGCAACGCGCGCAGGCGCCAAGGTCGTCGATGGGCCGGCAGCACCAGCGGTGCTCGCCCCCCTCGCGGGTTTAAAATTTGACCCACTCACCTGGGTCGTGGCTGCATTGGTTGGTCCGGTCAGCGACGAACCGGGCGGCGCATCACCGACATTCGGCATTGACGTCGTCCGGTCCAACGCTGGACGGCTACCACCTCTTGAGGTCCCGGCATCGCGGCCTAAAGAGCCGCGCGTGCCGGGACTCGGCATCTTCCCGGGGCGTGGCCTCCGCGACCGCTGCGGCGTATACACGCCGAGCTGCACGGCAGGCTCCCCCCTGTGACTGCACCGATACCCGGCGGCGGTCGACGCACTCACAAGGGAAAAACACTGATGGAAAGTTTTGGGTCCGCACGGAAAGTTCCTACCGATCACCCGATCACGCGCTGTGACGTATGTTGTTTACCCGAACTCGGGCGCGACAAACTACGTCACGCAACTACTCCGCGATCGGATGCTCAAGTGGACGGCCACGAGCCTATCCTGTTAACCGCACGGTGGCGCCTCACGAATTTATAGTCGGCGCACTCTGAACTCCAGAAGACCAGGAACCTCACATTTGATTGGCTGATAAATTTTGAGTATGACTCGCAACCACAGCTCCATCGATAATCCATTTGTAAATATAGCAGCTAGGATTTTGACAATAAAGATTCGGACACAAAAACCATAGACGCGCGCCAGCGGCAGCGGTCACACGTGTGCGCAGTGCGGTTCGAAGTGCTCTCCGATTCCGGAACCAAGCGTTCCTGAATATCAAGACGACATAGTGCTATACTTTGTTATTTATAGTAGAATATTATATATATTTTATTATTTATAACATAATTATAGTGACTATCTTCAGCTACTTGCTGTGTGCCTTTTTCAAGGCACAGCTTGTAAAGGTTTCGATAACAGTTGTCCGTCATACAAACGTACGTCGTGTTGTTGGCCCCTTCTGGGTAAAACCACAGTTTCGTGGTCCTCGGTGGATACCTATACGGTGCCAACGAAGCCGAGGGGGTGTTGACCCAAACGCACCCGCCGATCCCCTTCAGGGTGAGGCAGAAAGTTGGACGGGTCCCAGTGTTCGGCCTTGGGGGGTCTCCTAGTCGGCATTGGTGACAGTTTTGCTTTCACAGCTACACACCTGTTGTGGTCGGGTGTGTCTACCCCGACACAACAGACCCTGTTAGGACCCCGTTGCACAAATAAGATAGGCAACGGGCAAAAGCAAGCTTAGGGCTCACCTTAGGTACTCAACCTCCCTGTCTATACCCGACAGGGAGGCTTTACACATCCCCGGGCATTCTTCCCGGGGAGTTAGAGTTAGGATTTATGTTAGGAGAAAGTAGGTAATTAGTACTAGATAGACATAGAGAGATGGATCCTTTAATTAGGAAACTTTTCTCTATCATCCTTAGGCTATTAGCCGAGCCCACTGCGGAAGAAAAGGCCGCTATTAGGAAGGAGATAGACGAGTTAGCGCCGCTACTCGATCCCAAGCCCAGTCCTTCTGACTCTAACATCGCTGATTTCAGCGATGTTATTCCCCAAACCCAGTCTCTTCCAGCTATAGAGCTGGAAGACCCCTTCATTAGGTCCCCCAGTCCGGCCTTCAGCCCGGCCTTCAGCCCAGCGGTAGAGTCAATGGACACTACCGAGCCGGCCGCTTCCTCAAAGCGAGCCGCTACGCCCTTTAATTATGCCTCAGACACTGAGAATGCCTCCGCTCCTTCCTCTTCCTCCCATTCCGAGGACGATGGGTTTACCCCAGTCTCAGGAAAGGGGAGCAAAAGGAAGAAGAAGAGACAAACATCCAGTCAGGCAAACAAAGTCATCGCCGTCGATGACGTAATTTCCCCCACCCCTACCCCCGTAGCGCAAGTAGCCGGTATAGCGCCTAGTAGCGCTACCGTTGCGACAGTAGCTTCCCCCTCCACCTCCCCCGCCGCGACCGATGCACAAGTTGCTCCCGCCGTCCCTATCACTTCGGGCACTAGAAAGCCCCGTCCCCCACCCCCCGTGTTCCTTCAGGACAAGGGGAAGTGGACAGATGTGTCCAAATGGTGTGTCGATAAGAAAATCGGCTTCACCAACGCCAAGTCTACCCTACAGAGTATTAAAATCTCTGTCCCGACCGCGAACGATTATCGCGAGTTAACAAAGCTTCTGAGAGCTAGAGGAATCTCATTCCACACCTTCTCGCTCCCAGAAGAAAAACAGATTAGGGTCGTTATAAAACGTATCCCTAAGGAAATAGCCCCCGCCGACATAAAAGCCGACCTTCAGGCGCAAAATGTCCCCGTGGACGAAGTCCACCGCATGCACCGCTCGCGTGGCGGTGAAGCATACGACATGCTACTTGTCGTATGCTCTCCAGTAGAGGGGCATCACCCCATTTTCAATATTAGGTCCCTCTGTAACCTTACCGGTTTTATAATAGAGAAACCCCGTAAAAACGGGAATATAGGGCAATGCCACCGTTGCCAGCTATATGGCCATTCGCAAAAGCACTGCCATGCGACCCCCAGGTGCGTAAAGTGCCTGGGAGAGCACGGCACTGCCGATTGCACGCGTCCTAAGGACCGTTCCCTCTGCCTCAGCCCTCCCAGCTGTGTGCTATGTGGCCAAGAAGGGCACCCAGCCAATTACCGTGGCTGTCCCAAAGCCCCCAAGTCAAGCTCTCCCAAGCTTAATAAGCGTGCTGACAATCGTCAGTATAGGGAATTCCCTCCCATTCCTTCCTCTCAAATTCCAGAGAGACTTAGCCCTCAGCGCCCCAGTCCCTGGAATATGCTGCAACACCAGCAATCATTCCCCAAGTTCCTCGAAAGCGTCCGCGAAACCCCCTGCCCCCCACACCCCCCTCTACTCTCTCATGGACCCGCGTATCCGTGCCCACCCCCCAGCGCACCTCGCGCCCCCCGCGCATTTTGCACCCCCCCTCCCCCCGCACCCCCCGCGCCCTCCGCGCCTCTCGCAAAACGCGCTCCCGCGCCAGCTAACTCTCGCCCCGCTCCCACTTCTGTGGCTCCCCAAAACCCTAACGTAGGTAAAGATCCCTTTAACGTGTTAGCATCCACGTTCATGATCTTTTACTCCCCCCGCGCTATCAGAATGACCGCCGAAATCCAGGCAGCCAGGGATAGATGCGATCTAGCTCAGATCCAAGTGATCTACAACGCGTACTCGGACGTTACGCAAGCCCTAATTTCCCTCGCTAATCCAACTCATAATGGATAAAGCCATCTTAGCTAGGTTTAAACCCCGATCCCTCAGGCTAGGTATCTTCAATGCCAATGGCATCAACGGTCAACGAGATGAGATCTCTCTCTTCCTCCGCGACCATCAATTAGATATTCTCCTTGTTCAGGAAACGTTCCTCAAACCTAGTAACCGCAATCCCTCCATAGCCAACTATCGTATAGTCCGTAACGATAGAACGCGTTGCCACAAGGGCGGAACCCTCATTTATTATAAAAAGGAACTTTATTGCATCCCTATGGACCCTCCCACCCTCTCTCGTTTAGAAGTCTCTATATGCCGTCTAGGCATGTCAGGTCACGAACCGATCACTCTAGTGTCGGCCTACCTCCCCCCCCAGAGTGCCGCTGAGGACTTTCAGTCCCTCTCGGACGACCTCTCTGCCCTATTAGGCCTTAGTAATTCCGCTATAATAGCAGGCGATTTCAATGCCAAACATCCCGCGTGGAATAGTTCCACTACCTCCACTAGAGGGCGACACTTGTTCGACCTCTCTTCCTCCAAGAACTTTGATGTCATCGCTCCGATGACTCCCACTCACTTCCCCCACGACCCCAATCATACCCCCGACGTACTCGACCTGGCGCTCCTTAAGAACGTCAGCCTACGTCTAGACTCGATAGAAACGGTAGACGAGCTTAACTCTGACCACCGTCCAATAGTTATAAGACTGGCCCCCCGCATAGGTCTCCCGGACGACGCCTCCCAATCTCCCCTAGCCACCAAAAGGGTAACGGACTGGAAGAAAGTAAGCGAAAAGCTGAAATCCAACACGTCCCCCCAACTAGATTCTATCCCCGATAAGTTTGACTCTACCGCGGACACGACGGCCGCGATCGACTCACTTACTGACTACGTACAATCTGTTTTGAACGAATGTTCAAAGGAGGCTCCGGCGACGGACGACCGTCGCTGGAGGCTCCCACAGGAAGTGCGTGATCTGATAACTGAGAAGAACGCGTCTGTCCGTGCGTACACCACCTTTCCCTGCTCCGCTAACAAAGCTCATATGCGCTATTTACAGAGAACTGTAAAGAAACGTGTACAAGAGCTGCGTAACGCGGGTTGGGATAAGATGTTGAGCGACCTAGAGCCAACTCATCTAGCATTCTGGGACCTTCAGAGGAAACTCAAGTCCCCGCAGGAAGCCGCCATGCCCCCCCTAGTACGTCCCGATAAATCCATCGCTTTTGAGGATTTAGAAAAGGCAGAATGCCTAGCAGACAGCCTAGAGGCTCAATGCTCCCCCAGCTCCCTACCAGTAGACCAAGCTCACCTCCATGAGGTAGACGCGGAAGTCGAACGTAGAACCTCACTTCCCCCCGTAGAAGACCCTGATGACCCCTTGCCCCCCGTCACCCCAGACGAGGTGCACGGGATCATCAAGGATCTTAAAAATCGTAAAGCCCCCGGTTCAGACGGAATCACCAATAGGGTGGTTCAATTGTTCCCCGCCCATCTTATAATGCTATTGACCACCATCTTCAATGGTGCTCTGAGCAATAATATCTTCCCCCAAGCGTGGAAAGAAGCCACCGTCATTGGTATCCCGAAGCCCGGCAAGCCCAGGTCGGACCCTTCGAGTTACCGCCCAATCAGTCTGCTCAAGGTTCTCGGCAAAATCTACGAGAGGCTTATTTATAAGCGTCTCAGAGACTATGCAGAGACCAAGGGCCTCATCCCCAACGAGCAGTTCGGCTTTCGAAATCAGCACTCTAGCGTGCATCAGGTACACCGGATCATCGAACACATAAGCTTTGGTTTCCAACGCAGTGAGGTGACCGGTGCGGTATTCTTCGATATAGCGAAAGCTTTCGACAAAGTCTGGCACAATGGCTTGTTATACAAGTTATACCAACTCGGAGTGCCTGACCGTCTCGTGCTCATCATTCGAGACTTTCTGTCGAACCGCACCTTTCGCTACCGTATCGAAGGTGCCCTCTCCTCTCCCCGACCCATACGAGCCGGAGTCCCTCAGGGCTCCGTGCTGTCTCCCCTCATTTTCACTTTGTTCACCGGCGACATTCCCAAAAGTAAAAAGGCGCAGTTGGCTCTGTTCGCAGACGATACGGCCATTTACTCGAGGGGGCGTCGACCCGATCAGATTCGCCTAGCTCTCCAGGCAGCGGTCGACAAGCTCGCCGCCTGGTTTCGAAAATGGCGAATCGAAGTAAATCCAGAATGTCGAAAGAGAACACCGGCGAAGGAAGCGGCCCCTTGAAGATGGACTCGGACTTATCTGCCATATCGGTTCAGTCCAGATTACTACCATTCTGGTGGGAGATTCCACGAGCCTGGTTTATCCAGTTTGAAGCAGTCGTGGACCCCTTGAAGACTTCGGACGACCAGAAATTCCGCTACGTGTTACAACAACTGCAAAACACCGATCTTCAACAGATAACCGACATTTTATACAATCCACCCGCCACGGATAAATATAATGCTGTGAAGAACCGTTTGCTCACCGTGTACGACAAGTCTGACGTCAAGAACTTCCAGAAGCTAATCACCGGCCTCGAGTTGGGTGACCAAAAACCCACACAACTGCTACGCAAGATGAGAGAACTAGGAAGCGGCATGATCACAGATGAAGGATTGAAAATCGAGTGGCTCAATCACCTACCCACACAGATGCGCGTTGTGCTGTCGGTTAACACCGAATCATCGCTAGATACCCTCGCTGCAATGGCCGATAAGATGGCAGAATACACCGAACCAACAACAGTTGCCGCAGTGTCCACAACCACCCAAGATACCGTGACGTCAACACAGCTAGAAATACTTTCAAAACAAATGGAGAAACTGTGCCTAGAAGTGGCTGAACTACGCGGACGTTCTAGGGAGCGCCATAGACCCCGTTTCACACCGTTTAAATCACGGTCACGTTCACAGTCTCGCCGGCATAGCAACAAGACGTCTGTAAAACCCGGCGATCCAACGTGGGAGTGTAGATACCATTATCGTTTCGGTGATAAGGCAAAACGTTGTGAGTCACCGTGTTGTAGGAGAAACAAGAATCACACGACGTTAAACTAGCTACGACATCGACCGTGGCGGATGTCGATGTCCCCAGCACCACCAACCGCCTTTGTGTCTTCGATCGCGACATTCGACAGCGTTTCCTCGTAGACACTGGCGCCGAAATTTCCGTGTTAGCCGCAACAAACAAAAGAAAAATGAAGACATCAAGCGCCTACACATTATACGCTGCAAACAATACACCAATCAATACTTACGGTGAAAAAACGCTAAGGCTAAATCTTGGCTTACGACGCAGTTTTTTATGGACATTCATCATAGCAGACGTGAAAACATCAATCATAGGGGCTGATTTCCTACGACACTTCAAGCTCCTGGTCGACCTCCATAAAAAGAAGCTCGTCGATAATGTTACCGACATATCAATCGACGCCGTTGAAGTTGTAACAAATGAACAAACTATACATGTCATCAGCACCCACCAAGTGTACTATGACATTCTGAAGTTATTCCCGGAGGTGCTGCGACCTATGTCCTTGAAGGAACCAGCGAAACATGATGTAGTGCACCATATTGAGACGACGAGCGCACCAGTCTTCGCACGAGCCCGTCCCTTGCCCCCCGACAAATATAAGGCTGCTAAGGAGGAGTTCGAACACATGCTGGAACTCGGCATATGCAGGCCATCAAAAAGCCCGTGGGCAAGCCCGCTGCATATTGTCAAGAAGAAGGATGGAGGCCTAAGGGTATGCGGCGACTACCGACGATTAAATTCGGTTACACGACCAGACCGCTATCCTATACCACGAATACAAGACTTCACGTACCAGCTGCACGACATGAAGATATTCTCGAAGCTTGACCTCAAAATGGCCTATTACTGGATCCCAATCGCAGAAGAAGACGCCCAGAAAACGGCAATTATCACACCATTTGGGCTGTATGAATTCAAATGCATGACATTCAGTTTGCGCAACGCTAGTCAGACATTTCAGAGGTTTATGCATGAAGTACTACGTGGCGTAGACAGCTGCTTCTGTTACGTCGACGATATACTGCTGTATTCAAAAGACGAAGAGAGCCACAGACAACTCCTACGACAAGTACTAGAGCGCCTAAAGAAGTACGGCGTCATGCTAAAGGTTGAAAAATGTGAATTCGGCAAGGACAAGATTGATTTCCTCGGCTACGAAGTATCAGGCAACGGGATCAGGCCCACTGAAGAGAGAACAAAAGCAATATCAAATTACCCCAAACCAAAGACAATAGCTTAATTACGACGTTTTCTGGGCATGATAAATTTTTATCGCAGCTGCTTACCCCGTCAAGCCGAACAACAGAACGAGCTAAATAAATACCTACATAATCAGAAACGGAACGATAAAACGCCCATCGAGTGGACACCTCAGGCGGAGTTGGCTTTTGAAAAGTGCCGCCAAAGCATTTTGGAAGCCACACAGCAAACCCACCCATTACCAGGAAGCCCCCTTGCCTTGATGACAGACGCTTCAGATTACAGCCTTGGCGCTGTTTTACAGCAGAGAATAAAAAACGAATGGAAACCTCTCGCTTATTACTCAAAAGCGATGAGTATAACTCAGCAACGCTACAGCGTATACGACCGCGAATTGTTAGCGATTTATACGGCTGTCAAGCACTTCAGGAGTCTTATAGAAGGAGGTGATGTCACAGTGTATACAGACCATAAACCACTAGTGAATGCGCTAACACGTCCACCGAGTAGCAGCGACACTCCGCGTCGAGAACGTCAATTACATTTTATCAGCCAATTTTGTACCAGCATCAAGTACGTGCAAGGCAAAGATAACTCGGTGGCAGACGCATTATCACGTATAGAAGACATACAATGCCCTTCCATCATCGACTATGTAACTTTAGCAAGCGAACAAGAAAAAGATCCTGTATTGAAACAGCTCAAAAATCAACCAAATCTAAAGTTCACCGACGTCACAATGCCTGGGATGAACCAGCCAATCACGTGCGAGACATCTACCGGAACGCCCCGACCGTACTTACCGACTGCGTATCGTTTTGAGGCATTCAAAGCTCAACACGATTTGTGTCATCCCGGTGTGAAATCCACCAGGAAACAGATGTGCTCAAAATTTTTCTGGCCCAGCATGAATAAAGAAGTCAGCAACTGGACCAGAGCATGCATCAGCTGTCAGCGAGCGAAGATTCACCGTCACATCGTAACCCCACTGAGTGAGTTCCCACCGTCGGCGCGTTTTGAACACATTCACGTGGACATAGTGGGACCACTGCGATTATCCAATGACCGACGATACTGTGTGACTATTATCGATCGTTGCACACGTTGGCCAGAAGCCGTCCCTGTATCAGAGATCACTGCTGAAGAAGTCGCAAAGGCCCTATATGAAAATTGGATTGCCAGATTTGGTTGCCCACTAAGGATATCAACCGATCAAGGACGGCAATTTGAATCATCATTGTTCCGGTCACTAATGAAAAAGTTTGGGATATCACGAATACGGACCACGGCGTATCATCCCCAATCCAATGGTATGATCGAGCGGTGGCACAGAACATTGAAGGCAGCACTCATGGCGCGAGGTACTACACAGTGGACAGAAGAGCTCCCTACAGTACTGTTAGGACTGCGCACAGCGCTGCGAATCAACAACGGTTTAAGTCCAGCAATGATGACGTATGGCACTACGCTTCGCTTACCATCGGATTTCATCGTGCCAACCAAGTCAAACATTGATGAGAACGACTATATACGCCGCCTTACAGAAACCATGGCGTCCTTAAAAAGTGCGCCTCGATCAAGCAACAGTCGAACAGTGCCATTCATACATCACGATCTCACTACGTGCACACATGTTTTCGTGCGCAACGACACTGTTCGTTCCCCATTAATACCGCCGTACGAAGGTCCCTACGAAGTCATCAAGCGCTATGACAAGTGTTACAAAATAAAGTTGCCGCTACGCACCTCGGTAGTATCGATGGATAGGCTCAAGCCAGCCTACATATTAAATGAGTCTGAAGATGTGAATCATCGCACCCCTGATCAAGCAATCAAGCTATACATCACAAGGTCTGGAAGAACCGTAAGGCCCGTTGTTCGCTTCGCTTAGAGGGGAGTGATGTGGGACTTATGTAAACTCAGCGGTCTCGCTGACCGCCATCCTGTAAGCATAAAACGACCGCGCGCGACGAGCGCGCGGCGCACACTGAGTTTGGTACGGCGCGACACCTCTGACATTGGAATGCGGCCGGACAGCAAGCGCGCGCGCCACACGACTCGCTCGCATCAAAGCTGATCAGAAACTGTTAACCGCACGGTGGCGCCTCACGAATTTATAGTCGGCGCACTCTGAACTCCAGAAGACCAGGAACCTCACATCTGATTGGCTGATAAATTTTGAGTATGACTCGCAACCACAGCTCCATCGATAATCCATTTGTAAATATAGCAGCTAGGATTTTGACAATAAAGATTCCCATTTTGAATCTCCAGTGCTTGTTTTATTTTACTTAAAATACCGAGACAAAGACGTGTGGAAGTACCCCACACTAGGATAAAGTATTGCTCTAAATATAAAAATGAAACTGTCATTAGATAGAAAAAATAATACTGAATACAAATAAAATTAGTAATTTCTAGCAACCTAGTGTAGTTTCGTTTAAGCGGTGGTCATCCCCAGAAAAACAGATTGTGGACGCGCCACCAAACTTAGAATTATGCTAAATAACAAATTTTTTTTTCACTAACTTTGTTGTACGTTTACTTTAAGATATGATTTTCAGCCGCGCCGCCTAAACATTATGCTTGAGAAAATCACTCACACACTAGAGATGCACTTGGTTGTTCAGTAGAGGAAGTATCTTTAAGCGATGCTACTTGTATGGTCATAAAAATAGATTACGAAACTATAGTAATAGGTATTTATAGATCCCCATCAAATCCTAACCTAGGCCAATTCATAAACTCGCTAGGTAGTTTACTAAACAATTATAAAAAAACACCAAAACATAATTATAATGGGTGATTTAAATGTAGACATGAAGTATGATAATACAGACCGCAACTCGACAGATTATCTAAATCTATTAACCTGTCATGGTTTTTTGCCTGGTCATTTATTGCCAACGAGAGATGCCAATTGCCTGGACCATGCTATGATAAAAACAAAACTCTCTGTACTTACACTAGTTCTTCAGGCCCCAGTCACTGACCATGCTCCAGTTCTGTTGTGTCTTGCCTTGGTAAATAATAGTAAATCTGTGACCCAAAAAATAATCCGTAAAGTTAACTATGAGGCTATCATGGATCATTTAAATACAATCAATTTCAGTAGCATTATTAAATCCGAAGATGTAAATTGGACTGCCGATCAGCTAGTGAGGATCCTAAATGAAACAATCTCGAAAAACACTCTTACCGTATTAATACCGAAAAGATTGCGCTGCATTAAGCCTTGGATAACGCCAGGTTTAGTTCGATGTATAATAAACCGAGATCGCATGAACATTCGATGTAAAAAGGAACCTAACAATGTAATTCTTTCTATAACCTACAGACGATATAAAAATTATTGCAACGATTTACTGAAACGACTTAAACACAACTTCCAAAAAGATGAAATAAACAAACACGCTAAAGACCCAAAGAAGAAATGGAAAGTAATTAACTCAATAACAAACAGAAACACAAGTAAAATCAATCCATCAGAACTGCTTCAAATAGAAGATACACCCGAACAATCTTTAGAGAAAATAACCAACTAATTTACTAGCATTGCTAATGAGCTAGCAAGCAAGATTACACCTTATGCGGATCAAATTATACAATCTTCGGTTCCACCAATTAACTCCATGGTTTTGTTGGAAACAACGGAGCCTGAAATTGAATCTATCATAATGGCAAAACATATTATCGTACCACTCACACATATTACAAATCTATCAATAAAAACAGGACTATTCCCAGATAATTTTAAGATTTCCGTTATTCATCCTATCCATAAAGCGGGGAATAGAGACTCTACTAACAACTACCGCCCTATTTCGGTACTGCCCGTCTTGTCTAAGGTCCTAGAAAAAATAATGAACAAACGATTGATTTCATATCTTGAAAAGAATAACTTTTTAGCTAACAACCAATATGGGTTTAGAGCAAATAGATCAACAGCACAGGCAGTTTCTGACCTAACGAATTTTGTTGCTACCCACATTGACAATAAAAATAAATGTATTGGAATATTTATTGATTTAGCAAAAGCGTTTGATACAGTTTCTATTTCTATCCTAATAAAGAACTTGGAAAATGTTGGCATAAGAGGTAGAACACTGGATTTTTTTAGTAATTATTTACAGAAAACAAACATTAACAATTGACGGGATGTATAGTAATGATCCTCCAGTTTCATTTGGCGTGCCTCAGGGAAGTGTCCTTGGGCCGACACTTTTCCTTATATATATTAATAATCTATGTAAGCTGTTGGAGCCTGATTAACATCGCATAGCAGCAATACACCTAATTAGCACATATTGTTTTCATGTGTGCGTCTTGATGACACTTCACGGCACTTGTACTTCCGAACCCATGTTGTTAACACCTAATTAAAAAGTTATTTTAGTTGCATCGAAAATCCTGAGTTTATTCATCCGGCATATCCCTTAAATTCCCGCACATGGTCCGTAACGAGCCGGATAACGTATAATATAAAGGATATCAGCGGATTTAATCAAGACTTAAGGATTACTATCATCCACGTGCAGTGGAGGTTATTTGCCGGTGAATTGGATGTTCTTCAAGCAAGCTATTTAGCGGTGTACAGCATTTATAATTAATCTAATATCGTCACCCAACACTCAGGCAGTATAAGTAAATAGTCGTATTAAAGGTTGACTACACTCGTCTCCCAGTATGTCTGAGGAAAAGGATTTAATTAAAAAGCGAGGTAGCTTCAAAGGCCGTTTAACTGCTTTCGTCAACTTTCTGGACTCACTCAAGGACAAAGAGTTATCGAGCTGTGATGTGTCTGAATTGCAGTTGCGCATGGGCAAGATGGAGTCGTTGTACGAACAGTATGATGAGGTACAATTAGGTCTAGAATGCGTTGTAGATGATCTCAAATTGCAATACTCTGAGCGATCTGAATTCGAGTCTCTGTATTATAAGTCCTTATCCAGAGCTCAAAACATTCTGAGTGATTTTAATAAGGATAGTAAATCGATGGAAAGCTGTAAAAGTACACATGTTACCATGCAAAAGCCAGTTAAATTGCCAACGATTCAGTTGCCGAAATTTTGCGGATTGTATTGTAATTGGCTTGAATTCCGCGACACTTTTACTAGATTAATTCATTGTAGCAATGACATAGACGCAATCAATAAGTTTCATTATTTGAGAGCATCACTTGAGGGAACAGCTGCAGCAGTAATCAAATCTATTGAGTTTTCTTCGAGTAATTACTCTGTGGCATGGTCGTTGTTATGTGATCGATTTGACAATAAAGGGTTACTGGTACAGAATCATGTATACGCATTATTCAATATCGAATCTATCTCAAGGGAATCTTCTGTTGCATTAAAAAGTTTAATCGATCAATTAAATAAAGATTTGCGAGCATTAGAGTCGTTAGGGGAGCCTGTTCAACACTGGGACACACTTTTAATTCACATTGTTACTCGCAAGCTTGATCAAAAGACCTATCGTGAGTGGGAGGAGTACAAAGGTAGGATGACCAAGGACAGCACGATTGCTTTTGACGCGTTTATGCAATTCTTACGTCATCGAGCTGATCTTATCGAGACCCTAGAACTGGTACGTAATAATTATTCCCAAACGATAGTTAAATCAAGCCCTAAGCTCAAGTCAATGGTAGCAACACAATCTCCTAATAGTTCTGGCACTGAATTAGCTCCTAAACCATGTCCTAAATGTAATAGCAACGATCACACTTTAAATAATTGTCCACAGTTCCTCGCATTAAGTAATGACGAGCGTCTCAAATTGCTACCCAATTATAAGATATGTTTTAATTGTTTTCGTACGGGGCACTATGCTAACAAATGTAAAAAACCAGGTTGCAAACTATGCAAACGTAGGCATAACACACTGATTCACATAGATTCTAAAAGCACTACTGCGAATACACTCAGTGGTAATTCGATAAACAACTTGTCTGCACCGTCGTCATTACCATCTGCTACCACTGATACGAATAACGTAGCTTTGTCAGCAAACATTGCATCACAGTGTAGTCATACGCAGCGAGATGTGTTGTTATCGACCGCCTTGATCAAACTGCGGGATCACAATGGTTGTGTGCATCTCATTCGCGCGGTTCTTGATAGCGGTAGTACGTCGTCATTCATAACGGACAGGTTGTGCAAAAAACTTAATTTAATAACTAGCCAAGTAAATAGGTCGATTCTTGGCATCAACAACGTCACTTCGCACATAGATAAAATATGTCGGGTTAATATTACATCATTAGATGATAGTTTTGTTTGTGAACTTCATTGTTTTGTTCTGCCATACATTACAAGTAACGTACCGTGCCGTGAAATAAATATTTCTGATTTCCACATACCCTCGAATATTAATCTAGCTGATCCTACCTTTTATAGCCCAGCTGATGTAGATATTTTAATCGGCGCTGACCTGTTTTGGGAGTTGTTAGGATCGCAAAGACTAAAGTTAGGTACCGGAAAACCAGTATTATTTGAAACCCGTTTAGGTTGGATAGTTTCCGGTCCAATTACTCAGAATAATCTTTCACTGCTGTCAAATGACGTAAAATGTAATTATTCTAATATGGTTTCCGATAGCGATAGTGACTGGGAAAAACTTAAGATAGAATTGACAAAGTTTTGGCAATTAGAGGAGGTAAATGCGATATCGTCGAATTCTTATATGCCAGAAGAGAAGTCGTGTGAGAATCATTTTGTTAAAAATATGATACGATTGTCTGATGGTCGCTTTTGTGTTCGCATACCCCTTAAAAAAGATCCTTCAATGTTAGGAAATTCTTTTAACAGAGCTACACATTGTTTACAATCTTTAGAACGTAGATTAAAGGTTAAGCCAGACTTTAGTAAACTGTATCATGATTTTTTATTAGAATACGATTTACTGGGTCATATGACAAAAATTAATACCCTAACCCTAATAACCTAATTTGTGTTTTGGTTATTTTATCCCACATCATGGAATTCTTCGTGAGTCGAGTAGCACGACCAAACTTCGTGTTGTTTTCAACGCAAGTTGTCCTACTTCTACGGGAGTGTCCTCTAATGACCTACAGATGGTTGGGCCAACTGTACAGGACGATCTATTGTCTATACTTCTTCGCTTTAGATTCCACAAGTATGTTTTATCTGCGGATGTGGAAAAGATGTATAGACAAATAGTCGTCCACCCGTCGGATAGGTATTTGCAACAAATTGTTTGGCGTGATAATACTAGTGAGCCTATTAATGTTTATGAATTAAACACCGTCACGTACGGTACTGCTAGTGCGCCGTTCCTTGCGACACGATGCCTTAAACAAATAGGACTCGACTGTAAGAACCCTAAAATATCTGAAATCATCAAACACGACTTCTACGTCGATGACCTGCTGACCGGGGGAAATGACTTAGACGAAGCAAGATTCATTCGCACTGAGGTCACCAAGGCGCTTGCGTCGGCATGTATGCCATTGAGAAAGTGGAAGTCAAATGACCCTCAGTTAGTGTCCGATGCTGTTCCTGTGTCATTTGACTTAAACATTGGACCTCATGAGCCTGACAAATTGCTTGGTCTCGGTTGGTATATCAACACTGATGAGCTAGGGTTCCCTATAAGTCTGACGAAGTCTTCGACTGGGTACACAAAGCGTGACTTGTTATCCGTGATTGCGCGCATTTTCGACCCCTTAGGTCTGCTGGGTCCTATTGTTATCACTATGAAGGTACTGTTACAGAAAATGTGGTTAGACAAATTATCATGGGATCAACCATTACCTAATGAGATTAGTAAACAATGGGACATTATAATTAAGTCTTTGCCTCTTTTAAATCATATTCGCATTCCGCGAATTATAATTTGCAATTTCTATATGGAGCTAGAACTTCATATTTTCACAGATGCGTCTGAGTCCGCATATGGTGCTTGCGCCTACATTCGCAGTATTAATCGTAAGGGTGAGTATATGACTCGTTTGTTAATAGCCAAGAGTCGAGTTGCTCCCATCAAGCCTACAAAAATACCGCGACTGGAGTTGTATGGTGCGGTAGTTGGTTCTCGTCTTTATGAGAAGGTGATGAGCTCACTTCGAGTGAAGATCAGTCGGGTCTATTGTTGGACTGATTCGACCATCGTGTTGGGATGGTTACAGACGATGCCTACCAAACTTCAGCCGTTTGTACGCAACCGCGTTGCTGAAGTATTGGATAAGGCGGGTAACTGCACTTGGAGACACGTCCCAACGGTTCAAAATCCAGCAGACCTAATATCTCGTGGTATGGATATTAGTGTTCTGCGAGGTTCAGACCTGTGGTGGCATGGACCAGAGTTTTTAGGACTAGACCCGTCTGAATGGCCTTCTCAAGTTACGAGTCCGGGACTAAAGTCGTTACCGGAGATTCGAACGAATGTTGTGTTACATACAACTGTTATCAACGAGTCTAAAACTGAAGTTTTAATCGATTTTAGTCGTTATTCTAACTACTCACGGCTTTTACGTTCTGTTGCTTACCTATTGCGATTTATTAAGTCGTGTAGAAAACATTATCCACTAACCAATTATTTGTCAAATGATGAGATAAGAGATGCACTCACAGTTGTCGTTATCCAATGCCAGATTCAGTCATTTCCCGAGTACCAATTACTTTTACATAAAAAGGTTTATCTCAAAGGAGCGCCCTGCTAAAGTTCAATGTTTATTTGGACGATAAAAACATAATGCGAGTAGGAGGACGTCTCGATAATTCTAGTTTTGCTTATAGTAAAAAGCACCCAATTTTATTACAGTCCACTCATGAATTTACTAAATTACTATTTAACTTTGAGCATAGAAGGCTGATGCACGCTGGCCCACAATTATTACTAGCATCTATTAGGGAATCTTACTGGCCAATAGGAGGTCGCAATTTGGCAAAGGCCTGTTATCATAAGTGTGTTCTGTGTCACCGTATGAGGGGTAAAATTGTACCTCCCTTAATGGGTAACTTACCTCAAGAACGCCTTCGTCCAGGTTATCCTTTTGAGAGCACAGGCGTTGATTATGCCGGCCCGATTATGTGTGCAAGTCGTCAAGGTCGTGGGTGTAGGTTAGTAAAGGTGTATGTCGCTATTTTTATTTGCTTTACAACTAAGGCCATTCATTTGGAGCTCGTTGGCGATTTAACTAGCAATAGCTATTTACTGGCTTTGTACCGATTTATTGCTCGGAGAGGTAAGCCCGTTGATATTTTTTCCGATAATGGTACCTCATTTGTCGGTGCGTGCAACGACTTATCTAAATTTTTAAAGAGTAATAGTTCGTCCTTGGGTGAAAGTGCAGCGAACGACGGAATAAGGTTTCATTTTATACCCGCATACACCCCGCATTTCGGTGGACTCTGGGAGGCGGGTGTGAAGTCAACAAAGTACCATCTTCAAAGAGTGTTGGGAAATTGTAATTTGACTTTCGAGGAGCTGTACACCGCACTAACCAAGATTGAAGCCATATTGAACTCTCGCCCACTGACGCCGTTGTCTTCAGATCCTGCAGATTATACACCGATCACGCCGGGACATTTTCTTATTGGGCGGCCTCTGACTTCCTTACCTCAGCCTAACTACCAGGATCTCTCTGCCAACCATCTGTCTCGCTATCAAAGGATTGAGCAACTCCGCCAGCATTTTTGGAGCAGATGGAGCAAGGAGTATGTTGCAGAATTACAACTGCGTTCAAAATGGCGTTCCTGCAAGGATGGTTTGAAGTTAAACTCCTTAGTCGTTATCAAGGAGGATAATCTTCCTCCTCTGAAGTGGAGACTTGGACGAATTGTGGCAGTTCACCCAGGAACAGATGGCATCGCACGTGTAGCTGACATTCGGACATCCACTGGAGTCGTTCGGCGGGCATTTAACCGAATCTGCCCATTGCCTGTCTCTTCGGAATCTGGTTGAAACCGTTGTTTTCAACGCCCGGGGAAATGTTGGAGCCTGATTAACATCGCATAGCAGCAATACACCTAATTAGCACATATTGTTTTCATGTGTGCGTCTTGATGACACTTCACGGCACTTGTACTTCCGAACCCATGTTGTTAACACCTAATTAAAAAGTTATTTTAGTTGCATCGAAAATCCTGAGTTTATTCATCCGGCATATCCCTTAAATTCCCGCACATAAGCTAAACCTAAAAAATTGCAGTATCTTCTCATTCGTCGATGACACTGCACTAATTTTCTATGGAAAGACATGGGAAGAAGCAAAAAAATATGCAGAATCAGGGTTACAAATGATGGCTAAATTTCTTTCCCAAAACCTGTTAACCCTAAACATCTCAAAAACAAAGTTCATAACCTTTGCCAATACTTACACCACTCTAAAACTACCCAAAACCTTAAAGTACAGATGCATTCTTGCCAAGATATAACATCTACTAACCCCTGCAATTGTTACCCTCTGGAAAGACTTAAAACAATAAAATACCTTGGTATTCTGCTTGACGAAAGGTTGACTTGGTGCCCTTACATAGATCTATTGTCAGGTAGACTACGTAAACTTATTTATATTTTTTTTAAATTAAGACATGTAGCGGATAAACAACTACTCAAGACCGTTTATTTCGCGCTGGCTCAATAAATAATATCTTATTATATTACGTCATGGGGGGAAGCGCGTAAAACAAATATTATGAAACTGGAGCGACCGCAGCGAGCGTTGCTTAAGGTTATGATGTTCAAGCCTTATAAATATCCCACTATTAACCTGTACTCAGAATGTGATGTTATGACAGTCGGCAGCTATTCATTAAAGAAATTATAATGGCCCAACATAGTAAACTTAATTATAATAAAGAAATAATGAATAATAGACGTTTAGGGAGAGTATGTTCTACAATTCCGTATAACACATCCTTCATAAACAAATTCCAATGTTATTTGGGGCCAATGCTATACAACAAATTGAATAAAATTATCAAATTCTACCAGCTAAATAAACACTCTTGCAAAAAACTTTTAATAACCTGGCTAAACTCGAAAACATATCTATAAATTGAAAATTTACTTATTAACCCACAATAGGAACCTTTGAATAAATAAATAAAATAAAAATAATAAACAATATATAAATAATTAAAACAGTAATGTCCCTAAAAAAATGAAATCAATTTACGTAAAATAACATAATCAGAATAGAAAAACAAAAAATGTAAAAAGTCGCAAGTTCATACATTCAGTGGTTTTTTTTTAAGTTGACGGTATTTGGAAAAATTGTACAATGAATATGTCAACAAATTAGTTATAATATTTCTATTACATTATACCCGCAGTTTAATATGTATTTTATATTATATTAGTTAGTATTATGTATTGTATTGGTTTAATGTGCAAAAGTTGTTTACAATATACAATTGGATCTTAATGTACACGTCAAATTCAAATTCAAATTCAAATTCATTTATTTTGTGTACATAGGTTAGAAGATGTTAAAATATAGATATTACAGAGTCCGTCTATGTCCCGCCGATAGGCATACAAAAATTCACAATTTTCTAATAAAATTAAATTATGTCATTTATGTATTCACAATTAATTAGGTCTACAATTTATAATAATAACATGTCAATTTTCAAATCAAAATCATACAGCAAATTCACAATTAATTAGATAAGTATACAATTTCTAATGATAACATGTCAAATTTCCAAATTAAATTAAATCCAACACTAATAAATTACATTACATTCATACTGCATTCACATTAATTAAATTCTTTTTCAGACAGAAAGTCACTTATGGAGTAGTACGCTTTGCTCACTAAAAAATTGCGAAGCCTTTTTTTGAATAACAATACCGGCAATTTACGTTTGTAGATTACGTCTGTAGATAGTTACCCGGGAAAGATCTAACGCCTAAGGTACAGGCTCGGCCTAGTTTAGGTGTTAGTGGTCATTCGAATTGTGTTCAAATGCAGAACTGTACCTACTGTTTACAAAAATCATTTTTGTAAAATATTTTTGTGTCAATAAAGCTTTTTTATTTATTTTTTATTATATTAATGACTCATAAAAAGGATGGTAAAATCGCGGAATTGCTCTACTTTTACATAAACTCATGAGGTCTGTATGCAAAGGTTTACTAATTAGAATGGGTTGGTGGTATGCATTTTGCAACTGTACATTATTTAAGCCTATGGATACATCTTGTGTTCGTTTTCATGCCTTTCGGCTAGCATTTAAGGCAGGTGAAGCGGAGATGGCGCAAGGAAGAGGCCAGATTCAGGTGTCGAGCTCTTGGTAGTGCTTGCGATACCCGTATCTCAAGCACTGCTCGAGAGCTCGACACCTGAGCGGCCTTTCATAAGGGCGGAGTCCCCCTCTGAAGACGTGCCCGTCCCCGTTTTCGGCTGTGCTGGATGCGGTGCTGGGAGATTGCAGGAAGAAGCTGCGTGAGTGCCTTGTAGAGGTGCTGGATTTTGCCACGACGCATGCGACACCATATCAAGGTATCGCATGCGGCACTGGTTGATGATGAGCCTTTTCGTTAGCCATGCGAAAAGCGCTGTGCTTTCGATGGTGCCCGATGGGAAGCGCAAGAAGGTTCACTGCCTAACTGATCGTACCTTTAAGGTAGGATCACGTTGGCTGAGGCAGGTGTCTTGCGTCGAACGTTGGCGCTATCTTGGAGTGGACTATAAGGCATCTGGATGTGTGACGTTAGAGCATGATGTGAAAGTAGCCTTGACCAACATCACAAAGGCTCCCCATCGTAAGGGTACATCGAATCCCGGGGTTCCTACATGGGTTCATGCTATAACATTACGGATGATCGATTGAGAATGCTCGATGTCCAGATCCGGAGGGCAGTTCGGACCTGGTTTCGATTACCGAAGGATGTGCCTGTTGGGTACTTCCACGCAGCAACCACGGACGGTGGCTTATAGCGATCCCGTCGCTGAGAACTTGTGTGCAGGATCTCATTAAAAAGAGATTTGGCCGCGTGGACTTGTCGTGATAGCCAGTGGCTAGAGCCACCGCCAGATCCGAAAGAATCCGAAGGAAGCTGCAGTGACCCGACAAGCAGCTCCAAAAATTCACCGCCGAAAACTCCAGGTCAGGCGAGCGGACGACCACATAGTACTGGCGTGAAGCCCTGCACGCTACCGTGGACGGGCTCGAGTTGCGGGAGAGTCCACGGGTTTTTGCGTCCGCTAAGTGGATGCGGGAGCACAGCGTGCAGTATACGGGTCGGGACTTCGTGCAGTTCATGCACACTCATATAAACGCGCTCCCGTCGAGAGTACGCAATACGCCGGGGTGCAGAACTGGTATGGAGTCGGAATTGAACTGCCCTGCAGAATGCTTGGTCAGGGGGTGCGAAAAGGGGTGGACGGAGGTGAAAGAACCGAAGATCAGGACCGCGTTGGGCCTCAGAAAGCCGGACATCATCGCCACCAATGGGAATGGGGTGGGAGTAATTGTGGACGCGCAGGTGGTTTCGGGTCGGCGGCCACTTGATGAGCTTCATCGTGAGAAACGTAGTAAGTACGGGAATCACGGTGAATTTGTTGAGAAGGTCGCGGACATACTGGGAATGCCTTGTAAAGAGAGCGTCCACTCGACCTGCTGCACCATTTCCTGGAGGGGAGTATTCAGCCTGGCATCCTAATAAGGAGCTGAAAAGGTTCGTCGGGCGATGAGGGAGTGCTGGCCGGCATCCCGTCTTTTGTCCTGAGAGTCTCACACATGAACTGGATACGGTTCAACAGCATGACTTCCCGAATCAATTAAGTCGGGGAGCGAGTGGCCGGATTCCTGTGGTCGCGGGCCGTCGCCAGGCCCAGGGGTCGAAGCTCCCACCAATGGGCATACCCATTTGCTTTCGACAATCTTCGACCTCGCCCAACACCTGGCCGGTGAAATCATGACCTACTGTTTGTGTAAACTAACATTACGCACCGGCCAGCGGACAATATCACGTGTTGGGGGTGTGGCTAATATCTATTAGATACTCTCTTATTGCCATAGAAAGAAAGAGACGAATGCGTCTTGCAAACTGTTGGGCGCAAAAATATAAACAGAAATATCGAAAACGGGACCAGACGTGTTCAAATTAGATACGTATTGCAATTTTACACATATTTATTAATTAATTATTTACTTTCAAAACCTTGTTAGTTCCCATGACGGTCGGAGCTGACTCAAAACAATTCGACAACAACAACGTGCTAGCGTTTACCAAGAACTGCACGAAATTTATTCACGCCAATAAGTCGGTAATAGCAACTTATCAAAATTATTATTGTATTGATACGTAAAGATACTTTTCTCGACATAATTTCGTTTATTAATTTCCCTACAATAAAAGTGTTTTTCATAATATCTTCGTAAATATCACTACAAAAAATGTGAAATAAATTACTAAGATGTATCCAAACCCATAGGTTCCGAATTTGACATAACAATAAAAAGTCCATAATAGCACATTACCGACTTATTGCTTGAGGGCATCGATATGGACTCTCTGAAATGACAGTCACAGAGGAGACGTCCTGCGTCACTTAATGGTTTAATAATTTCCTGTGCTTGTTTAAAAAAAAAAAAACCCCCCGAGAGCTTTCTGCTCGAACTTCAGAATCGTTTCGAGTGCCTAGGGAGGTCCGTGGACGATTATAACGATGGGTTCGTGAAAACTGTCCATACGGTTGGGTCTAAGATCTTCAAGACCCGTCATACAAACCAAAACAAGAAGCTCTCTGATGCTACTCTACAGCTCATGGAGGAGAGGCGTGAGATGATCCTGCAGTCTTCAGATGATGCGTTCAAATACTCAAGCTCAAGGCTCAATAAACAGATCTCTAAGTCCTTGAAAAGCGACCTTCGCCAGTATAATACGAACCGTATTAAGGACACAATAGAGCGGAACAAGGGCTCCAAGGTTTTTGCAAGAGATCTGTCTATCGGTCAGAGCCAGCTTGCGAAACTGAAGACCGATGATGGCAGGATTGTATCCGCAAAACCTGAACTATTGAGAGAGATCGAAAGTTTCTATGGACAGTTATACACGTCAACCAGTAAACCCATTACGAATCTGGCGAACGACCCAAGAGCTAGATTGACCCGACACTATACCGAAGACATCCTGGACGTCAGCTTGTACGAGATTAGGATGGTGGATCTGAAGCAGTTCAAAAACAACAAGGCACCGGGTGATGACGAAATTACGGCCGAAAAACGGTCCTCAAGGCCCTCCAGAAGCTGTTCGATTTCGTCATAATCGAGGGTAAAACGCCACAGGCTTGGAACAAAGGTGTGGTGGTACTCTTCTTTAAAAAGGGCGACAATGCCTTGCTTAAGAATTATAGGCCCATCTCACTTCTGAGCCTGTCATGCCTGTATGTCTACAAGTTGTCTTGAAAAGTCATCACGAACCGTTTCGCACGCAGGTTCGATGACTTCCAGCCTTCCGAACAAGCCGGATTCCGTAAAGGCTTTAGCACTGTAGACCATAAACATACGCTGCGGCAGATTATGCAGAAGACTGAAGAATATAACCTGCCTTTCTGCTTAACGTTTGTGGACTACGAGAAAGCCTTCGATTCGGTCGAGACTTGGGCTGTACTACAATCTCTCCAACGGTGCCAGATTGACTATCGGTACATCGAGGTGCTGAAATGTTTGTATGAAAACACTATTATGTCAGTCCGACTCCAAGACCAGACCTCAAAACCTATCCTTCTGCAGCGAGGGGTGAGACAGGGAAACGTTATCTCTCCGATAACAAGCCTCCGGTAGCAGCAATTTTTGGAAATTTTAATTATTTCAATTTAAAAAAAATCGAATTGCATACACAAAGACAATAATAGGTCACTTAGTTAAAGTAAATGAATAGTGAAGTAACATTATATTAGAACTGCCAACAAACTGAAAGAACGGATTCGGGCAATTAATTACAATTTAGGACCTATTAAGAAAGAAACTTAACATGTCTTCGAAAACTAAGTGCACCAACAGCGGCCGAAAAGAGCAGCCAATAGTCACTTGTTATAAATGCAAGAAACTAGCAGAACACAGAAATACGCTAATTTGCATTTCTTGTAAACATCATTTTGAATTTGAATGTGCTGGTTATCCGGAGAAAGTGTATCGCTTGAAGAATTTAGAGGAGAGAAAAACATTTAGGTGGGTGTGCAAATCATGCTCTCAAAAGGCAAAGGAGCAGAATATACCTACCCCTGGAGTATCCAATGTGACATTGAGGAAAAAACACTCATCACCTAAAGCAGAATCAAGTAGATGTATCACACCAATAAACGTACCGGAAGAGAATACACCTTGGTCCACTCCAAAGAGCACAAATTCTGAAGCTTATGACTCACATATACTAACAATGGAAAATATGTACGATGATTCAACTGCTATATCCGATAAAACACTGTCAAGAAGTATGGACTATACAACAATTGATCCTATGCAGAACCTTGAGCTCAAAGAATCAATTAGATTTTTAGAAGTTCACAGAACGAACTTGATAATGTCATACTAGACAATAATGAGCTCCGCAAACAAAATGAAAAACTCCTGATAATAACACTTTAAAAAGGTTCTTAGGCCAGTCCCCACATAAAGTATTATACAGCAATGAAGGCACAAAAAAAGCAAATGCGTCGTCTTTATTACATTCAGATATGCAAGCATTCTTTACACCGCCTAGAATTTTGTCTAGAACTACTAATAACAACAGATACACATACAAAGAAACATCTAAGCGGAAATAACTTAAGCCTACAAAAAAACATCGCCGACTTGGAGGATCAGTTGAAACAGGCTGGAAACGATATAGTACACCTCAAGGATCAAATACTAAAACTACAGAAGCTATTAGATTTAAAAGAGAGCGGTAAAATATTCAACGATAAGAAAATTTCTGTTGGACTAAAAGAAGAACGCCCTAACAAGATATTTATCTTTGGCACACAACAATGTGTTGGACTTTCTTCTGCATTGATGAAGTCAAGAGCGGCTACTCAGTATAAAAAATATACTGTGACGGCGGAAACAAAACCACACGCGCTTACTAGTGACATCATTAAGAATTGTCAAAATATTTCTACATCAAGTAGCGACAAACTTATAATTTGTGTGGGTGAAAATTATTATGATCCAAAAATCCTATCTGCGCAATTACGCCAATTCCTCGACGTATTTAGTAATAATTTTGCAATTGTTTTGAGCCCACTTAAGAATATGTATGTCGGCGTCAGCGATGGCTGAGCGATAGTTGCCGTCATCATCTCGATTCGGTGGTACGGACTCCATAGTGCAGGTTTACAATAAAACACGATGATACAGCAACTCAGTTAGTATTTCACTTTCAGAACAATCATCACAGTAGGTACATTACTAATAATGTTCACGCACTACTTTACACGTTCGGGCAAACCGACAGTTTCGCATAGGAGAAGTAGAGGTCTGCATCCGTTCGTTGCCCTCACAAGACTGACTCGCCGCTCAGCCACTTCCCTTACCACGACTCTGTCCACGTGACGCCCCACTCTAGCGAGCACGTCACGGCGTTTACCCTCTCCTTAGTACTTCAATAATCAATTGAGAGACTATTATCGCTCAACTTTCATAATCTACGACATGTATATAAATATAAATGATAATATTAATATTTGCCGTAATATTTGCAGTGAATACAAATGTTGTAAATATATTGATTCTGAATACAAATTGTACAATGCATGTAAATCTATAAATTGTGCTATTGACTGTTAGGATTACGAAAAAAAATACTTAAATGTTAAAGAATTGAAAAAAAAAATACTGCGTAATCAAATTAACTGTAAAAAACCTGATAGCAAACATGTAATAGCTTCGAAAGGTACAATTCCTTATTATTTTGACCGTCCTCAAACGAAATGCCCTACTACAAATGGTCCTGATATTGAAAACTCTACTCATACAAAAAAAGGTACTATTCCATACTATTTTAAAGTTTTGGATCATAAACAGCTTTTTCGTGAATAATAACATAGTAACAAATGAACCTAAAACTTTTAGAATACTGCACCAAAACATCGCTAGTATTCTTTCAAAAAAGAAAATTTTGGAACTAACAATGCTGGAGTTACGAGACATAAATTTTATAAAGAACCCGACATATTATGTTTGTCTGAAACCTTTATGCGTTCCGGAAATGAAAAATATTTAAAATTAAATAACTACACCGTAGCAGCTGCATTTAGTAGAGACACACAGAGAGGGGGGACCTGTATACTCGCTAAACAGGGTATTGTTTGTAACGAGCTTTCCCACATTAAAAAGTACTCAACCCAAAAATCATTTGAAGCCTGTGGCGTTGAAATTTCATTGCACAAATTACTAATCGTGTGTCTTTATAGAACGCCTAATTCTGATCCTAACATATTTTTGGATAAACTTGATCAATTTATGTGCGAAACAGTAAAAAAATACGGATCAAGAACAAAAATAGTTATTGCCGGTGATTTAAATATAAATACTTTTAAAGAAGGGAAAGTCACCAACTACTTAATTCACGTTAAAGTTGCCACTCGTAAAGACTCGTGTATAGACCACATACTGAGTAACATAAAACAATATTCTACTGAGGTTTTATCCCTATACTTATCAGACCACGACACAGCGCAACTCTTAGATTTTCCAGTAAAAGAGCAAAGTTTAAAGTCGAAATCATATTTTATGTACAAAAAAGATTGTTGTTAAATATTAGTAAATTCAAAAAATGCCTTGCAAGTTTAACGTGGTCGGAGGTACATCTGGAAACTGATATAAATAATGTATTCAATAAATTTCACGATTTTTTATGTTTATTGCATAATTTATGCTTCCCAAAGGTAAAAATCAAAATAAACAATTCTAATGCAAATAAACAAAAATGGATAAGCAAGGGTCTCAGAAATAGTTGTAAAACTAAACGATGTTTACGGTATCTCTATTATAAAAATAAAACCCTAATGTACAAACTTAGATATAAAAAAAATCATCAATACTGCAACAATGTATCTTTAGATCTAAAACAAATTCAAACATTAAATACATAAATAACAGTCAAAACAAATGCAGAGCAACGTGGTCAGTAATTAACCGGAAAATTGGAAATACAAAATGTGACAATGATATTTCTCAACTAGAATTAGATAAGAGAATACTGACTAATCCCTCTGACATAGCAAATGTTTTTAATGACTATTTTATTGATTCGACTAGCACTGGGACATTTAATAATTTACATGATAATGACGAGCCTAATAAAACCATGACTATACCTAATTCTATGTTTCTTAGCCCTATAATTGAGGACGAGATTAAAAAAGAAATAATAGCTTTAAATAACACTAACTCAGAAGGTTACGATGGAATTAGTACAAAAGTAATTAAAACTTGCAGTACAGAATTAATTCCTATTTTGACATATTTAATCAATCTTTCATTTTCATCTGGAACTTTTCCTGATGCGCTAAAATTATCAGTCGTTAAACCTCTGTACAAAAAAAAAAAAAAAAAATGATGTTAAAAACTATCGTCCGATAACCCTTATACCCATAGTATCTAAATTATTTGAAAAATGTATGAAAAAGAGACTTTCCGACTACTGTAACAAATACAATATCATAACAAAAGAACAGTATGGATTTCAAAAGCACAAGTCAACAACACTAGCAATTGCTAATCTTTTGGGGCATATTCATGATTTCCTAAATAAAAATTATTTAACGACAGGACTATTCTTCGACCTGTCACAAGCCTTCGACTTTGTGGCACATGACATCTTGGAAAAATTAGAAAAAAATGGAATAAGAGGTTTAGCACTGCAGTGGGTCGCGTCATATCTAAGCAACCGAAAGCAATAAAATTAATGAAAATTTATTAACCTCGTATTCATCTGACTATAGAATTAATAATTGCGGCGTCCCCCAAGGGAGTGTATTAGGACCCTTATTGTTTCTATTATACATAAACGAATTACCACTATTGACTAATCATAAATGTGTATTATTTGCAGAAGACATTTCAATTATTGTGACATCTGACTAAAAGTGTAAAACTAAATCTGATCATGAGGTGGACATTAATAATACTATTGACGACATTATTAAATGGTTACAAGGAGTGTATTAGGACCCTTATTGTTTCTATTATACATAAACGAATTACCACTATTGACTAATCATAAATGTGTATTATTTGCAGAAGACATTTCAATTATTGTGGCATCTGACTAAAAGTGTAAAACTAAATCTGATCATGAGGTGGACATTAATAATACTATTGACGACATTATTAAATGGTTACAAACAAATAAGTTGAAAATTAATTTAAATAAATCTAATTATATACAGTTTAATAAATCAAAACATACTAAATACAATTTCAAACTTCATATTGACAGGCTAAAAGAAGTTCCACAAACTAAATTCTTAGGGATACTCTTAGATCAAGATCTGAATTGGAAAGTACATCTGGATAGTTTGTGCAGTAGGATTAATAAGTTTGTTTATGCTCTCAGACAAATAAAGAACATAACCAACAAAGAAACAGCAATTGCAACATATCACGCCTACATAGAATCCATCTTTAGATACGGGCTTATCCTTTGGGGTAACAGCACAGATAGACACAGAGCATTTATTGCGCAAAAGAAATGCATCAGAGCCATTTGTGGTATCCGTCCTGACGAGTCATGTAAACCGTTCTTTAAAAAGCTAGGTATATTACCACTTCCGTCATTGTACATTTTTGAAATTTGTAATTATATTTATAATAATAAGGGATTGTTCAAAAAAGCCTACCAATTGAACTCTCGAAATAGAGATCCAAGCAGACTTGCATTGCAGGATACTCCTAAATCGGCCAAGTATGCGAAAATTTTCCTAGTCATGTGTATACGCATTTATAATAAAATTCCCAAAGAGATAAAATTGTTATTTAATATTAACTCATTTAAAAACAGACTACGGAAATGGTTGAAAGAACACATGTTTTATGACATTAAAGATTTTCTCAACAATAAATTATAAATTTCTGGACTTTTGTAATTGCAGATAATACTGAGCGAAAACTATTATTATTGTATTGTTATTATTGTATAGGTTTAAAATCATTTATTCTCATAAAGACAAAAAGCCACTTACATGAGAACATACTAGAAACATTTGGTAAACTCATATAAGGCAACCGATACAAGAGTATGTGTTAAATAAAGTTACTCTAATATTATTATATTAATTACTCTAACTATTCTATACTCATTCAGCAGTTCAGTCTCAACCATTGAGATACACTGGAGGACGTTAGTCAAGGCAGTTTTCCATTATGTGTTTTGATAGCCGAGATTTAAAACTGCTGAGTGAGCTAACACTTTTTATAAATGTGGGTAAATTATTAAATAGTTGTGCCCCTTCATATGTAATATTCTTTCTAGCGTAATTAGTGCGTATTCTTGGCAAAACAAGTAGACTTGGTCGACGAAGACTGCGTTTAGTAATTTGTGATTTTTTACTGAATGATACGTTAGTGTGAATGGTTTTGTCTGTAATTTTTTTAATCAGAACGCAAGTATTGTATGTGTAGAGTTGTTTAATATTCATCAATTTTGTTTCTTCAAAAATTTTAGAAGTTGGTGTTAGGTATGGATAGCGAAATAATATCTTTATGACCTTATTTTGTACTCTTTGTAATTCTTGTAACTTTGTTTTTCTGGCGCTTCCCCAAATCTCTATGAGATATAACAGATGCGACTTAATAAAAGAGTTATATATAGTATAACGTATTTTTCTAGGTATGCACTTGTTTATACTATGAAGTGATCCTGCAAGTGCTGATAGTTTAGTTTTAATATGGTCTATTTGATTGTGAAATGTTAATTGATGATCTATTCTCAAGCCAAGATACTTTTCGCAGGTTTTTTGATCTAATGGGATGTTATTAATAGTTAGTGTGTCGTGCTGCGGATTTTTTTTATTCTTAGCTTTTAAAACAACGTAACAAGTTTTAGCAATATTTATGGTTAATCAATTATATTTAAACCATTTGAATAGAACATTGAGATCTTCTTGGGCTTTTGAAATAATGTCGTTTATATTGGCTCCGAAATAAAATAAGCACGTATCATCTGCATATAAAGTTATATGACCATGTAGGTTTAGTTCTGTGATGCTATTTATGTAAATCAAGAACAATAACGGCCCTAATATAGATCCTTGCGGGACTCCATATGTGATCGGCAATGTACTACTCTCAAAACTATCTATTTTAACTATCTGAAATCAGTTGCGTGTGAGCCGGCAACGCGTGTGCACACGTTTTATGCGCGCGCGTATACGTCTTTCTTGCGACAAGTTTTAGTTGTTATACTTATTTTAATAATGATTATTTCAAATGGGTGAAGAACAAGCTAATGTTGATTTTTGCTACACCAGTAGCAGTGAGATAATGGAGGAGGATATAGGAGATGAAGGTGAGCAACAAGATAACAGGAATTTGACAGCAGTGAGGAGTATGTATGAAAAAGAGAAGAGCGAGCAACGGGTGCCAGAAAAGAGAGGACGCCAAGATGATGAGGAAGTTGTGGAGGATGACGAAGGCTTTGTCACAGTAGTAAGAGGACATAAGAGACCTGCTAGAAGAGATTCGAAGGACCGGGACTTGTCGTGCATGCTCAAGGAAGTTAACGAATCCGAAAAATGTATCGTTTGTGTAACAAGCAAGAAAGAAATATTACCCAAGCAATTTGGTATGGCTAAGTGGTTACGAGCGTCAGGTTTTGAGAATATCTCAAAAATGAAATATAAAGGTGCATACAAAGTTTTGATTCAATTTGAGAATAGAGAAAGCGCATTGAAATTGATGGCATCTACAAAATTACACGAGTTAGAATACAGAGCCCACATTATAAATGAATTACAACCTACTTACGGTATTCTTAGACAGGTTGACTTAGATATGGAAGAAAAAGAAATCCTTGAAAATCTCAAATGTGATTTCGAAATAGAATCAGTCAAGCGACTTAAAAGACTGGATGATAACGGTAAATGGATTAACTCGGAAACAATAAAAATATGTTTCAAGAGCTCAACTTTGCCACCATACGTATACGGGTATGGTTGTAGGTTTCAAGTTGAGCCGTTCACATTTCCTGTGTCCCAGTGTTCCATATGTTGGAAATATGGCCACCTTTCCCGTTCATGCCCAAACAAGAACCCAACCTGTCCTAAGTGTGGAGATAAACACGCAAATTGTGAGACAACAACTTATACGTGTGTCAATTGTAAAGGGCCACATATGGCCTTGAACAAAAAATGCCCAATTTTTTTGAAGGAGAAGGAGATTAGAAACATAATGAGTAAGGATTGCTGTACCTATAGAATCGCAGCAGAGACATATATTAAAATGGCAGAATGTCAGAAGGCAACATACCAAAGTGAATTACATAAAATAGACAAGCAGGTGAATATTACGCAACCGAGTTCCCAAATGAACGTCACTCAAGTGACGAGCGAAGACAATTCGAACCGGTTCTTAATCACTACCGAGGCTATTATCCACAATGAAATGTCAACTTCTGATAGTTGTGCGGAAATGGAGGAACCATCTGGTCAGGATAGCCAAGATTACAACAAAAACACGAAAAAAAAGAAAAAATCAAAAAAACATAATTCAGATGAAAATTCTCAAGATCGTTTATATAGTGAAGTTGTAAATACCCCCAAAGAAAAAGAAGCTAAAAATACCCCCAAAGAAAAAGACACTAAAAAGACTCCAAACAAACCTATTCCAGATTTTGATGTGAGTTTTTCGAGTACCGTCAAACGCATAAAAGATATTTGTACATCGAGCGGCAGTTTAGATGATAAAATAAATATTTTGGGCAGTTATTTGATACAACTTTGTGTTCAGTTTTTATTAAAATTTGTTAAGAATGTTGATTTTTGTGGCAAGATTATGTCTATGTTTATCAATGGCTAATGATATTAATAATAAGAGGGTAATGATAAACATTATGCAGTGGAATGCACAGAGTTTGCGTCCTAAACTAAATGAATTTGAGCTTTTACTTGTCCAAGAAAAGGTACATGTTGCAATAATATCGGAAACCTGGCTCAAGACGGAATCATATTTGAGAATAAGTGGGTACAATATTTATAGAAACGACAGAATGGACGGATATGGAGGTGTGGCTATATTGATTCATAAAACAATTAAGGCGCAAGAATACCCTATTCAGATTAATAATTTAGGAATAGAATTAGTCTGTGTGAAATTATTTAGTAATAATTATATTAGGCATATTATATCTATTTATTGCCCGTCATCAGTTCGATGTACACAGTTTGATTGGGAACAAATATTTTCACTATTTCCGAACAAATGTATCATAGCTGGTGATTTTAATGCTCATCACTTGAATTGGTCAACTAAGAATGATACTCGTGGTACTCAGTTGTATGACGCAGCATTAGATGCGGGATATATTTCCTCAAATAATAAAGATATAACTAGAATTAAATGTGTCAACAATATCGTTCAAAAAACATCTCCGGATATAACATTCGTCTCGTCTGAATTGTCTTATATGTTAAATTGGAAAGTTCTCAGTGAAAATCTAGGCAGTGATCATCTCTTTATCAAAATTTCTTTTTGTGATATAGGTTCTGTTAAAATGAATTCCAAACGTAATTTTAAATTAGCGAATTGGGAAAAGTACGCAATGTCATTAAATGAATATTTTTCACAGACGTCATATAATAGCTATAATGAGTCAGTGCAATCGTTATATGATACATTTATTAAAGTAATTAACAAGGCGGCAGATGAACACATCCCAATGATAAAAACAATTATTAATCCCGAAAGATGTTTCCGACCTAAGCCCTACTGGAATCCCTCCTTGGCCAATTTAGTAGCACAGCGTAGGTTGGCCTTGAGTCAATTTAGGAAAAACCCTACGCCACATAATCTTAACATACTGGAAGGTAAAACACAAGAAGCTAAAGAAGCTATTCGGCTAGCTAGGATAAATGGCTGGCAAAATTACTGTAGCAGCATAGATGAGCAAACATCTAGTTCAGAGCTGTGGAAGCGTATGAGATGGGCCAAAGGTTTTAGGGCACCAAATACTAATTCACAAGTATCAAATGAACAAAAAATTGAACTTCTTACCAATCTCACACCAGATTATGTTCCTACAAAGACGCCCGAGTTTCGTTCACATAACTCATTACTGGAGCAACATTTTTCGATACACGAAATGAACAATTGTTTCAAAAAGAAAGACACAGCACCAGGACACGATGGAATAACTTATTCTATGTTATATCATTTGCCTCGAAATGGAAAACTTCACTTGTTAGAAATATACAATCGTATTTTAGATACAGGTGCTGTGCCAGTACAATGGCGTGACATATACATAACGCCTATACCTAAACCTTCACCAGCTGGTGTCATTAAACTCAGGCCCATTTCATTAATATCTTGCGTGTGTAAAATATTGCATTCTATGCTTACTAGGCGCCTGGAGTGGTTTATTGAGAAGAATAAACTATTGTCTCCAGGTACATCTGGCTTTAGAAGAGGACAATCTTGTCAAGATTGTTTAGTCAAGTTAATTGGCCAAATATACAAAGGTTTCTCAATTAATTCTCCAACTGTAGCATGTTTTTTAGACATTGATAACGCTTATAATAATGTAGTAATAGATATAATGGCGACAACATTAGACAACATTGGGATTGGTAAAAACATATGTAGGTATCTGTGGAACTTTTTGAGCGAAAGACATTTATACATTGAAGATGAAAGTAACCATAACAACTACTTTGTAAGACATACAGACAAAGGTTTAGCTCAAGGTGATCCGATATCCCCACTTCTCTTTAACATTATTACTATTCGATGTTTTCAAGGACTTAATAACGTCAACATGTGTCAGTACGCGGATGATTTCGTGTTGTTTATTACTTCTAACAATCTTATACAATGTAAACGTGAAATTCAAACAGCGTTATATAATTTTTGTGATGTTATGAGGGAGGTGGGGTTGGAAGTATCAGCAACTAAATCAAAGGTTTGTATTTTTTCTAGGAGTTTTAGAAAGTTAAACAGTGATTTAAAATTGCATAATTGTAGGCTAGATTTGGTAGATAGCTACAAGTATTTGGGCGTATGGCTGGACAGATGCTTGCGTTGGTCTAAACACATTAATGTTATCTTAGAAAAGGCAAATAAGCATCTTAACCTGCTTAGAGTTTTAGCGGGATCTTCTTGGGGTTTGCACCCAAAGCATTTACGGCACATTTATATCGCGCTAATTAGAAGTCGTTTGGACTACAGTTGCTATTTATATGACTGCAGCGCTAAGTGTCATTTGTACAAGGTTACTAAGGTTCAAAATCAGGCGTTAAGGATTATAGGAGGATTTATCAAATCCACGCCGATCCATGTTATGGAAAGTGAACTCTGTGTACCTCCACTGCAGTTAAGGAGAAAGTATTTAGCATATAAGTTTTGCCTTAAGTCTAAATCCCTACTAAACAGTCCAATAACTAGTTTGTTATCAGATTTGCAAACTTTTCGTTACAATTGTCATTGGAGAAACAAAACGATTCCGTTGATTGTTTCTGTGTACGATGAAGTTAAAGAGGAAAATGTGGCTTCTAGTGATCCTTTAAAAATGTTTACGTTAAGAGTGTGGGTTAGTAATTTTAATGTAAATGAAATAGTTGTATCAAACTTAGATTGTGTCGCAAAATCAAAAAAGTCGTATGAAAATAGTTCATTAAATCAATCAATTATTTATGAGTTACATTTAAAATATAAGGACTGGTTTCCTATATTTACGGATGGTTCCAAAAATGAGAACGGACAAGGAGCCGCGTTTTATGTACCGAATACACCAATGCCTCATCATGATAACTGTTTTAAAATTGATAACAGAGTTTGTATTATGACCTTGGAGCTTGTTGCGATATCGGAAGCATTGTCTTATGTTCGTAATGCTGATGTACACAGGAAGGTGGCTATTTTGACAGACAGCAAAAGCGCACTACAACACATAGCTCGATGCGCCTCTGGTTGCAGAGGTGCATCGATAGCTTATGTTATCCTAAGTAAGATAGATGAGCTTACAGAACGGGGTGTACTTCTGAGGTTGCAATGGGTTCCTTCTCATACTGGCTTAAGGGGTAATGAAGAGGCTGACACATTGGCTAAATTTGCAGCTACCTCTGCAAAACAAATGAATATTGAACCAGATTATTCAGAGTTTTTGCCCAAATACAAACAAAAATGCTTTGAGAGTTGGAAGGAGTATTTCAATAAGCGCTCATTAGAAAAAGGAATATGGTACAAAACCATCCAGTGTCAGCCCCTTCGTATCCCCTGGTGCGCAAACACTAAGCTAAATAGAAGACTGATTGTTACAGCTCACAGACTCAGATCGGGACACATACCATGCAATAAATTTAATTTTATGATGAGGAAGACTGACTCACCAAACTGTGCAGATTGTGGCGTCTGTGAGGATTTATATCACTTATTGCTGGAATGTGTCCGATTTGGGTCTGGACGAACATGTCTAGCAAATGCCTTTGATGTAAACAGACTGGATGTTGGTACATTTAATGTGATTCTTAGTCAACCCAATTCTAAAATAGCCAAGTGTCTGTTTGAGTTAATGACATTTAAGTAAAATTTTATTTGTATATTTTTAGTTTAAGCTTTTGGCAGTCAGATGTGGTTAGGGTATAATGGGACTGGTATGCACAATGTGTAAAAGTCCTTTAATAAAAAAAAAAAAAAAAAACTATCTGAAATCTATTTATTAGGTAAGATTTTAGCATTTTAAGTGCATTGCCCTTGATACCTATGTCTTCTAGTTTTTCTGAAAGTAATTTATGACTTACGGTATCAAAGGCTTTTTTCAGATCAATAAAAACACCCAGCACATAGTGTTTTTTATCCATATTTTCTTTTATTTTTGTTATTAGATCAACAATGGCTGCAGTTGTGTTGTTTTTAGCTCTAAAACCATACTGGCGATCAGATATTAGGTTAAAAGAGTCAAGATATTTAAGGAGACGACTATGCAGTATTTTTTCCAAAATTTTTGACAGTATTGGTAATACAGAGATTGGACGATAGTTCCCTGGATCGGTTTTTGGTCCCGATTTGTAGATCGGTGTTACCTTTGCGACCTTCAGAGTATCAGGAAACTCACCATTAATCATTAATTTATTAAAACATCTTGCTAAACCGTAAGAGATTAAATTTTGTAAACTTTTTACTACTTTTGTGCTAATTTTTTCTATACCACTACTTGTATTTGTGTCTAGATTTTTAATAATTTTGATAATTTCATTAAAATTACATGGATCTAATGTCGTAAGTTCATGATTGTATTTTTTATTTGAGTTTAAAATAGGGTGATTTGAACTGTCATGATATTTTTTGGGTATTTCATCTGCAAGTATTGATCCTATTGTTGAGAAGTATTTATTAAAGACATCACAAATTTCTTTTACATCAGAGATACTAGTATCATCAACTATAAGTTTTGAAGGAGCACTACTCTGTATGATTTTGTTGTTAGTTAGGTTATTTATAAGCGACCACATTTTTTTAGGATTATTTTTGCAATTTGTAAATAGTTTGTAGTAGTAAGAATTCTTTGTAGCTTGAATTAATCTTCCAGTTTTATCTCTCATTTATTTATAATTATCTTCTAGTTTCTTATCTTCTTGGTTATTCTTGTGTTGTATCCATAGGTGGTTTCTTTGGCTAATTCCAGTAATTATCTCATTGTTAATCCAATCTATCTCATCTCGCCAGAGGGCGTCGTCACGTAAACATCGTGTTCCGTTATAAAATTCTTTAAAAATTAAAAATTCAGCCGTATATTGCTAATTCTATTAAGATTGTCATACCACTAGTGTGAATAACTTGTGTTACTGTTATCTCGACGTAATTATCGCATATAACAAACTATAAGTGTTGTGATAGTTGAACCAGAAGTCAGACTGTGTGGAGTTTTAAGGTGCGTCAAAAGTATTACGGAGCGCAAATAACTACCGTGGACAAAGTATCAGTGATAAGTGACTAAATTCTCGAATAAAAAACACAAGTCAAAGAAGTGAAAAATTCCACAAGTGTTGTGACCAAAGTCCAACTTAATTCAAATCCATAACGAACTTTTTAAATCCAACCTGATACCGATCATTAATTTCACCACTAAGACTACATGCATATTGGTCGTGCGTGATAAACGCGGACTGGTGCGCAGGCGTTCCCGAGTTCGCGCCTCACCAGGCGCAATATCACTTTTTGTGAAGGTCCTAATTTTATTAACCATATTTATTCTTCAAAATACTTGCGCTTGCGCCTAGTATCTACGAAGAATAAAAATATACAGTTAAAGAAATATAGTTCTGCCAAAAATTACTAGATCACTAGAGGGCACTGCGATAGTTAAATAATAATATGGATTCCAGCTACAGCAACATCACTCATCGTAAACCTTGTAGAACCAGCTCATTATCTGATTTAACAAATATGACTAACGAAAACACTATACTTGATACCACTATGATGAGTTTACAAGACAGCTTGCATGATAACAGTGGAATTTTAAGTGATCTGACTGAACAAAATAAAAGTCTTACCCTCCAATTAATGAGTGCGCATCAAGAGATTGAAAATCTAAATGATGAGAATTTTCGTTTGAAGTCAGACTTACAAAATATGATAAAGACAAAGAACGTTTACAAAAAAATATGCACAACGCCTAACAAAAATAGTATAACTCCCAAACGCAAGAATAAAACTATCCCGCAAATATACCAGGCAGGAGACTCAACTAATAACGAAATATATAAAACACAACATAACTGCCATGAGAACTCTCCCATCCTCAATAATAAGGAGACGCAAACATCGAATGTCTTCCCTCAGAATTACACCATCTTTCAGAATAAGGAAACGCAAACAGTTACTCAGAAACTCGATGAATTAAAGGAACTTACTCCCGAACCAAATACTGATCTAAATCAAAATGTATCACAACTTGGGAGCACCTCCACATCTAACGAAAGTGTATCGACCTATAAAAAGATACCATCTCGGAGAATCTGCATAATGAGTACGAACAATACTAACAGAATACTAAAAATTGCTGAAACCACTTTAGGCCAAAACACGCAAATATGTCATTACTTGAAGACACAGTGTGGAATCCAACAACTTATGAGTGGAATTGAACTTAAGCTGCAAAACTTTACAATGGAAGACTTCTGTATAATTTTAATCGGCGAGGCAGACTTCAACACAACAAAAGACTCCATCAATCTAATATTAGCCATAAGAGAATCACTACAAAAAGTGCAACACACTAATATTATTTTATGCTGCCCTACGTTTAAGTGCAAAAGTTACGCGAATATGCATAATTGGAGAATCGAAAATTTCAACAACCTCCTGTATCTCGATATTTTAACTCACGAACATTGCTACCCTCTTGACTCAAACAGGCACTTAAACTATGACCACTCAATGTTTTCAAAGATAACAGGCGCTGTCAATGATTTGGGCATGTATAGAATTTTCAGGGACATTAAAGGGCAAATTGAAAGTATAATACAATACAACGCCTGCCAGACACAATATGACAACCCTGTATCATATGAACTAAGTAACCAAAATTCTGTAACTCAAATAAACAAAGATTTAAGTTGTGATAATTTTTTTCGTGAATAATTGTATAACTATTATGCATCAAAACATTAATGGTTTGATTAATAAATCGGATATGCTATCAGTGTGCTTGGATGAACTGGCGACAGAAGGTATGAAGGTAGATATATTGTGCATTACGGAACATAGCATGAGGAAAGGTGACGAGGATTATTTACAGATACCGAACTTTATTTTGGGATCATATTTTATGAGATGTAGTAGACATGGAGGCTCATGTATCTTAATTAAGAATGGACTGCGATTTAAAAGTCTCGATTATATTAGCAAAATCTCTATTGTAAATATTATTGAATGCTCAGCTATTGAATTAATAGACCACAAAATATATATTTTATGTATTTACAGGCCGCCGAACAGAATAATCGGATCAATAAATGCTTTCTTTCTAATTTTAAGTAAAATGTTGGGCAAGCTATGTACTAAAAGTAAAAAAATAATTATCTGTGGAGATTTCAACATAGATATTGCAAACAATTCAAAAATATCAATTGAGTTTGTGGAACTACTATTAAGCTTTAATATAACCCTTCAGTTTAACCAGGTAACACGCAGCGCCAGTAATACATGTATTGACAACATAGCTCATAACATTAAGGGATGTAAAGGTGAAGTTAGAGATTTTGCTCTCTCCGACCACACTTCACAAATAATGAAGTGTCCGGTAAAAAAGTGCAGTCCAATTGAATACTGGTATGTATATAAACGTAGTTTCACCAAAGAAAATAGATGTATATTTGCTAAGTATTTAAGTCAAATTTCGTATCACAGTGTATATGAGTCCACAGACCCTAACAGTGCCTATAATTCATTCCATGATATATTTAGCTTGATATATAACTTATGCTTTCCTATAAAAAAAAATCGCATTAATAATATCTCTAGACCTAAATGGTTATCAAAAGGAATAAGAATGTGCAGTAAGCGCAAACGCGAACTTCTCTGGAAATATAGGAAAAACTCAAACAACGAAAATAAAATGAAGTTTAAAACTTACGCAAAAAAATATAGAACAATCATTTCGCTAACAAAAAGGTCCCAGAACAATTATTTTATAATTACGGCGGTTAATAAATCCAAAGCAACGTGGAAAGCAATCAATGACGCTAAATTTAACTATCCTAATAAGGGCATTGAGAAAATAATAATCAATGACGAGGTACTTACCGATCCTATAACTATGGCAAATACCTTCAATGACTATTTTGCTGACATTGTTAAAAATACTAATAATACAATTTTTTCTGACTCAACAGTATTTTATTCTTCTAACGTGACATTTAACCCCAAATCAATATTTATGCCCCCAACAATTCCTCCAGACATTCTTAAAATTATAACTTCTTTGCGTAATACAAATAGCGCAGGTTATGACGGTATTACCACGAAGATTGTTAAGGATGTAGCAACTTTAATAGCCGCTCCTTTGAGTTATATTATCAACTTGTGCATAGAACATGGTATTTTTCCAGAGAAATTAAAATTGTCTGTAGTAAAACCTGTACATAAAAAAGATGACAAATCTTTCATGAGTAACTACAGGCCAGTAGCTCTAATAACCATTTTCTCTAAAATATTCGAGAAAAACATATATAATTGCCTCTACCCATTTTTCGAAAGTAATAACATATTTACCCCATGTCAATACGGATTTAGGAAAAATAAATCTGTTAATATAGCAATGTATAACTTTTTACACAAAGTCCTTTTAAATATGGACACTAGGTCGCCGGCAATAGCGCTGTACATGGACATGTCAAAAGCATTTGACCGAGTCAGCCATAAAATACTCTTGAATAAATTATATGCATCTGGTGTAAGAGGTAACGTCTATAAATTAATTGAATCGTATCTCAGTGACAGAAAACAGATGGTAGAATTAAAGAAAGTTTCCTTAACTACCAGAACTGAAGAAACGGTTGTTTCTGAAGTGAGAAATATCCTTTCCGGTGTCCCTCAGGGTAGCATACTAGGCCCACCATTCTTTTTGATTTATATAAATGACATGCCGACAGTTACAATGCACCATATGACCTTATTTGCTGACGATAGTACTATATTGTTTACCGGTAATGACAGAACGGATTTAAAAGTTGACTTAAATAGCACTCTGACAACGATTATAAAATGGCTTGATGAAAATGACCTAAAAGTAAACCTAGAAAAAACAAAAATCATGAATTTTAAACAACGAGTAAAACCAGATACCAATCTAAATGTATGCTACTCTCAAACAAGCATAAAAGAAATTGATGTAACCAAATTTCTGGGTCTTTGTATTGATAGCAAAGTAAATTGGAAGTCACATATAGAGCAAGTCTGCAAAAGACTTAGTCAGAGCTCATATGCCCTTTACAGATTAAGGAGCACTGTCAATCAGTCTGCATTACTAACGGCTTATCATGGATATGTTGCCTCAATCATACGCTACGGTATCATTTTCTGGGGAAATTCTGTAGAAAAAGAGCGGGCTTTTAGAGCTCAAAAACGGTGTATTAGATCGATGTGCAATTTACACCAAGAAGATTCATGCAGACCACATTTTACAAATTTAAAAATATTAACTCTCCCTAGTGTATACATATATGAAACTGTAATGTTTATAAAATCAAAACCAAACTTATTTGAATTTTGCACCAGGGCCAGACACAAAGACAAGCTGCGCACCGTAGCCAGTAAAACAAAGCTTTTGCACCAAAGCATCTTTTGTATGGGCCCACGTATCTTTAATAATCTTCCACCTTTTTTCAGGACCATGACCGATATACATACCTTAAAGAAAATACTACACAAATTATTGATAAGTAAATGTTATTACTCTATAGGAGAATTTCTAAATGACAATACATTGAATCAGCAGGTTGATTACAACAAACCAAGTGGTACACAATCATAAATGTAAAAACTAGATACTTAAGTAAGCACTGTGCAATTGTTTTGTAAATTATTTTGTAACATGACTAGTTTCTAATTTGACATAAATATTATACTAACTTAACTTAACCATAATGTATTGCATGATAATTTGATGTACCTACTGTATTTTAACCATGTTCCGAACTTTAAATATGAATTTTGTATGCCTCAATGGCGGGACATAGCAGACTTACCTGTTACTAACACAACATCTTATGAACCTATGATCCACAATAAATGATTTGATTTGATTTGATTTGAAAAAAAAAATCTTCTTGGGGTGGATTTAAGTATTTTGTTCTCATCACTTTGCTATCTTCTACATACTGTTTTATTTTTGATTCCAGTTGAATATAATTACTTGTCACATCCTCAAGTCCTTGTGATTCAATTGTCGAATACAGCTTCTCGTAGTGTATTGTTTCATAATTTAAGCGTATTTTTGAAGGAGGTTTCCATTTGTTCAATTGTAAATAAATCTGCTTATGATCCGACATAGATGAATTGATAATGGCGATTTTATAATGTTCTCCTTTTAGGTTTGTGGAAACGTGATCCAGAATTGACAGCTTTGTTTGTGAGACTCTTGTACAGTAGGTTTTATTAATTTTATTGAGTATTTTATGTCCAGTTTCAGTTATTCTTTGCTTGTACTTTTTTAGAATTCTATTTTTTGTCAAAAGGTCTATGTTAAAATCTCCAAACACAATTGCTCTCTTTCGTTGCTGTAGCTGTGATTCATATAAATCCAAGAATCTTTCAAAGTTTGTATTGCCAGGGTAATAGACCACACCCACATCCAGAGCAAATTTCTCAATTTGTATCCAAAGGTAATTATTTCCATCTTGATATGTTGATTCGATTAGGTTATGTTTTAGGTCGTTGTGTACGTATGCTGATACTCCTCCTCCTCTAATGTCCGTTCTGTTATTTTAGTAGTGTGTATAGTTAACTATCTGTAGCTGTAGGGTTTCGTTCTGTATCCAAGTTTCTGTTAGCAAAATTATGTGCACAGTTGTAGGTATTGATTTTAAAATACATTTGAGCTCGTCTAGTTTTCCTTTCTTGCATATACTTCTTGTATTGACTTTGTATCTGTGACATTGAACTTAAAAATTATTAATAAGTATTATTTTGCATGCAATTGATACATATCCTGTATAGCTAAACATGCGGACTTTAGATTAATATCTGACTGTAGCAATTTTATACCATGTTTAAGGCAAATAAAGACTTACTTACTAACTTACTTACTTACTTACCGAAACTGTTCACCGCTGCACTGGAGGATGTCTTCAAGGTTATGGACTGGAAAGGGGTTGGCATCAACATCAATGGCGAGTACATCACTCACCTTCGGTTTGCCGACGATATAATAGTCATGGCTGAGACTATGGAGGACCTCAGTACAATGCTCGATGACCTCAGCAGAGTATCCGAAAGAGTGGGTCTTAAAATGAACATGGACAAAACGAAGGTCATGTCGAATGCCCACGTCACACCCACCCTCATGAAGATCGGAGACTACACTCGAAGTTGTAGACGATTACGTTTACCTAGGACAAACTGTCCAGTAAGGTAGGTCCAACTTCGAGAAATAAGTCAATCGTCGAATCCGACTCGGCTGGGTGGCGTTCGGGAAGCTGCGCGTTATCTTCTCGTCCCATATACCACAGTGTCTCAAGACAAAAGTTTTTGACCAGTGTGTGTTGCCAGTGATGACCTATGGCACTGAAACGTGGTCGCTCACTGTTCGGGGTTGGGGTGAGATTGAGATAAACTAAGATTGAGTATAAAGATAGATGCTATATTTCAGCAATACAATGGTGATAACAATTAAAACTAATGAGGTGAAAGATGAGATTGAGTCGCGCCCGATCTGCCATCCGAAAGCGTACTGACTGTTTTTTACTTAGGTAATACATAAAATATTCAAGGCATACAGCGCGGTGTCGCCATTACGCTGACATGTTTATTATTGTTCGGTGATTGACCTGAACATGCTCCCGAGGGAGAAAAAGATGAGGTTAGTAAGTAAGTATAGTTAAATGGGTAATGAAATTAATATTAACAAGGTGAAAACAATGTTCAAATAATACTAAAATAGTTATGTAGGGTTAGTTATGTTAAAAAATGAGATGAAGGTAACATTACAAATTAACCAGAATCGCTACAATGTAAATCAGGAAGAGAAAACACGCGAAAGATCGGTGAAGAACCTCTATCTTCCTTTTTTTGTAAGCACTCACTAGATAGAGCTAGTCGTCTAGGATCACTTTTCACTGATTTACTACTAGATTGCCCTTTTTCCCTAATTTCACTACACTCAATCACAACACTTTCTGTAACGGGGTGAGGAGACGGTACCGCAGTCGCCACAGCGGCTGTCGACCGCTCTGCTGCAGAAGTGGAACGATTTCCTTTACGTTGTCTTCGCCGCCAACGTTTAAAGCCGTAGGCTGCCACCAATACCAAGATTCCCAGTATGATGAGATATGTAGCAATATAAAGATGGATGTCGTGGTAGGAGATATTAGTGCTCAAAGGTTCACTCTGCTTCATGATCTCAAGACTTCTCTTAATAGCTTCAAACTGTCTGAGGTTGTCTGAGGTATTGAGATTAAGCTCATATGAGGTTTCTGGCATAGTGATATTTATTATGTGGTTGATTGGTGATATTTCTGGCGAGATAATTTTTGTTGTCGTGATAATTTTACTAGACAGTCTTTTGTTTGAATACACCATAAAATCTTCTGTTTTTACTAAACAGCCTTCCCCAACGCGTAATAGACCCGCACCTGATAACCTAACTGCCTTAACTTGATCTTCACACAGAAGTTTGACGTTACATTCATTGCAGCATAAATAATAATATTTGTTTTCTGATGTTAGCTCTCTCCAGTCATTCTTGCACGAGGTAGTTTTAGTTTTACAAGTTCTTGTACCTGGGATCGTTTCACAAAGGCTGTGATCATCTTTCATGTGGTGAATAGGCTTTCTTATATGACACAGAATAGTCACAGGGTTTTGTAATATGCATGACTGCAGATCCGTGTCTGTGATAGTTAAATACGAATCTTTTCTCATGTTGATGGCTGCTAATTCAGAGATAGTTTCGACCTTCATCATCATGTTATTTTCCACAATGCGTGGAACCGGGATAAGATTGAATACCTCGTATAGATCTCTTTCAATCAGGGGTATTCTTATTTCTATAATAAGGTATTTGCCCGAGTATTTGGCTCTTACTTTGAGCAAGCTGTAAAGATCTTTCAGATTAAAGTTGTCGACAGGAACTAGCAAGTCTCCAGATATTTGTGCTGATATTATGCTTAGCTCTGATCTGAGTTGCTTCGGAGATATCAAATGAAAATCTAATTTTCCACTATAAATATCAGTTACTGTATCTAAAATGGAGTCCTGGATTCGTCGAAGGGTATACAACAAGTTGTTGGCAGTGAATGCCGAGGTTATAAAGTCTGTGATAATAGTTATGTTTTGCACTTGCTGAGCTAGATTTTTATAAGAATCTTGTAGGTAATTAAGCTTTTGATTTATAATTTTGTGATGTTTGTTCATAGTATTCTCCATCCTTTTTATGAGATTAAATTCAGCTTCTACGACCGACGTTTGGTTTTTCCAGAGGTTGTATAAATGGTTTTCATTATGTTTTAAAAGGTCAATATCCTTCTCATATTTTTCTGCAAATCGTTGATCCAACACTCCGAATAAACTATTTGCAACGTAGCCTACTCCGTCTATCAAGCCGCGTCGCCGTCGTTTCGCATTAGTCATGAACGAGTCATTTGTCATGACAATATTATCATAATATTTGATTTCTTCGAACTCGTGCTCGAGTTGTAACATGATGCCGTCGCAAGGTGTTTGTGTTCTAATCGTAGTGCATAAGGTTTCAAGATACTTGATATACTTTAATAGTGCCGCCGTTCCTTCTTGATAAGGATTTGTGTCATAATAAACTATTAAATGCCAATCATCTCTGATTAAATGCATATTAGATATTTTGTCGAAGTAGACACTATTGTTTGTCAGCAGGGTAAAATTGTAGGATGCTTGAGCGGTGTTTATTAGTGACAGCAAAAATAATGTCAAAGATAAAACTATAGCTGAGAATGAGATAGGACGTTTTTTCTTCTCCGCTGGCAACTTATTACCAACTTTTGGGGCTTTTGGATCTTGCTCATTTTTATTTGTTGGCAGTAAGGACAGTTTTACAACTGGGCGTTTTAAGAGCCCGTTTTTGGTTTTTAGTGTGACGACCCTTACGTGTCCGTCACTACCAGGATGCAGCGCTACTACGCGACCTAGACTCCACTTTCCTGGTGGTAGGTTGTCGTCCTTTATAATAACTATATCGTTAAGCTTGAGATCTTTTTGAGGCTGTTGCCATTTGGACCTCCTTGAAAGCTGCGAGAGGTAGTCAGTCTTCCACTTATCCCATATATCTTGATAGATTTTTTGCGTCAAGTGCCACCGTGTTCTGAGATCCTTCTCTGTTTCGAAAATCGTTAAGTTGGGGCCACTTGCTAAAAAGTGAGCCGGGGTCAGAAAGTCCAGATCCTCAGGATCTTCTGTCAGAGGGCACAGTGGTCTGGAGTTCAAACAAGCCTCGAGTTGGGATAGTAGGGTATTATATTCTTCATAGGTTAGTTTTTGCTCTCCAACGACACGCTTGAGATGATGTTTTAGGCTCTTCACTGCAGCTTCCCAGAGTCCGCCAGCTGATGGCCATGATGGTGCATTAAAGTGCCACTCAATATTCATTTCAGAGATGGTCGAGTTAACTTCTTGGTCTGACAAGATGTAGGAGATTTCGGCAAACTCTTGTTTTAAAGTTCTGTTGGCACCTATAAAGTTAGTTCCCTGATCACTGTATATGTGCCCAGGGACTCCTCTTCTAGCTGACATTCGTCGAAGCGCGGCAATGAATGCAGACGCTGTGAGATCAGAGACAATTTCTAAATGTATGGCTTTAGTTACCATACAGACAAAAACTGCAACATATCCTTTACAGGTTTTAATGCCACGACCTTTGTTTGCCTTAATAAGGATGTGTCCGGTGTAATCTATTCCAGTGTGGTAAAAAGGTCGGTTAGGGATCAATCGTGCTGGAGGTAGATCACCCATGATTTGATGTTGTGGTATGGGATTATTTCTTTTACATTTGACACACATTCTTAATCGTTTCTTTGTGGCTCTGTTCCCTCCAAGAATCCAGTATTTGTGTCTTATGAATCCAGTAGTCACTTTTACTCCACCGTGAAATGCGAGCTCGTGGGATTCATCTATGATAAGATCTGCCAATTTTGATTGATTCGGGATTATGATGGGATGCTTCATTTCGGGATCCAGATTCGAATGCTTAAGTCTGCCACCAACACGGAGCAATTGATTAGTGTCTAATATGGGATTGAGATTAAGAATCTGGCTTTTCTTGGTCAGTGGTTCATTATTTTTCAGCTGCGATATTTCTTCGTTGAAATATTCGTTTTGAACGTGCTTAATTAACATTTCTCTTGCTGTTTTTATATTTTGCAGAGTAAGGAAACATGTGCGTTTTTTCTTGTAAACAACAATGTCGATGAATTTGTTGATGTAAGCTAATACTCGAGTAATTTTCCTCAAAGTGCTGTATTTTGGTAATAGTTGATTGATTATTTGATTTTCGGGGTTAACAATGACCGTATTTACCTGCTCCTTTTTTCGGAGTTCTTCGCTAATAATAGTCGTATCAATCGACATCTTATGAGATTCTTTAGGTTTATATTGTGCTAGCCATTCGGGCCCTTGCCACCACAGTGAGTGATCGGCTAATTGAGAAGCAGGTAAACTCCGGCTTGCGCAATCTGCGGGGTTTTCTTTCGACTTAACATAACTCCAGTTGTCTTTAGGGATTATTTCAGTAATAATCCTCACTCGATTCGCAACAAAGGGTTTCCATTTCTCTGGTTCGCCACTTAACCAACCTAAAACAGCCGTTGAATCTACCCAACCGTAAACATGCATCTTGTAGCTTGATAGGGATAAGATAATTTTTTGCATAAGTTTTGACAACAAGAGAGCGCCGCAAAGTTCCAAACGCGGGATCGATTGTGGTTTTTTCAGTGGTATTACTTTTGATTTCCCTGCAACAAGGGTTACATGGGTTTCATTTTCCCTCTGTATTTTGCAATATACGACGCAAGCGTATGCTTTTGTGCTAGCATCGCAAAAGCCATGGAGTTCGATGATGTCTTTCTCCTGGGTTTGAATCCAACGTGGTATTTTAAATCGCGATATATGTGATAGATCGGCTTTAATAGTATTCCACTCCAACGCGATTTCTTGAGGGACAGGGTGGTCCCAACCCAGGTCTGATTTCCACAATTCTTGGAACAAGATCTTAAGTTTTATTGTGACGGGGGCTAGCCAGCCCAAAGGGTCAAAAATTTTGGATATTTGAGATAAAAATTGTCTTTTTGTAATGATGCCTTGTGAGATAAATTCTATAGGATGAAAGATAAATTGATCATTTTTTGGTTCCCACCGAAGACCTAAAGTTTTGGTGGACTCCGGTTGCTTAAAGTCAAAGTCTTCGTTTTGAGGTGCATCAGAACTATCTATTATTTCTGGTAAGTTTGATCGCCATTTTCTGAGGTTAAACCCGCCCGATTTGAGGAGGTTGATCATCTCCGCTTTGAGCTGTTTAGCTGCTCTCGCTGAATGCTCACCATGCATGAGATCATCCATGTAAAACGAGTGTTCTAAGATGTCAGGAGCGCAACTTTGTGGATAGTTTGGCCTTTCATCGATGGCCAGTTGCTTTAATGTCATCATAGCCAAAAAGGGTGCGGCTTTTGTGCCATAGGTAACTGTCGCTAACTGGTATTCTTTTAAAGGTTGAGATTGATGGTTACGCCAGATGATTTTCTGATATCTTTGATCCTCGGGATGTAACCAGATTTTGCGGAACATTTTTTCTACATCTGCTGTAAAAGCGTATCTGAATTGTCTCCATTTTAAGATAAGGCTCTGAAGGTCTTGCTGTAAATTGGGTCCTCGGCACATAAGATCATTGAGGCTGTATCCACTCGAGGTTTTTGCCGAGGCGTTAAAGACAACTCGCAATTTAGTGGTTGATGACTCAGCTCGTTGGATGCAATGGTGCGATAAGTAGCAGTCCGGCTGTACGTTTGGCGCAACGGGTGTCATATGTCCGAGCTCTAGGTATTCAGAAATAAACGTTTTATAGTCACGTGCGAGTGCTGGTTGCTTACTTAATTTCCGCTCTATTTGAAAAAATTGAGCAATCGATTTTGTTTTCGACTCGCCCAAATGTTCAGTAAAATTTTCTTTGAATGGCATTTTAACGACGTAGCTTCCGTCTTCCCGTCTTGTGGTCGTTGTTTGGTAAAGCTCGATGCATTTCTGATCTTCTTCTGATATCGCTGGAGATTCATGGATGTCCTCCATTTCCCAGAATTGCTGAATCTCTTCGCTATTGTTTAGGATCACATTGCAATGGTACGTTTTGTAGTTGCCGCTTAAGATCCATCCCAACTGGGTCTGTTGGGCAATTGGCAATATGCCTTCTGATCGACAGATACCGTCCATAAGGATAGTGGAATAGATATCTGCCCCAAATAAGATGTCAATAGGCCTACTTTTGTAAAATTCAGGATCTGCTAGAGTTATTTGGTTAAGAGTAGGCCAGTCTGGCTTTGGTAGCGTACAGCTGGGTAAGTTATTAATGAGTCTGTTCATTATATATACGTCCGTTTCAAAGGTGTAATCGCTTACCAACGACGAAGATTTTATGGTAATCATGCCCTTACAGTTGTTTTCCTTATTTCCTATTCCAGAGATATAACCGTTACATTTCCGTCGCGGTAGTCTTAACAACTGAGCTGCGCTTTCCCTAATAATGGATGTTTGTGACCCTTGATCCAAAAGAACTCTCATCTTTTGGTAAGATCCGTCCGCTGCTTGTACGTCAATTATTGCCGTGGCAAGTAATATTTCAGAGGGCTCTTTAAGAAGCGATGCAATTGTGATACTTTCTTGCTGCTGAGATGGCGATTTCGTAATCGTGGCTGCGTTTGACCCAGATCGATGCGACGTAAAAGATTCATGTAAAATGGTATTGTGGTCGTTATTGCATTCCTTGCATCTTATTTCTGAAAGGCATTTTTTGCCTTCGTGGTAATGTAAACAATTAATACAAAGGTTCAGATTAGCAATAGCATTTTTACGTTCATTAGGTTGCAATTCCAATAGTTTTTGACATGCATATATTCGATGATCGTTGGCGTTGCAAATAGGGCATTGCTTGCGATAGTTAATTTTTCGTTTGGACTTTGACGATTGCAAAACTTGGTTTGTTGAGTAATTCGTTTTAGGATTGTTATAGTTTCGTTTATAATTGGGACCCTTTGAAAATAATGGTTTGTTATTGCTGTTGGATTGAGATGGAGATGATTTTTGAGTGGAGTTTTCAATCTTCTTACGTGAAGTTTCCAGCATCATAAACTTAGTTTCCAAAAAATTAAGGAAATCTTCCAAGACTGGCAACTCTCGCGGAGATTTTAAGGCTTGTAGATAATCCTCGTATGTATCTGAGTCTAATTTTTGAGACAATATACATACCAGGAAAGGGTCCCAGGAGGATACATCGACTCCCAGATTCTTGATAGCATTCACGCTCTCGTGCGTAGTGTCGTGAATGCGTTTTATATGATTTGATGATTGTTGCTGGTTTGCGGAGATATTCATGAGATTGTTGAGATAAGAAGTGAAGATCAGTCGTTTATTATTATAACGATGATTGAGGATATTCCAGCATACAGGGTAATTGTCGGAGCTTATTTGGAGATGTTGGATTAATTTTTCGGGCTCCCCTTTGATCTTACTCTTTAGAAACTGCATTTTTTGTGCATTCGACAAAGAGGGGTTGTTATGCACGGCTTCTGTAAAAAGATCTTTGAACGAAATCCACTTATTGTAGTTTCCGTCGAAGGTGACTATCTCCATTTTAGGAGTTGATTTTTCAATATGCGCAACGGACCACATTTTCTTATTGATGTCTTTCTTGATTTTGTTATAATATTTCTCATAATGAGTAAATTGCTCTTCGTACTCGGGGTTTGATCCGCCATACTCGTTGTCTAGCTCCCAATGAAGCGAGTCAATTGCTGCCCAACGAGCTTGTATGGTCTTCAGGATGTCTTCAAACTCCCATTTATCCGTGACGAGGTCAAGGTCGATGTTGGAAGTTGTCCTCAAGAAAGCCTTAAAGTTGGTAGCTTGCTTTTTGAAGAGACCTTCTGCTTTACTTTCTTCAAGAGAAGTGGGGTTAGAAGAAGCAGCGTGAGCTGCGAGATTTAAGGTTTGAGACTCCGCAGCAGGTTGGAACGTAGGAGGTTTCAGTTCAGGGATTTGCGGTCTACTTGCGAAGGGGTTATAGGTTTGAATAGTACTCTTAATGGTGTTATATTTTTCCTTCATTTGATCGTACTGATTAGTACTGAAGTATGCATGAGATTGATCACCAAAAGATACCAAAGTCATATGATTATTATGGAACTCTGTAAAGTATTGTTCCAAGGTAGCTAATCGCCGGCGTAAGTAGTCTGAGGTCTTGCGCTCTGCACCATCCTTCTTGAAATTGGTGAAGAGCTTATCTACGGCTTCGATTAGTTGTTGTTGGGTTGCTAAAATGTCATCCATTTTCGTCATTATAGAGATAAAAAGAGACCTTACTTGTACTGAAGACTTCTTTGGAGATCAAAATGTTCTTGCGATGGCTGCAAGAACAAACCTGAAGTAACAGCGCGATGAGATGACGCGATGCTTACGTAAACCCCAGGGTCAATCAGTGTCCGAAGGATGTTGGCATCCGGGGCGCCGAGTTAAATTAAGATCAGCAAGATGATGGCACTTTTCAGTCCGAAGCACCGAGGTCAGTTAGAATCCGCAGGTTGATCAATTTTGTGGAAAGTAAATCCACTCAGTTTTTCCAGGGTCTGGTTATAAGTTCCAAGCGAGACACTCACACAGTACAATTAGTTGATACACGCGTACTGGTCCCGCTCCGAAGGCTCGAAGGACCAATGTTCGGGGTTGGGGTGAGATTGAGATAAACTAAGATTGAGTATAAAGATAGATGCTATATTTCAGCAATACAATGGTGATAACAATTAAAACTAATGAGGTGAAAGATGAGATTGAGTCGCGCCCGATCTGCCATCCGAAAGCGTACTGACTGTTTTTTACTTAGGTAATACATAAAATATTCAAGGCATACAGCGCGGTGTCGCCATTACGCTGACATGTTTATTATTGTTCGGTGATTGACCTGAACACTCACAATGGGCCTCATTAGAAGGCTGAAAGTTACTCAAAGGGCAATGGAGAGGGCTATGCTTGGAGTTTCCCTGCGTGATCGAATCAGAAATGAAGAGATCCGTAGGAGAACCAAGATGACCGACATAGCCCGAAGTATTGCCAAACTTAAGTGGCAGTGGGCAGGGCACGTTGCTCGCAGAACAGATGGCCGATGGGGCCGAAAGGTTCTAGAGTGGCGACCGCGTACCGGAAGACGTAGCGATGGAAGGCCCTCCACAAGGCAGACCGATGACCTGGTGAAGGCCGCGGGAATGCGCTGGATGCGAGAAGCACAGAACCGGTCGAAGTGACGGTGCTTGGGGGAGGCCTATGTCCAGCAGTGGACGTTTTTCGGCTGAAATGATGATGATGATGATGATGTGGTAACGTGTCTTTAGAAGCAGACAAAGCCTGATTAAGGACTATACCAATAGCTGTTAAGCAGCTAGATATTTGATTCTGCTTGTATTGGCTAAACAGATCTTTTTTAATATTAAGGGCTGACAAAGCCGCCTCAATTTCTAGGTTAAGTTTCGGTGCATTCAAACTACTACATAACAGCTTTCTGCCGGTACATATTGTTTCATTAATTCCAATTTGTTTTCTTTATGTAACCTATTACTTAGAACATGTGCCCATCTAGCAGCAATATCTTTGTGTAAGTCCTCCCTATGTTCCTTCTGGGTAGATGGATCTTCATCTAGCATCATTAAAATTTCAGGATCAAGTACCTCATCAGTTTTGTCTGTCTCGGTGGGCACCAATTACTCAGCAGCAGACGATAAGATCGGTTCCGAGAGTGCCGGTGCGTCCTGTATATCCGATTCCCTCAGATTTACTTCCTCATTTGGGATTTGTTCACCTGTAAATGAGCATCGTCATAGAATTTTAATGTCTACGAAGCTCAACGCGATTTACGCGGAGCAAGACAATTATGATCTCAACATGATTCACATGGAGGTTAGATAAGTTTGTGTTACCTCAACACGATATACGTGGAGGAAGGGATAAATCTTATCACATTATGGTCCTCACTGACCATATTCCCAAATCAAAATAGGTACTTGAAATCTTCGACACGATTAACGTGGAGAATTATTGTACTGTCCTCTACACGATTTACGTGGAGGAAATATTCAAATTGTTTCACAATATCAAAACGATTACTTATCGTTTTTTAATAAGGTTTTATCTTCAACACGATATACGTGGAGGTGTATATTAATAAAGATCATATCATAACCATATAACAACAAGAATAATAATAGCGTAACATGGTTAACCAAAGACTGACCTTGGTCTCCATTTTCCTTTTTCTATCATGAATATTGTTAAAAGCGATGAAAGAAGGTAGGTCACACTCTAAATAATAAAACTGATGATTAATAATAAGGTAACTCTGTAGATACATACCTTGTTCGTCCAGACTTTCAATATCATTTGCTAAAGATCCAGATAAACTTTCCAAATAAGAACGTTTCAAAGATGACTAACTACTTCGTCGGTATTTATGCAGTTTACGCTCAAGTTTTTTAAGCTTTTTCCGCATACGATAATAATCTTCACTATCCTTAGATCGCGAACGCTTTCTTTTACCCATTTTCAAACTTTGATGATCCTTTGAGACACTAAAAACCCTAAGATAAAACCGTTAATATTTTTAAGCGATGTGACTCCGACAACACGAAAACGCGTAATGAATAAAGAGCGGGAGCGCAGCGCCGCGTGCCGGGGGTGGGAGCGAGACAGGACAACACGTTATGGTCTAGTTGATGATTATCTAAAAGTAAAGCTGCAAGTAAATTTGTAATCGTCTTCCGTTGAGACCCGAAGTATAATGATTATTATGTAGCTAAAAAATAATCGAGTTTTTTATATAAAAGTGTAACAATAAACGTGACAAGTTTTTGCCTTGATTATGCAAAGAAATTATTTCAGCTCAATACCTATTATAACGTAACTCATTTTGGTGAAATAAGTAATTCTGCCGCGCTTACGATAAGTACAGTAAGTACGTTTTGCACAGTTTCGAGTAAACGGCGCGCAAAGTTTTCGTCACATTTTTACCTTGTCTGACTTGCTCTATGAACTTATTTAAATTCTGATTTTTGAAATATGTAGCCTAAGAAAAGTATTATTTTATTAAATAATCATTAAATATGTATTTTTATTACAATACTTTTAAATGACAAAAACTATTTTATATCTAGTATGAGTTCATTAACTTTAGCATCAATTGCTTATTATAACCGCAGTAAGTATGAAGTTACTGCATTTATGGTTAGTAATTCATATAAATTTAAGGTTTAACTTGGGAATTAAAATTAACAAACTAAACTGTAGCAATTAACTGTTTATTAATCAATTTTTGCTTGTAAGTTCACAATCTCTTACATAAATGCTAGATTTATAATAATGGCAATTACAGTCTGAGATCGAATCTAAGTGACTATAAACAAGATAAGATCTGCTCAGCTATATAATAGAGTAAACAAGGTAATTTATATATACAATAAACAAGCACATGCATGTAAATATATTATAATAAATTGGATTAAACCATTTTCTTATGAGGATACTGAGGCACTATTGCTACTTTGCAACACATAACTCACTCGCTTATATCAATACACTCACTCACAAACACACGCAAACCCACCCTCATCCCCATTTACATACACACATTCACCCGGATACTGTTATTATTATTACTTATTTACCTAAATTACATTTAATACTTACATACATATCACACACACACACCCTCACATATTTAATTTTTAAGTTTATTTTGTAAAATAACTTGCTGAGAAAGAGCGGAGTCTCCTAATACAGGCATTTTTTGCTTAAAAGGAGGCTCCAATCACTAATGTTTTGTTTTATTATGGTTGCGAAATAAACAATTTTTATTTTTTTAAATTTAATAAACTACTTTTGCGATCACTTTCTTTGGAACATCTAACATGTTTTCTAAAAATAAGATACAGGCTAGTTTCGCCGTTTTTGCAGTTGAATGTAACTTAAATATTACAAAATAAGTGTGAACTATTTAGAGGCCATAAGTCCCCTCTTTGGGGAGTGGCTAGTGTACGAACCAATAACGCTCATACAGCAAAAGTACGTTTATGCGTACCCAACTAATAATCACTTAATTCAGTAACTAAAACTCCGTCACGCGACCATGTCCGGCTCAGATAACTAAACAAACATAACCTTTTAACTGTTTCAATAAAGAAACTATTAAACTCAACAGTGGTTTGGTGTAACTTAACTAACTACCTACAACAACTACCGGGGTATCCGTCAACGACGAGAAAACCCCTACATCTTTTGGTCCTTCGAGCCGGATGTCACGTCGAGTCATCTTGTGAGTCGCCGTGTCTCCTAACCAGCAGAGTGCTTAGCGTGATATCCCAGTTACGTTAGCAAATCGGTGCTGTTGGCTTCCCACAAGCGGGTCTAACCAGTAGTATTGAGACGTTGCACATGACGTAAAGGAGGGTGAGCTACAATGAGTGCCTGCCATTAACGAACCAGCAGAGATCACGTCTACTGCTACAAATTACTCATCAAGTAATAATCGGCGAGGATAACGTCAACGGTAGTTACTACTGCAGAGATCACGTCTGCCGCTACAAACAAGATATAATCAGCGGGGATAACGTCCACTGCGATTACTTCAGCTCCAAAATCTTCGTGAGTACACACTACCTACACGTCAACCACTAGCAGCCACAAGGCATAAGCAATATCGACAGAAGACTACCCTGAATTTGTTGAACTTATAAATAAGCAGCAAAGCAGCTACGAGAGAATCAAAACTCTTCAAACCAACTACAAAAAGGATGCTGAGAGTAGAAAAACCATAGACTACCTTAACAAGCGTATCGAAGCTCTACAATCCCTATGGGATGAATTTCGATCGAATCATGAAATCTTGAAGAAGTACGAGCCTAAACAACGAGAATATGACTACTTCAAGCAAGATATTTTCATCATAACAAGAAGCATGTTTGACGAAACAATGCAATCTATTAATCAAATACGAAACAAGTTGATAAACGAACCTGGATTTTCGGGCATATCAAAAGCGAAAATACTAGAAACTCCCGGAACACCGCAGTTTGATACAACTGGAGTACACCAACAAATCGGAGATGAAACGGACAAACTGAAATCAACGCTGTTACGTAATCACATGTAATGTAAAAATATGTCTCTTTTATTTTGAAATAAATAGTTTGAAATTTTAATTATTATTTTTTTTTTTTTATGTGACGTGACGTTGCAAATTGACATCTTAGGCGACATCTAGCGGTGGAGCTAGGTAGCTCCAGAGTTTCTCAATACTGGAGACAGAGCGTTGTTTTTGGGTTTCGATAATTAATTAGATGTTAATTAAGGAATTAAAATTTATTAACATACGGATGAAATCACCCAAATTTTATAGTCATGCAATGTCCAATAAAATTACAATTTAATTCTTATGATATGGTTTCGGAAGTGGATTGTCACTTGTCAAAGAATTCGGTTTTTAGTCTGTGGAGAGAACTTTCTCGAAGGTCGATATCGAGGAGTCAGGTCTTTGGTCCTGCGTGTGTGACGAGAAGGGTGTTCCTTCCCGATCCTGGTGACGCTACGCAATGATGAAGTTTTAACAGGTATGTTATTCGAGAGGCACCAGTTCTGTGATGATTAGACTGTGTTCGGCCAATAATCTTATTGGAAATATATCAGAGATGTTGTTTCAGTAGCCGAACCTGTCTGGCTTTTTATGCTAGCCTGAACTGATGCGAACGTGAAGGACGTGACGCCCTGGTGCCGTCCCGTGGTCTGGTGAAATAGCAGTTAGTCCCGACTAGTGGCGGGCAGTGTGCTGGGTTGACCCGGGCTTTGGCAGTTTTGAGGTTAGATCCTACGAGTGCTGGCAGTGTGGCCATCCCCGTATATTGGAAGGCCTTACCATCCGGTAGCTCGTCCAGGAAAGTGTCGCCGCTCCAGGTAACGATTAGCGTCATCGTTTTCCTTACGGATCCCGTAGGCCGCGTGTACGTGGGAACCCAGAGTTTTCTCTGTGGTTCCATGCCAAGGGACTTGATTCCGTCAACTGACGTCAACTGACGTCAACTGACGTCAACTGACGTCAACTGAGAGTCCGTCGTGAACAGAGGGACAGTTAACACCTGCAAGTTTGTAGTAGACCCTTTGAGTGAGTGATACCCAGGTGACCATTTCCAAGTGATTTAGGCCTATGTGTAGTAAACTAGGTTATAAACCAGTTGTTCTAAATTTCATGTGTTAGGTTGTGTCTCAGGGGCTTTCCCCAAATGTTATAATTCCTTTTATGAGCACAACCATATTTAAGGTCACTTATTATTCGATTGAGCTAGAAGTTGTTAAGCGTTCATCTCACGGATCCTCACAAGCGACCTTGAGCTTGTTGATATTTAATCTCATGCTTGTATTTCTCCTAACACACCTTGTTACGGAGACGGGGTGTGTTAGAGGCTAATACCAGGTTAAAGGTTGGGAAAGTTCTAGTGTTTTAGTGGCTTGCCACAATTTTTGTAAACCTGTGTTATATAATTACAATAAACTTTGTAAAAAAGGTAATGGTTTAATTGGTTCTTTCCCTATTTATATATACCCAATAAATTTACTTTAGCACGGCAGGAAGCCGGGTGACAGTTGGCGCCCAATTGGTATATAATTATATGATTATATAAGGTGAACAATTAATAACGGTATCACTCTCTCACTCAATACGTTCAGTTGACGGAATGTCGTATTAGTTTAAGGCTAGTTTTTAAGTTTTAAGTTTCAAGTGGTCAACGCACCACAAAAATAACACATTTTCTATTGTTTGAACCGTTAAGGTGTAGATGTGTATTTATGTCATTAACCTATTTTGTTTATTTGATCAGCACAGAGGCTGGACAAGTTGTTTGTGGTAAATTTTAATATTTAATTACCTATGTTGCAAATGTTGTTATAAAGGTTAATGACTCAGGCATCTTTTGAACTAGGAAAGTATAGAAGTTTGTGAATTATAAGATTACACTCTTGGTTTAAATGATAAGTATAATTGGACTTTTGGTAAAAGAACTGTTTATAATAAGTTAATTCTTGTTTGTAAAACATTGCAAAACTTATTTGTTTGAAATTCACATTTGAAAATACAACTTTGTAGCTCATATTGGTTTGTGAGGTTATTCAAGGACACAATAACAGTATCAATAACTATCATTTTTTCTTTTGGTTGTGCATTACAGGGAAATATAACTTAGTTTATGAATAAATAGTAACTATGACTTTATTGGAAAGCATAGAAGATTTATGACAACTGGTTGGTTACCTAAAAGATAGTCTTTATAGATCAAATTAGGATTCCCAAATAACTATTAGAGTTGTGTTACAGTCACTGGAATACAACAACCACATTTGTTTTCATTCATTGTGAAATAACTTTTAAATCACATTGACTTTGTCACGGTGACGTTTGAGGTTAAGTCTTGGTACGTTCGGAAACGTGAATCAGAATAGTGACATTTAGTGAAGGAAAACATTGCCTCACATTAAGTAATAGTAAATTCTTTATTTCTCTAGAAGTTAGAACATTATTAAAATGGATTTAGAAAAAGTATATTTTCATTCCCTTCTACGGGACGAATTGGTGTATGAGGTTGCAATTCGTGCGGAAACTCCAGCGGATACAGTTATGAAGCTTCGGAAACAACTCAAAACACTCAGCTTAGGTTTCAGCCCCTCCGAATTTGTGGATGAAGAGTTGGACGCCGGTAAGGAATTAGTTGCAATCCAGGATAAGCTTAAGGAGTTGCAGACCAAGGTGGAAAGTGCTGAGAAAACTCGGGATAGCCATAGTCTTGCTCGTGCTAGGGCTTTGTATTGTCATTTATACCATCGCTTACAAAGGCTTCTTTGTACTGAAGCGAGGGAATGTGTCTTACAGGAGAAACTTCGGAACATCATGAAGGGTTATGGGACTACACTCGACAAATTATTTGGTCGGTCAGACACTGAAAAGTCACAGCCTGAGGTTGAAGATAATAATACTCAGTATGCTGTTAGTAAGAATATTTGTAAATGGAATGTCACTTTTGATGGCAAGTCATGCCCATTTTTGTTTTTAGATTCAATCGCAGAGCGTGCTAACGCATTTAAAGTAGGGGATTCTGTGTTGTTTGATTCGGCTTTTGCTTTCTTTAAGGGTGATGCTTTGATTTGGTATAGGAGTGCGAAATGTCAGGCAAATACTTGGAAGGAGTTAGCAGATCTGCTCCTTAGCGAATTTCATGCCATTGACTATGAGGATAATTTGTTAGACGAGGCCAAGAAACGGATTCAGGGTACGGATGAACCAATCCACATGTATTTTGCCGTCATGAATGGATTATTTTCGCGTTTAAAAACACCTCTAACCGAAAAGGAAAAGATTAAAATCCTGAAAAGGAACGTCAAGCCTTCGATATCAAGAGGTTTAGTATTGGTAAAGCCGGACTCAGTAGCGGAACTAAAAGATATTTGTCGTCTACTAGAGGCGGAAGATATTAAATCAAATAATTTTGCTAAATCCCAGTCAAAATCGGAAACCACAGAACACAAACCAAAAATAGCCAGTGTAGATCAAAACTATTATAGGAAACCACAACCAAAGGACAAACCAAATCCACAATCCTCAGGGAAGGAGATTAAATGTTTTAAATGTGGAAAGTTAGGGTTCACTAAAAGGACTTGTCCAAGTTGTAGAAGCGAACCAAAGGCAATAAAATGCTTCAAGTGTGGAAAGTTAGGCTTCACTTATAAATCATGTCCAGATTGCAAGAGTGTACCAAATGTTCCAAAAAACTAGTTCCAACGGTCTGTCACCAACCACCAGGAACGGTCGATCCAGGTGAATGGAAATCTTGGTTAGAATGTGTTTCTAATTTTTACAAATATAACAAATCAGTGACAGCACTGTTTAAGCCAGACAGGGGAAAAGATATTCGGCCATATTTAAGTGTAAATTTATATGATGTAGCATTATACGGTTTATTAGATTCAGGGGCAGACATTTCAATTATAGGTAATGGAGCTCATGAAAAGTTTATTAACTTGGGCTATTCTTTAGACACCTCAAGTGAGTTTAAGGAAAAGGTACTGGTAGCAAATGGTTCCGAAAGTAGTCCTATAGGTATTTTAAGGTTACCAATTACTTTTAATGGTATAACTAGGATTATTAATTTTTATGTGATACCTACTATCACATCCAATGTTATATTCGGTGTGGATTTTTGGATAGCTTTCAGTTTGATGCCTCAAATGTTTAAACATATTAGTTATATTGAGACACCAAAACAATTTATACAGTTCAATAGTAATCCAAGTAAAATATTTGCAAATTCAATAGAGTCATTTGATAATTTGAGTCCAGAACAGAAAACAATTGCAGAATTAATAGTTCAACAATTTTATGATATCTCTTTTGAGACTGAAGGTTTGGGTAGAACACATTTAGTTAAACATGTAATAGACACAGATGATGCGTTACCCATTAAGTGCAGACCTTTTCCAATGTCACCGGAAAAGCAAAAGGAACTACATAAGGAATTGGACTACATGTTGAAGCTCGATGTGGTAGTACCTAGTGAGAGTCCATGGAATAATCCAGTCCTTATGGTTCCAAAGTCAGATGGTACATTGCGGTTCTGTCTTGACTGTAGAAAGTTAAATGCGGTTACAAAAGGGGACGCTTATGCAATACCTTATATACCACAAATCTTGGATAGTCTCAAAAACGCTAAATATATTAGCTCTGTAGATTTTAAATCTAGTTTTTGGCAAATACCGCTGGATGCAGCCTCACAGGAGAAAACCAGCTTCACTGTTCCTGGTAGAGGACTTTTTAAATTTAAAGTTATGCCATTTGGACTTTGCGGAGCTCCTGCTCGACAGCAAAGATTAATGGATAGGTTGTTTGGTCATCCGTTTTGTAGCGATATTACCAAAGGGTTAATATTCTGTTACGTTGATGACATTTGCATAGTATCAGAGGACTTAGATACTCATATTCTTCTATTAAAAAGGCTTCAAGAACGAATTAAGAGTGCCAATTTAACGATAAATTTTGCAAAAAGTAAATTCTTTAGGAAATCCTTAAAATACTTGGGCTATGTGGTGGATGAGTGTGGATTGAGGACTGATCCAGATAAGGTGCGCGCTATTTTAGACTTTCCAGTACCAGGGACTTCGAAAGAGGTAAAAATGTTCTTAGGAACTTGTTCTTGGTACCGCAGATTTATAAGAAATTTTGCTTCTATTGCAGCGCCCTTGAATGCACTTACCAGTACCAAAATAAAATTTAAATGGAACCCAGAAGCAGACGAAGCATTTAATGCTTTAAAAAATATATTAGTATCAGCTCCAGTTTTAGCCTGCCCTGACTTTGAAAAACCGTTTTCAGTTCACTGCGATGCATCTGGTTTTGGCATAGGTGGTATGTTAACCCAGAATATAGACGGGCATGACCATCCTATTGCCTATATTAGTAGATCCCTCAGTAAAACCGAGCGTAATTATAGTGCAACAGAACGTGAAGCATTAGCTGTAATTTATGCAGTAGAAAAATTTGAACCATATTTGGGTAGTAGGCATTTTACAGTTATCACAGACCATGCTTCACTTAGATGGTTTAAAAATTTGGAGAACCCAACTGGTCGCTTAGCTCGCTGGGGTTGTCGGTTATCTCAGTATAATTATACCATCGAGCATAGGAAGGGTAAGGACAATGTCGTACCGGACGCTTTATCAAGGTTACTCAAGGTTGAGGCTGTAAATACTACCATTACGCCCATACCGACTGGTGATGAATGGTATGATAAGATTATGGCCGGTTGTTCGACTTGCGGGAAAAATTACCCTAACTATAGCATAGACAGGGGTGTTCTGTATAGGTACAGTAAGGGCAAATATGCGCTGACGCAAGAATTTGACTGGAAGGAGGTAGTTCCCAAATCACTGCGTTCACAGGTCATGACAGAAAACCATGTACCTCCTACTTCAGGCCACCAAGGGGTTTTTAAGACACACCGAAGGTTAAGTTTGAGGTATTTTTGGCCAGGAATGTACCGTGACGTAGTTGAGTTCATTAAGGGTTGTAGTGAGTGTTCGGCTTACAAACATAAGACTACCCCAACACCAGGTCTCATGGGTCAGCCAAAGCAATGTTATAGACCATTTCAAGCTGTATCTATAGATTTAGTTGGTCCTCTACCAAAATCACGCTCGGGATTCGTTCATTTACTGGTAGTAGCTTGTTGTTTTTCAAAATATACGTTATTGTTTCCACTACGCCGTGCGACTAGTGCTTTAGTAGCAAAAAACTTTGAGAATTATGTTCTTCTCGCTCACGGGATTCCTGAAACCGTAATTACCGATAATGGGGTTCAATTCACGGGATCAGAATTTCGTAGCCTATTAAAGAAGTACAACATACCTCGAGTGCATTATGGGCCTAGGTACGCTCCACAAGTTAACATGGTAGAAAGGTACAATAAAACGGTAATGACAGCTGTGTCGGCTTATGTAAAAGAAGACCATAGGACATGGGATCTAAATTTGACCAAAATTCAGTTTGCTTTAAATAGTGCAGTGAATGAAACTACAGGATTTACTCCATTTTTTTTAGTCTATGCCCGTGAACCCATTATAAATGGCACGTTTTATAAAGACACAGACGACTGCGATTATGAAGTAGCTATGCCTCGTGAAGAGTACGCAGGTGAATTAGGAGTCCTTAAGGATATTTTTGAAAAGGTGCGTTCTAATATAGTAAAGGCTCATGCCACTAACGCGAAATACTACAACTTGCGTAGGCGCCACGTCACTTTACGCGAAGGTCAGCTGGTTTGGCGTAAAACTTACATCCAAAGTGACGCGGACAAGTATAAGGCATCTAAGTTGGCTCCTAAATATCAGCAGTGCATTGTAGGTAAAGTGCTCTCGCCCTTAGTTTATGAGCTTGTAGGGTTAAATGGTAAACCATTAGGCAGTTGGCACATAAAGGATATTAAAATTTACTAAAATAATCCAATGTTGCCCATTTTTTTTTTATCACACAGTCGTCTTGATAGTGTCTATTGGCATTAATTTACAATGGATAGATCAAATAGTTCTGTCTATATATTTTTTTATGGAGCGGGTAGTAACTCCTAAAATAGGCCTTTACTTATTTCTGTCTTTACCGAGATAGTAGCATCGGTAAGATATTTGTTATGGAGCGGGTTGTAACTCCTAAAATAGGCCTTTACTTATTTCTGTCTTACCGAGATAGTAGCAACGGTAAGATATTTGTTATGGAGCGGGTTGTAACTCCTAAAATAGGCCTTTACTTAGTTTTGTCTTCACCGATATTTTCCCATTGGTAAGATATTTGTTATGGAGCGGGTTGTAACTCCTTAAATAGGCCTTTACTTAGTTTTGTCTTCACCGATATTTTTGCATTGGTAAGATATTTGTTATGGAGCGGGTTGTAACTCCTAAAATAAGCCTTTACTTAGTTTTGTCTTCACCGAGATAGCATTATGGTATCGGTGAGTTTTTTTTTATATTTGATAGCACAAAGTTGTTTATCAGATTCGAAGCCAGCTTCAGTTAGATAGCACTAGTTGCTTATCGCATTTTGAGCGGCCGGTGACTCATAAAATAAGCCATTCACCATTGTTTTCCGAAGGTTTACTTCTGGGAAGGTTGAATACGTCCTGCCTGGTGAGTTGTATGGACATTTATTGTCCAATTTATTATGTATCTGCTCGCAGAACATATTCTCCAGGAGGATCGTTATGTTTTTTGGTAACAATGCAGAGTTCCACTGGTACACAGACGGAATTCGGGGGTAATGTAAGGGGTGACTTCCTGCGATATGGATGCAGGTTGCTACTGATTGAAAGAGAGGTAAGATTAGGGATGTATGACAGATTGGGGGGGGATTATGCCCGGTTTGTAGGAAGTTCGTAGGTAGAATATGGTTCCTGGCAGTATGGTTTTATTTTGGATTGATTTTTGCTTATGATATGAAATATAAAAATATTAACATATTTTTTTTTAGTCCCCTCTTGCTTCTAACCTTACAGTTTAGAAGTAGGTTAGCACTCTTCCGCTCTAGTTTATTTTGAGAATTAGTAGATCCATTTTTAGTGTTTTAACACCGAGGGCGGTGTGCGGTTTTTCGCGTAGCGAAAACCTTTTTTGTGGGAAGAGGGGCATTGTGACGTTGCAAATTGACATCTTAGGCGACATCTAGCGGTGGAGCTAGGTAGCTCCAGAGTTTCTCAATACTGGAGACAGAGCGTTGTTTTTGGGTTTCGATAATTAATTAGATGTTAATTAAGGAATTAAAATTTATTAACATACGGATGAAATCACCCAAATTTTATAGTCATGCAATGTCCAATAAAATTACAATTTAATTCTTATGATATGGTTTCGGAAGTGGATTGTCACTTGTCAAAGAATTCGGTTTTTAGTCTGTGGAGAGAACTTTCTCGAAGGTCGATATCGAGGAGTCAGGTCTTTGGTCCTGCGTGTGTGACGAGAAGGGTGTTCCTTCCCGATCCTGGTGACGCTACGCAATGATGAAGTTTTAACAGGTATGTTATTCGAGAGGCACCAGTTCTGTGATGATTAGACTGTGTTCGGCCAATAATCTTATTGGAAATATATCAGAGATGTTGTTTCAGTAGCCGAACCTGTCTGGCTTTTTATGCTAGCCTGAACTGATGCGAACGTGAAGGACGTGACGCCCTGGTGCCGTCCCGTGGTCTGGTGAAATAGCAGTTAGTCCCGACTAGTGGCGGGCAGTGTGCTGGGTTGACCCGGGCTTTGGCAGTTTTGAGGTTAGATCCTACGAGTGCTGGCAGTGTGGCCATCCCCGTATATTGGAAGGCCTTACCATCCGGTAGCTCGTCCAGGAAAGTGTCGCCGCTCCAGGTAACGATTAGCGTCATCGTTTTCCTTACGGATCCCGTAGGCCGCGTGTACGTGGGAACCCAGAGTTTTCTCTGTGGTTCCATGCCAAGGGACTTGATTCCGTCAACTGACGTCAACTGACGTCAACTGACGTCAACTGACGTCAACTGAGAGTCCGTCGTGAACAGAGGGACAGTTAACACCTGCAAGTTTGTAGTAGACCCTTTGAGTGAGTGATACCCAGGTGACCATTTCCAAGTGATTTAGGCCTATGTGTAGTAAACTAGGTTATAAACCAGTTGTTCTAAATTTCATGTGTTAGGTTGTGTCTCAGGGGCTTTCCCCAAATGTTATAATTCCTTTTATGAGCACAACCATATTTAAGGTCACTTATTATTCGATTGAGCTAGAAGTTGTTAAGCGTTCATCTCACGGATCCTCACAAGCGACCTTGAGCTTGTTGATATTTAATCTCATGCTTGTATTTCTCCTAACACACCTTGTTACGGAGACGGGGTGTGTTAGAGGCTAATACCAGGTTAAAGGTTGGGAAAGTTCTAGTGTTTTAGTGGCTTGCCACAATTTTTGTAAACCTGTGTTATATAATTACAATAAACTTTGTAAAAAAGGTAATGGTTTAATTGGTTCTTTCCCTATTTATATATACCCAATAAATTTACTTTAGCACGGCAGGAAGCCGGGTGACAGTAACTTCAACGCCTTGAAGCGAGCGGTCTCCAAAACTAATCTGGATAGCATGACAGAGAAATGGCAACTCCAAGATCAAGTCAACATACTACGATCTAAATGGGAATCCATCGACAAGATTCACTGGGAACTAAGCTACTTATTGCAAGGGAACGACAAGGACTATGAAGCAAAATTCGACCATTGGGAGCAAGTCTACGACAACCTAAAGGAAGAGCTTAATAGAAAAATCTTTGAAACATCCCACTACGAGAAAACAACACCGCGTATGGAATTACCAGAGTTCAACGGAACTTTCAACAATTGGATCTCTTTTAGGGATTTATTCTTTGAGATGATTCATAACAATCCAACGCTGAACAAAACGCAGACAATGAAGTTCCTAAAATCTAAACTAAAAGGTGAAGCGGAAAAGTTAATCAAGCATCTTTCTGTGAGTGCTGAGAATTATGACTTGTCTAGACATTATTCAGCACCGCTACGACAATAAGCGGTTACTTTTCACTTCATACATAGACACACGTCTCAATCAATCATCCATCGAAAAACCGAACTCAACTAACATGAAGAAGCTGTATGACACCACGAAAGAGTGTTTAAACGGCCTAGAAAACATTGATATCAACATTCCAGTATGGAGTCCACTTATCGTGTACTTACTATCCGCCAAATGACGTCACGTACGGTGACTACATCAAAACGATGAAACATTCAAGAGAGCTCCCAGACATAAAACAGTTTATTGAATTCCTAGAACTGCAGTTCATAACGCTGGAAACATCCCGTAGCAAAAATAACGGCGGAAAACAAAATTTTTCAACGAACAACCAACATAAAAGTTATAATAACAACAAGTCAACGAACTTTAAAGAGTCAGAAAAGTGGACAAAAACCTTCCATGCAATGCTGAGGAAATGTCCACTCTGCAAAAACGAATACACGCTGAGACAGTGTTCTACATTTTTGAACATGGATGTCGCAACGCGAAACCAAACAACAAGTAACCTCAACTTGTGCTAAAATTGTTTGTTTAGTCACGGCGAAAATAAATGCAATTCAACGAAAACATGCCGCACGTGTAACTTCAAACATCACTCCCTTCTTCATGATGATAATCTGAAAGGGCAACAATCAAAGCCAACCACATCAACGGTGGCTGAGCCAACATCTAATCACATTAACGGTGAACATGAAATACTCTTAACAACTCTTCAACTAAGGGAGAAGAATAAGGAAGGAGATTACGTCATCCTTCGGGCGTTACTGGATCAAGGCTCTCAGGTATCTTTGGTCACAGAAAATGCTGCTCAACGGTTGAACATACCCCGAAACAAAATGAACGCTGCGGTCACAGGCGTTGGCACTATAATGGGCAAGAGTAAAGGGATGATAAAATTAGAATGCAAGTCTATCCACTCTGAGTATACATTCCAAACTGATGCGTTAGTGATGAGTAAACTCATCAACAATCTGCCTAACTCAACGATCAACACTGAAAACTGGACGCACCTTCATAATCTCAAGTTGGCTGATCCAGACTACAACATCTCTGGACCCATCGATTTACTCCTTGGAGCAGATATTTACTCCGATGTGATTTTAGGAGGAATAATCAAACATAACAATGACTCGCCAGTAGCCCAACATACAAAATTGGGCTAGATACTGTGCGGGGCTACAAAGCAGTTTAACTGTCTAGTTACTCTAACAGAGCTAGACAACCTAACAAAATTTTGGGAGATAGAAGATATCCCTTCGGATCCCGAAATAACAACGACAAACGACTTCTGTGAAAAATATTACACAGAAATAACAGAGCGATTAAGCAACAGGCGTTATGTGGTGAAGATGCCGATGAAGGCTAACTATGAACAAAACCTTAGTAACTCGAAACCCCAAGCTACAGCACAATTTCTTCATTTAGAAAAGAAAATGGCGAGACACACTTCGCTAAACTATACAAAGAATTCATCCGTGAATACATCGCATTAGGTCACATGAAACTAGTGACAGCATCCGATAGCAGAGTACAAGCCTACCTACCACACCATGGCGTAGTAAGGGAGTGCTCAACAACAACCAAACTAATAGCTGTTTTAACGCATCAATGAAAACAGACTCCGGGAACAGCCTAAACGACTTGATAGAAAAAGGGCCTAGTCTTCAAAAGGACATTCTATCCCTGATCATTAAATGGCGGAGCTATAAATATGTTCTAACGGCGGACATTGAAAAAATGTACCGTCAAATCCTTATTCATCAAGATCAACAATGTCTTCAAATTGGAGAGACTCCAAGAGAGAACCACTGAGAGATATGCAGCTGTGTACCCTAACATACGGGACCAAAGTCGCACCATTCATAGCGATGCGCACTCTCCAACAGCTGGCCAAAGATGAAGGCAACGCTTTCCCTCTGGCCCAAAAGGCGCTACTCAACGAATTTTATATGGATGATGCAATCACGGGCCACCATACCATAGTTTCAACAAAGCTTCTGCAAAAGGAGCTAAGCGAACTACTGAAGAAAGGTGGTTTTGTTTTACAGAAATGGTCCACGAACGAACCATCTATTCTCAAAGAACTACAGACCAAAGAGAAAAGTAACAACAACAAATTTAACTTCAAGCAACAAGAGTTTAGCAAAACACTTGGACTCGCATGGAATGACGCTAGCGATACATTCCATTTCATTAGCGAAGCGCCTAGCAACAACAAAAATACTCCATACACTAAACGCAGACTATTGTCAGAAATAAGAAAGATCTACGATCCGCTCCGGTGGTTGGCTCCAATTACCCTACAAGCAAAACTGCTTTTTCAAAAACGATGGAGTGATAACTGTCAAAACATTGGCTGGGACGAAAATGTACCAGATTCCATAGAAAAGGAATGGATGCAAATTAAATCCTATCTGCCAAACATAAAATACATAAGTTTACCAAGATGGATAAAAAACGAAAACAACAGGGCGATCGAATTGCAAGCCTTCTGTGACGCGAGCGAGAAAGCCTACGCATGCGTTATCTATAGCCGAACTACGTCATCCACCGGCGCGTACGAAACTACATTACTCGCGGCAAAAACTAAGGTAGCACCTATCAAAAAGAAAACTACGATACCGAGGTTGGAACTAAGCGCCGCAGTTTTGCTAGCGAAACTCCTACAAAGGATAACTAAAATCCTTGAAGATTACGATCTAAGGATTACCTGCAGGACCGATTCTAAAGTCGTTCTAGCGTGGCTTTAGGGAAGTCAAACTAAATACGAAAAGTATGTAACCAATAGAACCAAACAAATATTAAACATTGTGCCTGCGATAAACTGTGGTTACGTGAAGACAAACGAAAACCCTGCTGACTGTGCAACTAGAGAACTCGCACCGCAAAAACTGGTCAATTTTACCCTGTGGTGGGAAGGCCCTAAATGGCTTAAGGAGCAAGAAAAACAAGCCCTTATTTCAAAATAAACTTATACCACGAATGAGGGCTTCCTAACAACAAACTGTTACACGATTAATAATTCAAATTCAAAGTTTATTTTAAAATGGGATTGCAAAGTTTACAAATGATGCTTATATGTAATTTTTAGGTACAACTTTACAATAAAGACGGGTGAAGTTCTGTTCTCCTAGATAGACTAGAATTTAGCCTGTGTTAATAATACGGAACCAACGTCGATTAAAAATGAATTGATCGACTCATTACTTGAGCGACATAGCAACATAGATTGTGTTACAAGAACACTCGCCTTGGCGAAGCGAAACGTATAACGTTTCGCTGATGCATTACAAAACAAAAGAAGGTCATCTGAGTGCCATGAACTGAACTTGAATGAACTAAACAACGCACTATTTATAATTATCAAATCAGTGCAATGGAATTATTTCGAAAATGAAATAAATTCTCTCAACAAAGGTGGAAAACTCCTAAACAAAAGCACCATTTTGAAATTAAATCCATTTTTGGACTCTTATGGAATTTTACGTGTTGGAGGACCTCTATACCACTCAGATTTGTCAGTGGAAACGAAAAACCCCATCCCAGGGGAGGGAAGACTAACTCAACTAATTGTTGAAAAGGCGCATCAACGAACCTTACATGGTGGGGCAAGATTAACACACTAGAAACAACTACTGGATTATCAGCGGCAATCGAACTGTCAAGAAAATACTGCGACAATGCATTCGATGTCGTCGATACGCAACAAACCAAACTGAACAGTTGATGGGCAACCTTCCTAAAAAAAGGATCACTCCATCGAGGCCGTTTTCACACACCGGCATCGACTTTACAGGCCATGTGAATGTAAAGATAAACAAGGGCCGCGGGATAAAAACCTGCAAAGGCTACATAGCCATATTCATATGTATGTGCACAAAAGCAATACATATCGAACTCGTTTCGGACCTATCAACGCAAACCTTCATCGCAGCACTAAAAAGAATGTGCGCCAGAAGAGGCACCCCAAAACATATCTACTCCGATAACGGAACCAACTTCGTCGGAGCCGCAAGAGCTTTAAAAGAAGAGTTCCAACTATTTAAAACAATGATATCTTCAGAGTTCTTTAGAGAAATCAACGACCTTCAAATCGAGTGGCACTTCAACGCTCCATCATGCCCTTCAGCAGAAGGCTTATGGGAAGCTGCCGTACGGTCCATTAAAGCACACCTGAAACGGGTAATAGGACAACAGAAGCTTACCTACGAACAATTTGCAACGCTTCTTACACAAATCGAAGCATGCATGAATAGCAGACCGCTGTGTCCATTATCGGAGGATGTTGAAGATCTGGAATACCTCACCCCTGGTCACTTTCTCACGGGGAGTCCAATACTAACACTACCACTCATTGAACCGGAAGAAACGAAAGCTATAGACATCAGAAACAACTGGAAACTCATTGAGCTCATGCGTCGACACTATTGGGATCGCTGGTCGAAAGAATACCTTCATTCATTACAAAACCGAAACAAATGGCAACAAACTAAAGAAAATATACAGAAGGGGCAACTAGTTCTCGTCAGGGACGGTAATCTACCCTCAAGCAGATGGGCTATGGGACGCGTAGTGGAACTGCACCCAGGCAGCGATAACTTACTATGAGTAGTCACTCTCAAGACACAAAATGGGGTACTAAAAAGACCCATAACTAAACTGGCTCCGCTACCTATAAACGAGGCACGTGGAAGCACTGAGTCACATGAAGAGAATCCCGAAACCGAGAACAGCAAGCAAAAGAAAGGGACTCATAAAACCCAAAAAAGGGTAAACAACTTACTTATGGTGTTACTAGTTGCATTTACAACGCTATCATGTGGACTGGCAACATTTTAAAATAACTCGATTAGCTGAAAACCAACCAGTTTACTTTGATCCCGTCGGGAATATCCAACTTATTCACGATGAATGGAAACTTCTAGTATACTATAACTTAACAACATTCTGGCAAAGTACGATAAAGGTAGAGAAATTCGTGAATCGTATAGCTCAACTATGCGAGACGATGCCAAACGAGTCATCTCACTCTATGACGCCACAACTCAAGTACGAAATGAACCAGCTGAACGAATATAACATATTATTACGGGCTCAACATCAACAACGAAGGCAACGTGGCTACGTCAACGGCGTAGGAAATTTTGCACGAGCCCTGTTTGGTGTCCTTGACAGCGATTTTGCCGAAAAATACGCTCAGGACATAGAAAAGATCGGAACGAAAAACGAAGGAACAATATCTATTACAGATAGTTAATTGATTCAGGCGTGACTTTGCGGAAATCCATTATAAAATACAATAGACGCTGATATATTTAGTTACCTATTCCGCTTGACTATTCCTCAAGAGTCATAAAAACCCTGTAAGAAATCGACACGTGTTTCACCTCTCAACGAGGCATCTTCAGGATGACGATTGACCAACTGCAAACCAGAACGCGACGTGTTACCACACCGAGCGCTGGACGCAGAGTGAATCAAATCGCCCGACACCCCCACTTATATAGGATTGTTGCTCGGCGCTGATTGGCTAGGACCGTTATCAGTGCGATAAGCGCGATAAGGGGCGAACAATCGCAACAAAGGCGACCTTGGAATACTGGTATTTAATTCGTTCAACAGTGTAACGGTCGCTGTATTATTTTTAACAATTTCTAAACTCGAATGTCTAATGTCAGTATAAGAGAGTTTAGAAATTGTTAAAAATAATACAGCGACCCTTCACCGGTGTGGGCGCGTTCCCTTAGGCTGCGGCCAGCCCGCCGGTTGAACGCGACCCAAAGGGTCATGGCCATTCGGCTGGCCCGCGGATACCGCACGTTCTCCCGCGAGGCGGCGAGCCTCCTGGCCGGATTACCGCCATGGGATCTGGAGGCAAAAGTCCTCGCGCACATATGGGAGTGGCGCGAGGAGATGAAGCGCCGGGGCGTAACTCCGCTGCCGCGAGAAATCGCGGCACAGCGGACAGAGCTCCGGCAGGATCTCATGGCGGCATGGAGAGTGCGATTGTCGCAACCCAGTGCTGGACACGCCACAATTGCGGCGATAAGTCCCCTCTTTGAGGAGTGGCTAAAGAGGCGCCACGGCGTCCTCATCTTCCGCCTGACGCAGGTCCTCACCGGACACGGTAGCTTCGGGAGGTTCCTGTTTCGGATAAGGCGGGAGGAAACGCCCGGGTGTCACCACTATGTGGATCGCCCGGTGGACACGGTGGAGCATACGGTGGAGGTCTGCCCTGCTTGGGCGGAGCCCCGCCGTGTCCTCTTGGAGGCGATTGGCGGCGGTGACCTCTCGCGTCCGGCTCTGGTCCAGGCCATGGTACGGAGCGAGAGGGCATGGGAAGCAGTCACCTCCTTCTGCGAAGCAGTAATGCTCGCAAAGGAGGAGGCGGAACACGTGAGGTAGAGGCAAAGTTTGCGCCCTCACGCCCCTAACCGCCGCCGTTGGAGACGCCCTGGGCGTCGGGAATCCCAGGCGGATTCCCGGCCACCATAGGCGCGGGCTTACGGACGGCGAGCAATGGGTAGCTCGCCGTCCGATTAGGACCAGGCCCGGGTCGATAACCGCGTCGTGTTCCATGCGCGTCTTAAAGAGATGTCAGCACAATTAGCGGGGTCCGCTAGGACCGATGCCTGCCAGGGTTGCGGGTTAGTCCGAAAGGGATACCGGGACCTTGGCAACAGGCAACTGAAGGAACACGGGTGGGTTTTAGTCAGTAAAAGTCTGACACGCCCTTCCGCTCCGCCCAGAGCGGGAGAAGTCATTGGATGATTTCCCACCCACAAAAAAAAAAAAAAAAAAAAAGGTGATAGAAACAACAACACAGTATATTGGAGTCAACTTCGTAAAGAATACCTACATACAGATGGAAGAGGTCGATCTGCAGCAATGTACAACCATGACGGCAGACAACCACATCTGCCACGCCTCTACGTCTATCAGCAACTTACATGGAGTCACAGCATCTTGCGAAGCAAAAATACTAAGCCAAAATGTAAATAACATTACATGTGATTGGGCACCACAACAATGCTCTGATCAATGGATAAAATTACAGAGACCAAACATAATATGGCCATGGGGTCTCAACTCGAACAAATCATATTAGTCTTGAAAAAAAATCATAGATGGCAGCATAAGTAACAATTTATGAAATTAACAATCACTAAAAAGCGTTATACGGCAAATTTTAGCTGAGGTAATATTAAAAATCAAAACATCTTTGTTTAACGCTGATTTATGTATTTACACTCATAAATCTCGTATTTTCAACAAAAAACTTAAATTAAGCCGTTTACTTCAATTCGAACCCTTAGAATGATAAAGTAGCCATCTGTAAATCATTTTGTCGAGAGCTCTTTGCGATAGATGGCGTTTTGCTCAAGTGATGACAAGGTAAACTTAACACTTTAAACTTGCGTTTAAGTCGTTTCATTAATAAGGTAAATCAAACAACTTTTTTTTTTATCTAGTACTTTACGTAGAAATATAAAAATTGAACACCTAGGAAGAAAAAACGTAAAAAAGGAAGAAAAACATCTAGGAGTCTTGCGTAGTATCTAGGCAAGACTCCTAGATGGCGTTGTAAAACTACAGTCTCTGTCAATTAGTGAGTCGCTGATGCTGCCATCTGTTAAAAAAATGGAGTATGAAAAATAGCCAGCTCAATTGCCAGACTTAGGGTGGTGTCATTTCTTTGTATGGGATTGGGTATCTGTACGTAGTATTATAATATCTGTGATATGGCTATATAATTGCATCAATGTGTGTACGACTCGCATTGTATGCGAAAATCGAATTACAACGACAATTTTAACAAAGGCGGGGCTCCTTGCCCTAGGTCAGGATTGCATACTTCAGCACAAAGACGCTACAATTTATTCACATAACGTTTATAGTAGCAGTACTAATACTGGAATTACCTTGGAGGTACCTACTATTGACTCACAAAATGATATGTGGATTACATTTAAAAAACACAAAGATTGTGCTTCCGGAACTAAACTTATCTAATGAACACAGATTATTAGATGACCAAATAACCGCACAAAAGAGACGAGAGAGCCTACCCAACGGCCTTAGTGTTCACGACATTAGCAACTACGCTATAAGCACTTTGCTGGTGGGAGGAATTGTCGCCGCAATAAAAGTTTGGCGAATAAGAAGATATCTTCAGACCCGTAAGAGCCATACCCCTACGAAAACAAACAAGACTCGAGACAGGACAGAAGATATAGAACTAAAGGAGATTCCTGCCTACGTTAAAATACGTGGTGGGCAGTCAGAGAACTACCATCAGCCGCAACGAGCAATTGGAACAAGATTCAAACTATGATTCATTATTTACTAATCTTATTTCTTCTTATTGTTTTGATTGCTTTTGTTAGTTTTATAACATTTTTATATCTATGTAATTTTAACTTTTAACGCAAGTTTGGTAATCTGAGTACGTATTCCTTTCCCTCGGGAGCATGTACGAGCCAATAACGCTCATACAGCAAAAGTACGTTTTTGCGTACCCAACTAATAATCACTCAATTCAGTCGTAACTAAAACTCCGTCATGCGACCATGTGCGGCTCAGATAACTAAACAAACATAACCTTTTAACTGTTTCAATAAAGAAACTATTAAACTTAACAGTGGTTTGGTGTAACTTAACTAACTATCTACAACAACTACCGGGGTATCCGTCAACGACGAGAAAACCCCAACAGCTAGAGAGACGCCACGGCGTCCTCACCTTCCGCCTGACGCAGGTAGTCACCGGACACGGTTTCTTCGGGAGGTTCCTTTTTCCGATAAGGCATTAGGAAATGCCCGGGTGTCTACATTGTGTGGAGCGCCCGAAGGACACGGTTGAGCATACAGTGGGGGTTTGCCGTGCTTGGGCGGAGCACCGCCGTGTCCTCGAGGAGGCGATTGGCGGCGATAACCTCTCGCGCCAGGCCCTGGCCCAGGCCATGGCACGGAGCAAGAGAGCATGGGAAGCCGTCACCTTCTTCTGCGAAGCAGTAATCGAACGAAGGAAATCAAATCAAATCAAATCTTTTTATTGTGGGCATAGGTTATACAGACAGATGTTAGGTAAATTACAGTTCCATATGTCCTGCCTAAATAGGCATACAATAATTATGTCAACATGCAGTATATAAAGCAAATCTTAGAAAATAACAATAAGGTGAACCGATTGTAGTAGGTACTAATTATTATGGAAATCTTGGATCGTGTAGAAAGCTTTGTCAATTAAAAAATTACGCAATTTATGTTTGAATAGTGGGAGTTCCTTGGTGCTCAAAATGTCCACAGGTATCTTATTGTAAATTTTAGACGCCATTCCAAAAAAACTTTTTCCCAGAAGGGCAGTCCTATGTGGAATACCGGATATTTTGAGTGTATGTCTTTTTGATTTTAGTTCACCGAATAGATTTTTATTTACTTTAACAAATACGGTAACTTCATAGATATAGGCTGATGGAAAGGTCAATTTTTTTTTTTTTTTTAAATATGGTTCGCATGATTCAGGAACAAAGATACCAGCCATTGCGCGAACGCATCTTTTTTGCGCTTTAAACACTGATTCTTTAGATGTGGCGTTGCCTCAGAATATAATAGCGTATTTTAGGGTTGAGGATACGTAGGCATGATAGGCAGTTAATAGAGCTGATAGATCGACAATTTTAGCTAATTTATACAGAGCATATGAGTACTGGTTCAGTTTACTACATACTGTGTCAATGTGGGTTTGCCATGTCATATCATTATCTATCCACAGTCCTAAAAATTTTATGCAATTGACTTGTTCAATTGCCGTACCATCGTGTTGAATGTTAAAGTTGTTTTTACTCTTTCGCGGGAATGTGACCAATTTAGTTTTTCCTAAGTTGATGACCAGGTTATTATTTGTGAGCCAGTTAATTATTACATTAAGAGTATTATTTACGTCTGCTTCAAAAGTATCAATGTTATCGCCGGTAAAAATAGCTGTGCTGTCGTCAGCGAAAAGAATCATAGGGTGTTGTGTGACGTTTGGGAGATCATTAATGTAAATTAAGAATAGGGGTGGCCCTAGCACGCTACCTTGTGGTACACCATAAAGTACCTTTTTAGGCTTAGATTGATGTTTCTGTTCTGTGCCATTTGCAGAGCTGATGTCATTTATTTCTACAACCTGATATCTATCACTTAAATACGATTCCAATAAACTATAGACATTGCCCCTTATTCCATAGTTGTACAGTTTTTTCAAAAGAGTTTCATGGTGTACGTAGTCAAACGCTTTGGTCATGTCCATAAACATTGCAGTCACGGGAACACGTTTATCAATATTTGTATAGATTGGTTTTAAAAGATCATAAATTGCTAAGTCAATTGATTTATTTTTCCTAAAGCCTTTTTGTTCTATTGCAAACAGATTTTGTTTTTCAAAATGAGTACTGATTGCATGATATATAACTTTTTCTAGTATCTTAGAAAAAATAGGGATCAGTGCTATAGGCCTATAGGATGCCATGTCCTCCTTGTTATTTTTCTTGAATAGCGGTTTTACAACAGACATTTTCAGTTTTCTAGGGAAAACACCGTGTTCAATACACAAATTGATGATATGACTGAGTACTGGGCTGATAACATGCGCTACCTCTTTGATTGAAGAGGTTGTAATGTCATCATGTCCAGTACTTTTAGTGTTTTTTAGGGATTTAATTATTTTGTAAATGTCATATGGAATTACAGGGTTTAAAAATAAAGATTTATAAGAGTTATTGTGTGATGTCAAATTATTTTTATTATTTAAATTATTATTACTATTATTGTGAGATGTCAGTGTTAAATCATTGTTATTATTTAAATTATTATTACTACTATTGTAATGTGTCAAGTTTACTGAAGAGTCATTAATTAGATTATTGTCACACGATAAACTATTAGATTGCTTAGATATGTTTATTGGTTTGATTATATCAACAAAATATTTATTAAATTCTTCAGCAATCATTTGAGGGTTAGATATAGTTTGATTGTTTACTATTATTTGTTTAATATTTTCTTTAGGTAGTTGACTTTTGTTTGATTTGATTATTTTCCATGTGGCTTTTGATTTGTTTTCAGCATTAGTTATGAAATAGTTGTTTTGAGACTTTTGCGTAAGTTTTACTATCTTTTTTAGCCGAGTGCTATACTGCTTGGGGGTATTTTTTTTGTCTACACTAGGATTGATTCTATATTTCCATAGTAGATTTCTTTTGTGTCGACAACATAGACTAATTCCCTTAGATAGCCATTTAGGTTTTTTAGCAATAGTGTTTTTTATTCTTATAACTGGAAAGCAAAGATCATAAAAAAGTTTATATAGTTCCAAAAATGAATTATAAGCCAGTTCCGGATCACTAGCAGAGTAAATATCTTGAAAACTCAGGCTCATTAGGGATTCCCTGAATTTAGTTATGTTTTCTTTGCTGAAGTCTCGCTTTTTTGTGTACCAAAATTTTAGGGTGCAAGTTTTTTTTACCGGATATTTTAGTAATTGAGCCGTGTGGTCCATATACATACCCAAGTCAATGATTTCGCATTTGCTACCTCTAATATTGTGAAAAATGTTGTCAATGCACGTGTTACTCTTTGGTCGGGTCGGATTGCGTGTGCCAATTTTCATATCAAAGCTGGAAATTATATGTATAAATCTTAGAGAACAAGGATTCCTTTTTAGCAAATCGATGTTGTAATCACCACACATAATAGTTTTTGTGATCTTCCGGTTACGTAATTTATAATGTATAGCATTTAAAACGTTGAAAAATGTATTAAGTTCATCTTTGGTGCATTTTGGGGGTCTGTATATACATATGATTACAATATTATGTTCCAGTAGTTCAATAGCTGAACATTCTGTTACACTAGAAACACTAAGGCCGACTATATCTTGTAGTACTCTGTATTTATGAATGGTTTTTACAAGTATACACGATCCTCCTTTTCTATTGTGCCTATTATAGGATGCTGCCAAAGTATAGTTCGGAAGCGTTAGGTACATGAGGTCAGAGTTAATCATATTATGTTCAGTAATACAGATAAGATCAACATCCTTCCCTGAATTCTTCAGATATTCAATATTTACACATAATTCGTCCGATTTACTTATCAATCCATTCACGTTTTGATGCATCACAACCAAATTGTCATACACGAAAAAAATCTTTGCTGCTATCTATATTCTGGTTGTCTAACTTAGAACTACTACTATTATTACTACACGAGGACACATCAGAGTCAGATTGTAACATAATATCATCATTAAATATTTTTATCTCAAGAATAAGCTTCTGAAGATCTTTCAGTATTGCATAAATGCCATTGTTGCTAATACATCCTGTCTGCTTGTGGAACATGTTGTAGTCCCATTCTAAATTTAAATTTGAGTCAAGTGTATATGCATACTCATGCGACATTACATCTAAGCAAAGTAAATTATTAAAATTTTCAATTCTACCGTTAAACATGTTTGTATGATCAATACATTTATAGGTAGGGAGACAAATAATAATGTTTGTATTGTTTATTTCTTTGAGGCTATTTCTTATGAAGACAATAATTTTAAAGTAGTCTTTCGTCGTTATGAAATCCTTAGGGCCAATTAATATAACACAATAGTCCTCCATAGTGTAATGTTGTAGTTTAGATTTAAGTCCCATTAACAACATTTCAATTCCACAATTAGGTGTCAAGAAATGACATGTTTTATAATTCGGGAATACATTCAATACTTTAGTTAGAATCTTATTCGTGTTGTTATCACTTATAATGCATAGCTTGTGATGTTTTGTATTTGATTTATGTTTTTTTTGTAGTAGAACAGTATGTTGTGTGATGCTTGATGGTGCAGAAGAACTTGCTGTTACGGGTGTGCTCTGAATATATTGTGTCGCCTGGTTTTTTGTTTTATTCTGTGGACTTTTTGTAGGTTGACTACGACTTTGACGTGGTGTTTTGCTTGGGGATTCAACCTTAGGTGTATTTCGTGTGTCTGCTGTGAACTGTTTATTGTTTTGCTTCTCTTGCGATTTCATTTGAGAATCTCTCTGTGAAGTTATAGTTTGTGGACTTTTACTAGGAGAACCTGTTATATTTGTTTCCGTTTGTGTTTCCTTTGTGTAACATCTTTTTATGGACTTTTTTGGTGTAGCTCTTAGTTTAGCTGGGCTGTTAATCTTTTTGAGAAGCTCATTTCTTTTTCGTAATTCATCTGTTACGGGTGGTTCTGCAGAAAACTAATTGTTGTCACAACGAAAACACGGGTAAAACTTTTAAAACTGTTTAATGCGTCTATAGCTGAATAACAATATGGCCGCATGCGCAAAATGTTGAATTCGGAGACGTGCGCATTTATAGACGATCGGTGGCAGACTGGCGGGGGGGCCGCAGTGTGACAAGCATGTCAGCGTATCCCGCCTAGTAACTAGAGATGTTACTTAATTTTTAGTTTAAATACTATTAAAGAAATTTAGAGCGCGTCGCTTACATTCCCCACCCTAGTGCTTTCATAGCACTCATCAACCAGAGTGATAGGAGCGACGCGTGCCGCGGAGCGGCGCCAGGTCCGGGAGCCCACCTTCACTTCTACGAGTCTGATACGACCATCCTTACCTGGGAACACCTCAGTGATGAGTCCCTTTGGCCACGAGTTGCGGGCTGAGTTTGGGTCCACCACCAATACGAGGTCGCCCACTTGAAGTGGTGGCTGCTCCGTATTCCACTTTCGCCTAGGTAGAAGGTCAGGTAAAATCTCCTTTACCCACCTGTGCCAGAACATGTCGGCCAATCGTTGACTTGTACGCCAGTGTCTGCGTAAGTACAGGTCAGAACTGTCAAACGCTCCAACTACAGGTAAGTTCGACGACGTACCCAGCAAGAAGTGGTTGGGGGTGAGGGATTCTACGCCCTCCGGGTCTACCGAAACGTGCATCAAGGGACGACTGTTCACCATATTTTCAACTTCTGCTAGAAGTGTGCTCAACACTTCGTCTCTTGGTGCCTGCTCGAGCAAAACAACTTTGAGCGACGACTTGACGCTGCGAATCAATCGCTCCCATGCCCCACCCCAATGGGGGCTGGCTGGAGGGATGAAAGTCCAGTCCATCCCATTGTTGACACCCACGTCTTTCAGTATCTCTTGATCCAGGTCCTGCATGGACCGTTGGAGTTCCTTTTCAGCACCTTTTAGATTTGTACCATTGTCGGAGTACAGGTGACGTGGCCAGCCACGTCTCGCTGCCATCCGACGCAGTGCCATGATCAACGAGTCCGTCGTGAGAGAAGCGACAGTCTCAACGTGAATAGCACGCAACGTTAAGCAGGTAAAAAGAACACCATACCTTTTTTCCTTGCGTCTGCCGATTGTCACCTCCATCGGTCCAAACAAGTCCAGACCACAGTGTGAGAAGGGTCGCTGATGATGTGCCACACGAGCCTGAGGTAAGTCACCCATGCGAGGAACTAGCGGCCTGCACTTTTTGATGCGGCACAGCATACATTGCGACACTACAGTCTTCACGGTAGGTCTAAGTTTCACTAACCAATATTTTTCCCTCAGCAGGTTGACTACTGTTTCCTGATTTCCATGAGCTGCCTTCACGTGGTAGTGCCGTACAATCAGCCGAGCCACAGGGTGCCGGCCATCCAATATTACAGGCCTCTTTACCTCCATGGCGACATCTGCAGCAGCATCGATCCGACCGCCCACGCGAAGCAAGCCATACTCGTCTAAAAACGGTGAGAGTGTAAGTAATCGACTATTTTTAGACAACGCCTTACCATTGCTTATCGCAGCTAAATCCTCAGCAAACGACTCCCCTTGTGCGTGTTTCAATAGCTGCCGCTCTGCACGCTCCATCATGTGCACACTATAGCCGCTGCCAGGAAGACCTTTTAACCTGTCAACAAATTTGAAAACAGCGGCTGACGCTCTTAGAAGGCGCAGCCAAGAAGAAAATCGTACCGGATCTGGAATCGGTGAATAAGCTGAGTGTTCCTGAACAACAGCTGTTACCTCTTCGCATGCCGCGTGCGTTTCCGGCTGGATGACATCCCTGGGCCATGACGCGTCATCAAGGCACAGGAAAGTCGGACCGACTAGCCACTCAGAATACAAAGTAGGATTGAAAGTTTCCCTTGTAGCTAAGTCAGCTACATTTAGCTTCGTTGGAACGTATCTCCATTCGTCAATACGTGTCAATTCATCGATCTCCCCAAGACGGTTCGCTTCGAACGCTTTATAGGTACGTGTATTGTTACGAATCCAATGGAGAACCGTAGTGGAGTCGCACCAAAAGAATCGACGTACTGGAGTTAATCTATGTTCCTTACCAATAGTGTTAGCTAGCCTTGCTGCTAACAATGCCGCTTGAAGCTCATATCTAGGTACCGTCATAGGTTTCACAGGTACCACTCTGCATTTACTCGCAATAAAGGAAACATGTATTTTACCTTGCGTTTCCCAGCGCCAATATGCTACCGTACACAGCGCTTTAGTGGATGCGTCACTAAATACGTGAAGATGTAAGTTGCTATAAACAGACTCGCTTGTAGCCAAACTCGTAGCACTGCTATCGGCCGCTACGCTTTCGTAGCCCGTAGCACATGGCGTAGCACTGTAAGATGCGAGCCGAGCTTGTGGCGGCGGCGGCGGCGCCGGCGTGGGAGTGGCTTCCATCTCGCTCGCACACGCTACCTTCGTAGCGCATGCAGGCATCGCATGGTACCTTGGAATGCGAAGTGTGCTGATAACGTTAATTAGGTCAATCCATTTCACCCACCTTTCGTAAATGTTATCAGGAACATTATCGTCCCATCCAATATTCAGGCGCCAGGTATCCTGAAGCAGGATTTTACCCTGAATAGTGAAGGGGGCTAGAAATCCTAAGACATCAAAAATAGACATAATAACCCGTAGCATAATCCTTTTTGTGGGTCGTTCGTTTCCCTGAGTGATATCTTTTGGGATGCGCTTTAGTGACACGTCAAACCCAAGCATATCATCTGCAGGAAACCAAATAAGTACCAGTGTTCGCTCACCTCCATATTGCTGACCGACTTTGAACTTTACTGCGGCAGAACCTAAAGTCTCCTTTGGCATGCTGTTTAAAACCGCGACGCTGTTGCTCGTCCAGTTTCTGATTTCAAACCCACCGGCCCTGTGAATTTCAGTAACATTTCTCACCATATCAATAGCAGTACTTTCATCCGGCAAACTATCTATATAATCATCCATGTAATGTGAATGGTAAATAGCATCGACTGCGGACGGCAAGGATGACTCATAGCGGCGAGCGTTCTTGTTCTTAATGAATTGAGCTACAAATGGTGAACAATTAGCTCCAAAAATTAAAGATGTCATGACATACGTTTTGATGTTTTCTGAAGGGCTGCTTCTCCACAGAAACCTTAGTGCGTGCTGATCCTCGGCGTGAATTTTAACCCTCAGGAACATGTCCTTTATGTCACCTGTTACTGCGACTTTATTTTCCCTGAAGCGCAGCATTATACCAAGCAGTGATGACAAGAGATCAGGTCCTGTGAGTAAATAGTCATTAAGGCAGGAACCATCTACCTTACCTGCAGCGTCGAAGACCAGCCGGAGCTTGCCTTTGTTTGGGTTGTCAACACCGAAATGAGGTAGGTACCACGTATTCGATGTGACGTCATTTACCACGAGTTCCCGCGCGTAATCATTTTCTAACAAATGACGAACGCGTTCCTCATACCGTTTAGCAAACCCTGTATCCTTTCCCATCTTTCTTTCAATACCTTTCAACCTTCTTCGTGCGTTAGGGTACGAGTCCGGCATAGTGCGGCCTGACTCCTTCCAAGGTAAGCTTACATGCCAGCGTCCGTCAACGAGCACCGCTGATCGCTCAAGCTGATCGATGGCGCGCAAATCGTCAACATTCTGGCGCGGCTTACCGGACACACCCATGGCATCCAATGCAAAGGAACGTCGAACCTCATCATGGATTTCTTGAAGTAGACTATCATGCGATGAACTGTCACTTACCTCTTCATTCTCCGTGATGGTCAGGGCGGCCTCAGCGCAGGCGGACCGAGTGCCGGCGGCGGCCCGGGCGGCGGCGCCACTCCGCGCCACGCGCACCTTTCCATGTACACACCAACCTAGGGGGGTAAGTGTAGCGGACGGCTCATTTACACTACCTAACTTTATTTTTAAAGGTACAATTAAGTCATAATTATCTTGACCTATTAATATATCAGGTTTTAAATCTGAGGTACACAATTTATCTTTAATACTCTTTAGGTGAGAATACTTATTGCAATCTATAACAGATAACTTTTGAATAGGCAAACTTAATTCTTTAACGCACCGCATTCTTATATTATTATGTAATCTATTATCATAACCAGCAATGTTCATATTCACAATCGTAGACTCGCATATCATCGCGTCATTCCACGCTCCGCGCACTGACAGCTTCTCGCGCTTGCCGCGCAGGCCGACGCGCTCGGCGAGGCCCGCGCTTACGAGCGACACACTTGAGCCGTCATCGAGTAGCGCGGTCGCGTGTTCGATTCCGTTAGGTCCATGCACTCGAATAGGTATCACTTTTAACAACACTTTATTGTCAGTCGCGTTAATGTAAGCTGTTGTTTCTGACGACGCGGTAGGCTCGGCTCGTTGCAGGTCAGCTGACGTCGTAGCACTCGTAGCTGACGCATTGTTGTTATCAGCGCTGGTGCGCTCACGTTGTTGCTTACTCGTAAAATGCAGGAGACGATGATGTTCCTCTTTACAGCCGTCCTTGTCGCACACGGGTGCTGAACACGTCTTTCTGTCGTGTTTCGATACTAAACACTTGTAGCACAGGCCGTGCTTTTTAACATGTTGCCACCGTACTTTACGTAGTGCTTTTTTAAACTGTTTGCAGTCGCTGAGATTATGTACCGCTGCGCGGCAAAACAAACAATTAGCGTTACGTTCTTCGTCTTGAACAAGCACGGTCTGTGTGCGTGTGCACGTACTTGACTTATTTTTCAGAGGCTGATCACTTCGAAATGTAGTAAAAATACTTGCAGTGGTGGACATCTTTACAGCTTCTTCATACAAAAAATCTGATAAAATCACCAACCTTGGTTTACTTCCTTCGATGATCATTTTATAGCTGTAGTCGGACCACTTAGAGATAAGCACTGCTGGGAGCTTGGACAGAATCATCGAGACAATATTGACACCGTGTAGGTACTCCTTGCGTCCAACTGCTCGTACTGCTTCCACTACATTTTGCACTTTCACAGAAAACGCGACGATATCTTTATGATATTCCTGTTGTAGGGACTGAAGCTTCTTTATGTCTTGAATTATTCTGGAAATTATGCAGTCGGGGTTTCCAAACCGTAGCTCCAATGTCGATATTACTTTGTCAGGTGACGTGGCGCTTATGAACAATGCAGCGACTGCATCTTTCGCTTGCCCTCGTAGGCACTTTCGAAGCCTCCATAGGTTTTCTTTTGGTGTGAAATTACACAACGCCGTCGACTCGTCGTAAGATTGTTTGAATTGAAGCCAATCCAACTGATCACCAGAAAATTCAGGTAAATCTCTCGGTGTGCTCATGCGGCTGAGCAAACTGGCTTGAGACACGTTGTTTGCACAGTTAGTGGAAATATCCTTCAAAGCACTAGCCAACATATGAACCGTATTGTTAAGCACAGTCACGGAGTCGCCGGGCGGCGGCGGTGGCGGCGGCGCTGCGGCGCGCGGCCGGCCATCCACGTGCTCGGCGCATAGCGACGGTACTCGTGCATGCAGCTCGCCCGTTATTATTCCTTTCTCGGGGGCTTGCTGCTCCTGTAGGGGTTCCTTGTGGTTACTTTGATGGATAACCCAATCCTCCACGTTGCAAGGAAGTTCCTTCTCATCAAGTTGTGAACTGTATTCCAACTGTTCTTCCTCGTCGTCGAGTGCTGCCAATTGGGCATCCAGGCTTTGATTAATGAGCGCGATCCGAATAGCAGCTTTTTGTTTAGCGGCTTCCAGCTGCAACAGCTTCTTTTTGCTTTCTCGCGTAGATTTGCACGATGACGCAACAGATTTTACCGCCGTTTTTGCGACTTGAGGCAGCGGTTCCGACTTTATGCTGCTTTCCGGCACATCGGGAAACAAACGTTGCGACACAATATGCCCGAGCTGCTCAGATTGAGTGTTTTCTGCAGCTTTATTCTGTTGCGAAACACGTTGTTCCTGTAGCATTTTTGCTCGCCGTGTTTTTACACCTGGAGTGTGGATCATTGTAGATCCGCTCGAAGGACCACTATGTTACGGGTGGTTCTGCAGAAAACTAATTGTTGTCACAACGAAAACACGGGTAAAACTTTTAAAACTGTTTAATGCGTCTATAGCTGAATAACAATATGGCCGCATGCGCAAAATGTTGAATTCGGAGACGTGCGCATTTATAGACGATCGGTGGCAGACTGGCGGGGGGGCCGCAGTGTGACAAGCATGTCAGCGTATCCCGCCTAGTAACTAGAGATGTTACTTAATTTTTAGTTTAAATACTATTAAAGAAATTTAGAGCGCGTCGCTTACATCATCATTTGTTTGCTTTAAGTTGTTATTCTCTAATGATAATAGCTCAATTTCTTTGTGCGCACCATTTAATTGGGACTTCAGTTTTTCAACTTCATGTGTCAGTGTTTTGATTTGTGAGTCATCTTCGTCTTCGGACAAGTCAGGCATGCTATTATTGGTTTCGTTTATTGTTTGTGAAATAATACTGTCATTTTCTGGTTCCGAGCGAGTGCGTGTGCGACGAAACGTAATATTTTCTAAGAAATTCATGACTTAGCTTTATTCAAATAATTTTGTATTTCAAAAATAATTCCTTGTGGTGAGTTTCGAACTCGAGCCTCTTTACGTCGAAGTCTGACGTGTGGACCGATTGGCTATCTGTTCGTTTTCTTCAATGTCGAAATAACTGGTCGTATTGTTAATAAGTACTTTTTCCCTGGGTCATAGATGTCGCTACTTACAACATAAATGTGTCTCTTAAATATATTATTTTGGAATTGCAACACTTTCTGACTTTTGTTAGCAATTAGTCATGTCAGTTCACGACTTAGCTACGAGATGGCGTGGTTGTCGCTGTATTTCAAATAAAAAACGAATCTGTAAAGTGTTACAATTTAAGATTTTGTAGATTCCTTCTTTCTTTTCTTCTTCTGTTTAAGTTCAATTTAGATTTTTCTTAACTATACAGGATTTCGAGTCTTCACACAGTTATTTCTTATTTATTTGCTGTTTACACTGATTTGTTAGTCATTTGTGCACATAATTTAGATGTCACTTTTTTTAAGTTATTACACTACTAATGTCACTGGATAACACTACAATAGTTGCTTTTGATGTCCTTCTACACTTCTAAGCTTAACTATTCACTGTCTGTTGAGCACGTTAAATATTTTTAGAAATTTAATTTACGGGAGCACTATCAGATTCTGTGTTTATAACGCAGCGCCATCTGGCGAAGTCAAGGAGGAGGCGGAACGCGTGAGGGAGAGGCAAGGTTTACGCCCTCATGCCCCTAGCCACCGCAGAAGACGCCCCCGGGTGTCCCCACTGTGTGGATCGCCCGGAGGACACGGTGGAGCATACGGTGGAGGTATGCCCTGCTTGGGAGGAGCCCCGCCGTGTCTTCTTGGAGGCAATTGGTGCCGGTGACCTCTCGCGTCCGGCCCTGGTTCAGGCTATGGTACGGAGCGAGAGGGTATGGGAAGCAGTCACCTCCTTCTGCGAAGCAGTAATGCTCGCGAAGGAGGAGGCGGAACGCGTGAAGTAGAGGCAAAGTTTGCGCCCTTACGCCCCTAACCGCCGCCGTTGGAGACGCCCTGGGCGTCGGGAATCCCAGGCAGATTCCCGGCCACCATAGGCGCGGGCTTGCGGACAGCGAGCAATGGGTAGCTTGCCGTCCGATTAGGACCAGGCCCGGGTCGATGGCGCGTCGTGTTCCACGCGCGCCTCAAAGAAATGTCAGCACAATTGGCGGGGTCCGCTAGGACCGATGCCTGCCAGGGTTGCGGGTTAGTCCGAAAGGGATACCGGGACTTTGGCAACAGGCAACTGAAGGAACACGGGTGGGTTTTAGTCAATAAAAGTCTGAAACGCCTGTTATGTGGGTACATACATATTTAGTTAATAGTAAGTAGGGTAGACTCGCTAGTGAATCTAAAACGTTAACGACTGCTGCGTCAGTCCAATATATGACCTTGTTCGTATCGGTTGCGTTATTTCATCTCCACCCCCCCTTCGGTTATAACAGTTGGCGACGAGGATGGGATAAAGCTGGTATTAAACGTCGAGCTATTCTGTTGAGCAACTGCTCGGAATCAAGTTACAGATTGATTCGCGATTTTGCTATACCGCGGCAGGTCGGTACCTTGAGCTATGATGAAGTAGTTGTGTTATTGGATGGACATTTCAAGCTAAAGAAGTGCACGTTCGCGGAAAGATTCAAATTCTACAGTGCCACGCAACATGTCGGCGAAGGATTGCCAGAGTGGGCGGCACGAGTACGTGGTTTGGCAATACACTGCGGGTTAGTGGCGTCAGTCCTTGATGAGCAACTTCGCGACCGATTTGTACTGGGCATGGCCCCAGGACCAGAGAGAGATAAATTATTTACCAAGGCGATGTCGGAGTTGACGCTCAGCAAGGCTTTGGAAATAGCCGAAGGCGTTCGCAGTGCGCGTATGGGGGTGTTGCATAAATTATAATCTGTGCTCTAGATGTGATGATTGTCTATGTTTGTGATTAGGGTGTCTATGGCCTTCTCTACAATAAAGCGGTCTATATTGCAATGTAAGTAAGCACCGAGTTTTATTTAAATAATTAACCCAGCAGCCCTGCACATATGTAGTAAATATGTGACAGTGGCGACGAGGATAAAAAGAAAACAGTTAAAGTTTTACGTGTTACGTCCGTAAACTACAAATAGAGATAATTAAAAAAAAATTAGAATTTCGTTTTGTTACGTCGAACGAAATTTCACAAAATGGCGGCTGCTGGGCTCTCACTGCCTGAGTTTTCAGCTGCAAAATGCACATTTAAAGTGTACAAGCAGGTATTTGAAAATAAAATGAAGATCCACGAGGTGGATGAAAAGAAGTGGTCGCAATATTTAATCTCGTTTATAGGTTTTGACATGGTAACGTTGCTATCAGAACTTTGTTTCCCGAAAACACCATAGGATAAAACGTATACTGAATTAGTGGAACTTGTTGAGAAACACTTGGAGCCTCAGCAATCTGAAATTGCGGAAACATATAAGTTTATGAAACGTGAACAGTTGGCAGATGAGTCAATCTGTGAGTTTGTGGCGGCGTTAGAGAAATTGGCACAAACGTGCAACTTTACCACACATTTAGAAAGATGTCTAAGAGATAAATTCGTTCATGGATTAAAGAGTGAAAGCATAGTTAAAAGATTATTTGGTGAAGAAAAGTTAACATTTGCAAAAGCAGTTGAAATAGCAATGAGCATGGAGCTGGCGGAGAAGGGAGCAAAATTAATTACTGCTGGCAATTCTGGGCAAGAAAGCTCAGACATACACAAAATAAGTGAAAAACATGTGAGCATTAAATGTCATTGTTGCGGGAAGATGGGACATGTAAAACCCCAATGCAAATTCAAAGAAGAAGAATGTTTTAAATGCCACAAGAAATGGCATATGGCAAGTGTTTGCAAAGCAAACAGTAACAAAATTTTAAAACCCAAGAAGGTCCATGAAATCACAAATGATGAAGAATTCTCTGTTATGCAAGTTAGTGAAGTACAATTGCATAGTGAATCTGTGTGTGATAGTTATGATTTGTCCAGTTTATTTCAGGAAACAGAGAGTCAATTAAATATCAACAAAGTGGTATCAATAGATGAGAAGCGTCCAAGTCCTTGGTATATAAGTTTAAAAATTAATAATGTAAATATATCATTTGAAATTGATTGTGGATCAGATGTCACGTTAATGCCTGAATCTATGTTCATAGCATCCTTTCCTAATTTAAAATTATTTCCATGTAACCTAAAGCTATCGGGATATGGTGGTAACAATATCACTGTATTGGGTAAGACAAATGTAAATATTAAAATTAAAAAAGTAGAATATTTAGCAACATTGATTATTGTCAAAGAAGGTAAAAAACCATTGTTGCTGACTGACTGGTAAACTTGTATAAAAAGGTGCAATTTAATTATTTACCAAGATTCACAAATTAAACTTAACAATTTAGTAGAAAAATATAGTGATATATTTTCAGGGTTTCCAGGCGAAATTAAAGGTACTGTAGGTACTTTAAAATTAAAAGAAGCTAATATTAAACCCATTGCATTCAAACCAAGAAGAATAGCTTATGCTGTAGAAAATCTAGTTAAAAAGGAACTTGACAAGTTATGTACCGAAGGTAAAATGTATAAAGTGACAAATAAAGAAACAGGCACATGGGCTACACCCATAGTGACCATCATCAAAGGACCTCATAATATAAGAATTTGTGGGGATTACAAGGTAACAATAAATCCATTTTTGGAGGTGCCAAATCATCCAATCCCTGTCATTGAAGACATTTTTGCAAAATTAAATAAAGATGATCAAAAGGTTAAAACAGTATTTAGTAAAATTGATTTAAGAAAGGCACATATGAATAGGCGAATGGATGAGGAGGCACAAAAGCTTATGACAATTACGACACCATGGGGGTTGTATAGATCAACATTCATGATGTTCGGCATGTCACCTGCTCCACAGGAATGGCAAGATTTTATGGATAAACACTTTAATATGCCAAATGTATATTGTTTCATCGATGATATTTTGATTGCAAGTAGTGATGTGGATTGCCATTTAAAAACTTTAGAGTGTATATTTCAAAAACTTAAAAATTTAAATATTAAAGTTAATAAAGAGAAAACTGTGTTGATGGCCCCACAATTAGAGTATTGCGGGCATGTGATCGATAAGGAAGGCATTCACAAGACACCAGGGCACATAAAAGCCATATTGGAGGCACCACAACCTAATAATATTAAAGAATTACGTAGTTTCCTTGGCACTATTAATTTTTATCATAAATTTCTAAAGAATGCTGCTGAAAATTTAAAACCTTTGTATACTCTACTAAAAAAATCAGAAAAATGGGTATGGTCTAAGCAACAAGAACTAGCATATGAATGGGCCAAGAAAGCTATTGTATCAGATCAAGTATTAATTCATTATAATCCAAAGCTACCAGTTGTATTGAGCTGTGACGGTTCCAAGTATGGGTTAGGAGCTTGTTTAGCTCATGAAATTAGGTTAGGTAATAATATTGTTGAACGCCCTATTGCTTTTGCAAGCAGAACACTCAATGAAGCAGAAGTAAAGTATTCACAAATAGATAAAGAAGCCTTAGCCATTATATGGGCAGTTAAGAAATTTGATTTGTATTTAAAAGGTAGAACATTTACATTAGTTACTGACCATAAACCACTGATATCTATATTTAATCCAAATAAAACAGCTGGTAGTATATATGCAGATAGAATGACTAGGTGGGCATTAATTTTATGTAATTATAATTATGATATAAAGTACAGGACTTCACAACATAATGCTGTAGCAGATTTTCCTTCTAGGTTGCCAATTAAAAAAATAGTAATGGTGAAGATAAAATTAATCTGGAAGGTAACATTAACAGCATTGTGTTGGATAATCCACCTGTAACTTTATCTGAAGTTGCCAAACACACTCAAAAAGACCCTAATTTAAGCAAGGTTTGTACTTACTTAAGAGAGGGCTGGCCAAAGTTGATTAATAGAGAGTTATGTAATTTTAAAGGCAAAGAGACTGAGTTATATATAATTAAAGATTGCATTTTATGGAGAGATAGAGTAGTTATACCTGACAGTTTAAAGGATAAAGTTTTAACTGAATTGCATTCTGGGCATTTGGGTATTAATAAAATGTTATCTTTAGCTAATAGTTGTTTTTCGTGGCCAAACATCACAAATGATATAAAAACATTAACTAATAATTGTGCAGGTTGTATCCAAAATAGGAACTTACCACCTATCAAACCTATACATAGATGGGAATGGCCAGAGGAGCCATGGAAACGTATTCATGCTGATTTTGCTGGTCCATTTTTAGGGCATATGTGGTTAATCATTGTAGATGCACACTCAAAATGGCCAGAAGTAGTTAAAATAAACAATATTACCTCCAGCAGTACAATTAAATGTCTACGTAGTATCTTTGCTAGATTGGTCTACCGGAACAAATTGTGACTGATAATGGTCCACAATGGACATCTGAAGAGTTTAATACTTTTTGTAAGAATAATAATATTAGACACATATGTACTGCACCTTATCACCCAGCCAGCAATGGTTTAGCTGAAAGGGGAGTTCAAACCTTCAAAAAGGCCATGTTAGCATATAAGTTCGATAAAAATTGTTTAGATCATAGTATACAGCAATGGCTATTAGCTTATCGTACAGCACCACATGCCACTACAGGCAAGGCACCGTGTGAGTTAATGTTCGGTAGAAAACTCCGTACACGGTTATCTTTAATAAAAAATGATGTAATTATTCCTAGGCAGTTGATCTGTAAGAAACCTGTAAAGCAATATTTACCTGGTGATAAAGTACTGATTGCATCATATGATAACTCCCGAAAATGGTTAGATGGTGTTATTGAAAAGCCAGTAGGAAATGTTATGTATGATGTGCACACTGACAAAGGGATACTCACCAGGAATGTTACTCAGTGTTTGCCTGATTATAGTGTACCTAATGAAAGTGTATTGGAGGAAGAAAAAGAATCGGAGAAATTAGAAGCCAATAAGCCATTAATTAACAAAGAAATACCAAGTAACATTGCTAATTCTCCTATTCTAGTTCAGCCAGAAGTACGTAGAAGTGCACGGTCTCATAAGCCTGTTCAGAGACTTGATTTGTAGCCATTTATTAAAATTAAATAAAAAAAATTAGAAGAGAGAGTGTTGCATAAATTATAATCTGTGCTCTAGATGTGATGATTGTCTATGTTTGTGATTAGGGTGTCTATGGCCTTCTCTACAATAAAGCGGTCTATATTGCAATGTAAGTAAGCACCGAGTTTTATTTAAATAATTAACCCAGCAGCCCTGCACATATGTAGTAAATATGTGACAGGGGGCACAAGAAACAACTCGTCAAGCGGGTACAACACTTCAAGTGTTGAAGATGGACACGGCAGCGCAGCCGGGCACAGCACGCAGCAATAGTGCGCAGCGGCGCGGGCATAGGGCAGCAACACCTACAGCTAGCGGTGAGCGCGCTCGTGACGGCGCCGGCGGCGGCAGCGGCTGCACAGCCTGCAGCTACGCAGGCCATCAGGCTTCAACGTGTCGGTTTGTGCGGTATAAGTGCAAAAAGTGCGGCGTTCAAGGACATCTTAACCTGGAAAGCTGCGAGCTGCACGCTATCGCACCTTAGAGGCGCGGACCCCCCCCCCCCCGCCGAGCGGCGGGCGCGCGGCGCGCCAGCGCTCGCACAAAAAGCATAAACACTTGAGAAATACGAAACGCACTTCATTATCGTTAATTGGTTTGGGTTCTTGATTAAATAGACCACATACTTATGTATAAACAATAAGCGGGTAACTAAAATAGAACTTACAAATAGAGAATGTTACGTAGTGGGCTTTGTTTTTTGTTTTGACCGTATCTCTAAAACGACTGGATCGATTTTTATGAAATTTTCGCAGGTTTTATTATAAATACGTAAGTAATCTAACAACAATAAGAGATTATGACATTGACAGAAAAAAATAGACAGATGTCACGGCAATTTTCACGTGACACACGCATCAAACTTCAACAATAAAAAAAAAAAAAAAAAGAAAAGAAATTATGGTTTTTAATGAGTAAGTCGACTAGAATATCTATACATATAACAACAAGTCATTCACAATAGGAGTATATGTTGTACGGAATGGAGGGCCATCCCTATTGGGCAGAGATTTCTTTTCTCGTTTTAACTTGCAAATATGTTCTGTGAATAGCTGCAACGATTTTTTATCAGGTAATTCTTCTAAATACCCACAGTTGTTCGGAAATAAATTAGGTTGTTTTAAGGGCGTCAAGGTAGATTTACCATTAAAGCCAGACGCAAAGCCGATTTTTTTTAAGGCAAGACCGTTACCTTTTGCTCTTCGAGAAAGCGTTGAAAAAGAACTTAAGCGTCTTGTAGGTTTAGGTGTGTTAGTACCAGTGAAATACGCGGAGTATGCAAGTCCAGTAGTACCTGTTTTAAAGCGAGATGGTTCTATACGCCTCTGTGCCGACTACTCCGTAACTATCAATAAGCAGTTACTAGTCGATAAATATCCATTACCTAGGTATGACGAGCTGTTTACTAAATTACATGGCGGCAAGTATTTCAGTAAATTAGACCTTTCGCATGCATATAATCAATTGTGTCTTAATGAAAAGTCACAAATGCTCACTTGCATAAACACACATAAAGGGTTATATAAGTTTACTCGCTTAGTGTTTGGTCTGGCTAGTGCGCCAGCCATTTTTCAGCGTAACATGGAAGCGCTTCTATCTGGACTAGATGGTACTCTTTTATTTCTTGATGATATTTTAGTGTGCGGGGTGGACAAAGATCAGATGATGACTAGGTTAAATGAGGTTTTCCGTCGGTTACAGGAAGCAGGTCTAGTTTTAAACATAGACAAATGCACCTTCTTCCAAGAATCATTCAATCATTGGGGTTTGTCATTGACCGTAATGGTATACATAAATCACCGGAGAAAATTAAAGCTATTCTGAAAAGTCAAATTCCTACCAATACATCGGAATTAAAATCATTTTTAGGTATGGTAAACTATTACCGAAATTTTATTAAAAATGCATCATCAATTTTAAGTCCACTGCATGATTTGCTAAAAAAGAATGAACCTTGGTCATGGACCAAGAAACATGACGAAGCAGTGTCGTTCATTAAACGCGAATTAGTTTCTGAAACCACCTTAGCGCATTTTAATCCAGAGGCTTTGTTAATTGTAACGGTTGATGCGTCACCGAGCGGGTTAGGCGCCGTTTTATCACAGGTCGAAGATGGTATAGAAAAACCTATCTCGTTTATGTCACGATCACTTAATGCAGCGGAAAAGCGCTACAGCCAAATTCAAAAAGAGGCTACTGCTATAATATTTGGAATAAGAAAATTCCATCAATACTTATATGGTCGAATCAAACCTTTCATTTTAAGAACTGACCATAAACCTTTAGTTTCAATTTTTAATCCGGAAAAGGGCATTCCCGAGATATCAGCGAATCGTTTACAGCGTTATGCTATTTTTCTGTCCGCATACAATTACAATATTGAATATGTAAGCAGTGTTCATAATTGTGCAGATTTCCTAAGTCGATCGGTAGCAGAACAATTAAAGACGACCGATACTGACTCAGTACGTGATGAGTCATTAGTCGATAAATCTAGTTATGTGCGTTTTGTTTACGAAGGTGAAAGATTTATGTCGCTGACGGATATCAGGGATGCAGTTAAGCTAGATAAGGTTATAACAACCGTTATCGACTATTTGATAAATGGTTGGCCAAATAAAATTAAAGAACCATTAGTTAATGATTATTATAGCCACCGCTTGGAATTATCGGTAGAAAATGGTTGTCTAATGAGGGGTCACAGATTGGTGATTCCTAGAAGTCTGCGAAACAAAGTGTTGAACGAGTTACACTCAGGTCACTTAGGAATCACCAAAGTGAAAGAAGAGGCCAGCAATAGATTTTGGTGGCCGGGTATGTCTGTCGCCATTGAGCAGCACATCGGCGCGTGCACCGTCTGTGCATCGCAGCGCGCCGCGCCCCCGCGCACCCCCCTCACACCATGGCCTTTCCCTGCGCAGCCGTGGTATCGCGTGCATATCGATTTTTTAGGCCCGATTAGCGGCAAAACATTTTAATTATAGTGGACGCTTATTCAAAATGGGTAGAAGTATTTGATGTATCATCAAGTGGTACTTCGCGAGTAGTAATAGAAAAACTATGCGAAGTAATGTCACGATTTGGCTTATTTCATACGATTTGTTCGGATAACGGTACTTCTTTTGTATCGCATGAATTTAATCAATTCTGTACTCGCAATAATATCACTCATTTAACTTCACCAACATATAATCCAGCTAGCAATGGACAAGCGGAGAGCTATGTTAAGATTATTAAAAAAGCAATAAAATCATACTTGTTATCAGGTTCATGTTTAAGAGATTTAAATATTAAAATATCAGATTTCTTGCTTACATATAGGAATTCCAAACATACGACCACAAACAGATCACCCGCTGAAATTTTGTTCGGACATAAGTTGAGATGTCGATTGGATCTCCTGACACAGACCACTTCGACACCATCCAACGCAGCACTCGACACAATGGTTAAAGTCAAACAGTGTTCGAAGATTGACAATTATCGTGGTAACCGTAACGCTTCGTTCAGTGTGGGTGACCAAGTCTTAGTGAAACTTTATAATCAACAAAAACATTATTGGTCACGTGGTGTTATTATTAGAAATGTTGGTAAAACGGTGTATTTAGTACAACTGAGTGAATCGGATCAAATGGTCAAAAGACACGCTAACCAGTTGCTCAAATACAAAGGGAGGGATGATGGGCCGTGCGAAGAGATCATTCCCGCATTTGTAATGCCATCCGAAGACCTCCGAGCAGCTACCATCCGAAGTCTCTGTAGAAGAACTACCAATTGAGTCTGAGACGCCTGCATCAGTGCTTCCTCACGGTGCCAATTCCGCTGAAAAGGAAGAGATTTCGGCAGCTCCCTCCATAGAACCCGAGCGAGACACTCGGTCGAAGCGGAATAGAACTGTTGTAGATTATAAGAAGTTTTTCTGAGTAAAGGTGGAGGGATGTTATGTGGGTACATACATATTTAGTTAATAGTAAGTAGGGTAGACTCGCTAGTGAATCTAAAACGTTAACGACTGCTGCGTCAGTCCAATATATGAGCTTGTTCGTATCGGTTGCGTTATTTCATCTCCACCCCCCCTTCGGTTATAACAATGCCCTTCCGCTCCGCCCAGAGCGGGAGAAGTCATTAGATGATTTCCCACCATCAAAAAAAAAAAAAAGACCTGACAAAGAAGAGGTGATAATGCCGCCGCAATCTTTGCGTGGCGAAACCATAGTTTATGCATCTCATGATGAATCGAGAGGCAAAGCAAGTCCGTGTAGAGTAGCAAAAGGTCAGTAGGTAGATAAGCAAACACAATAAGGCTGATAAACAAGCGAAGGTCAAAAGTGAATATCCAAAATAGTACTGTGAAAACTTAGCGAACGAACTGTTATAACCGGGATCCTTACTAGGTTTTTAAAAAATAAACTACTACTGAATATTAGAAATACTATATTCCAATAAACACGAATGTAAGGAACAAGTGCACGGGATGATGGTTCGGAGACGACTGGCTACTGGATCGAGGGGTAGATAGGTGAGGAGTGTCGGAATGCTGCGTCAGCAGCGAGGATGCAGCGTAGACTGCTGAATAGGCCAAAAGGAGTACAGAGGGAGGACGTAACAGCCCCCCGATTAGGAGGAAACTTACGGGTGGAAGGTAAGTTGACGGGATTAGAAAGAAATACAGGTTTTTTATGGGTTTTAGGACATTCGAAGACGAGGAGCAGGGATATTTTCAGTACTTATGGATGTCAATTCTATGGGAGTGTCAGGTTCGGGTTTACATTTTGATGTTTTATAATAACGATACAATTTATAGGAAACATATAGAATTAAAATAAGGCTTATTATAACAGTAGTGTATGAATAGTAACTACCATAGACGACGATGTGAGGTTTCTCAATGACTTCGTTAAGATTTGTTTTAATCTGATCGGTTGCTTTATTATAATTCGAGAAAAGGGAATCTAAGTTGTTGATGTTTTTTAAATTAACGTAAGGAACTTTGATTTTGTCCTTTATGTATGTAGTAGAACTACAACAAGTGTCATTAATTAATTCAAAATGCAATACTATTGGTTTTATTTTTATTTCAATGTTATGTTTAGGTATCAACTTATTGTCATTGCAATAAGCAATACAATTGTCTGGTATAGTTAATATACCAGTACCGGAAATAGAGGATTCGGATAAATCTTGATTACTACATTCTATTGTGATTTTAGAATTTTGGCTAATCATGTAGATCCACTGGTTACTATGTAGTTTATGAAAGGTTTCGAAATTACCGTTAACGAATTCAGTTTTGCAAAGAGGTGGAACGGAATTTAGAGCTTTTGAGATAACCTCAGTTTCACATATAGGTACAGCTGATGTGGGATATACATTGGAAATTTCACAAATATAATATTGTGTATTTATTACTTTACAAGCATTAAGTGAAGTTAGTTTACAATAAGATTTTTTATCTTTAGTTATGCCCAAATATTTAGTGGATGGTATTATCGTAGAGTACAATGTATTATTTACGGTTTTAAGGGCAATAGGGTAAGGTATAGTATGATACAAATCAAATTCTTTTGTATTCACCAAGGGCATTTGTAACACAAATATAATTTTGTTATTTGCGTAGTAACTGGATACATCGGATATGTTTTCTAAAATATGGATATTATCTAGAGTTAAGGGTACAGGTAGTTGCTTAGAACTAGGGAGAAATCTATAATTACCCACAAGATCTGAAAACAGTTGCTTAGGGGTAATGATAGATGGGTATAATATATTAGACTTACTGAACATAATAGCATTAATAATATCTTCTAACTTAAATGATAACGTTAACAAACTACTTTCTAAAATATTTGACAATCCCGATATTTTAGATCTCATTAACAATTTGTTGGAAACAAGTGTTAAGTTTGTCATTTCCTGGTTCAACTTATCTATGGCATAACTTAAACTTTCTTCATTTGCATTTATTTTTTTGATTATTTCTTTTAGAGACAAAAGTGTAGATTGTGTAACCATCATGTTTTCTTTCATGAGGGTTGCCAATTTGGTTTGATCGTTTTCCAAGGTTTGAATGGCATTACTATATTTTTCGGCATCATTCTGGTCCATGTTACCAAACAGATATTTAATTACAGAGCCGATTCCGCCAAACCAAGGTGATCTTTTATTGGATTTCGACATAAGGTAGGAAATAGAATCAAAGTCTCTAACTATGTCAGAATAGCGGGACGACAATGGTTGGAACAAATAGTGACAATCATCTTCGTAATATGCATTACTTTGATTACATAAAACTTTCGAGGTTTTTAGAATATCCCTTATGTTATCTAAATGTAGTTGAATGAAAGATATATCTATAGGGATGATAATATCTAAAGTATCATCAGTTATTTTTAGAGAGCCAATAGGATCAAAATATATGCCTGCGTCATCTGATGCTGGCTGGATATATTCTTGACTGTCTGACGCCAGGATAGGATAAATGAAACCAATTCTGGAAGGAAACGATATTTATAGGTTAGCTAGATTATAAATATATTTGAAATACTAAGTCATATTACTAGTGGCCAGTTTCATTTCGTCAAAATGATGTTTGACGTGACGTCTGTTTATTAGGAGTGATGCTGTGTTGTTTCCATGAATTTTCACAATTTTAAATGGACCTTTCCATATAGGAGAGAGAGCTTTCCTAAGACGCAAATGATTTCTAAGGTAAACAAGATCACCGACTTTATATTTAATTGGTCTTGTGTGAGTATCATAATAATTTTTTGAATTTAATTTTGATTTCTGAATATGTTCTATTGCCTTCGCTCGGCAATATTTAAGTCTGTTTTGGAGTATGCGGACATATTCAGGGTAAGTTGCGCCTGCTGCTTCTTCATAGATGGAGGTTGGTATGTATGGTTTATTTCCGAATACTAGTTCGTAGGGAGCAAAGTTAGTAGTCGAATGGACGGCTGTGTTATACGCCAGCATAGCTGTATATACAAATCAGGGCCAGTTATTTTGTTGATCGTTTACATACGATTTTAAGTACTCTTTTAAGGTAGAGTGACTTCTCTCAAGAGCACCCTGAGTTTGAGGATGATATGGGGTTGACCATAATTGTTTTATCTTTAGTAGATTACAGGTTTGTTTGAATAGCTCGGCCGTGAAGTTGGTACCTTGATCTGTTAAGATTGTTTTTGGTATTCCGAATAATGTAATGAAGTGTACCAAACATTCACATGTTTCCTCAGCAGTAGTGTTAGTGATTGGATATGCAGCTGAGAATTTAGTAAGGTCGTCCTGGAGGGTTAGGATGTATTTATATTTATCATTACCGGCTTCCGGTAGTGGTCCTACGATATCAAAGGCTACTCGTTCAAACGGGCGTGTTGAAAGAGATGTAATTTGCATAGGAGCCCGATTGTTTTCCTAAGGGCCTTGTTAACCTGGCATTGCGGACATTTCTTAACATAATTTTCAATGTCTGTTCGCATGTTTTTCCAGTAATACTTCTCCTGTATGCGTTTTAGCATTCTACCAGAGTCTAAGTGACCGGCTATAGGGAGATCATGGTTTTCTTTCAGGATTTTTGGGATTTCACTTAATGACGGATAGATGATAGTATTTTTATAAATGTGTATAGACATTTCTGAATTATGAAACAGATATATAATCATGTTATATAATTTGATATATTGATGCGTATCGAATGGATTATTAAAGTCAGATATAGCTATCTCGGGGTTGTCTTGACCTGTGAGATTGACGATTAACTCGTTTCTTACAGATTTGAGACACTTGAAGATGTCTTCGTATGTACAAGTGTCAAAGTGATTGACTTTAGTGAAAATGAAATAATAAATTTTGTTTTCTAATTTATATTTAAGGAAAGAATGTAGTGTTCTTTCTAATAAGGAAAATTCACTTAAATTAGGAATGTTTGATAAAACTTCCTGAGTATATGGGATGGATTCATCCATATCTATAGATGTAGGTATTATTATATATCTTTTATTGGTTTTGGATAGGCTTTCGTTGTGTTCTATGATGGTCACGTTAGAATTAAAATCTTTAGAAATAGTTTTAAGGAATTCTGAATAGTTTCCGTCTAGGGTAGAAGAGCTATTAGGGCTGGAGGTATCAGGAGGAGACATTAGATTTGGATGATCGCTGGAGGATGAAGGTAAGTTTTCATTTGTTGTATTATCTAGGTCATCAAGGTTGCCTAAATCTGATAAGCTTGTAGGTTGGATAAGATCTGTAAGGTCTTCCAGTTCAATTAAGTCATCCGGGGATTCAGCTGGAAGAACATCTGGATTCATTGTTTCATCATGATCAGGTGAGTTTAAATTTTTATTAGAAGTACTAGGTATAGGATTTATAGGATTGACAGATTTAATTATGGGATAGCGGGATAATGCATCAGCGGCATTATTGAGTTTACCTTTTCGATATACTATTTCATACTCATATTCCTCCAGTTTCAATCTCCATCTTTGGAGTTTACTACTGGGGTCAGAGTGATTAAATAGCCAACGTAAGGGACGGTGATCGGTAATTATTGTGAATTTTCTGCCATAGAGGTATGGACGGAATGTTTTACAGCCGAAAAGAATTGCGAGTAGTTCTTTTTCAGTTGTACTATAATTGCACTCATTTTTGTTGAGTGTACGGGACGCATAGGCAATAGGTTTATCTTTACCTATTTCGCCTTGGGAAAGAATAGCGCTGATTGCGTAATTGGATGCATCACAGCTGAGGAGGAAGGGTTTGGAGAAGTCAGGGTATGCTAATAAAGGAGCTGTAGTTAATTTGTTTTTGAGGGTTTCGAAGGATAACTGATGTTCGTTTGACCATACGAACTCTACGTTCTTTTTCAGGAGATTAGTTAGGGGTTTGGCAATACTTGAGAAATCAGGGATGAACCTGCGATAGTAGGAGACAAAACCAAGGAATGATTTGATATCTTTGGGAGTTTTCGGTATAGGGAATTCATGAACTGCTCGTAGTTTTTCAGGATTTGGTTTAACGCCCTTGTCAGTAATGACATGGCCTAGATATGAAACTTCTTTTCGTAAGAATTCACATTTGTCAGGTTGTAGTTTTAATCTGAATTCACGGAGTCTAGAAAATACATTAGTTAGATTATCTATATGGGTAGGTATGTCAAATGAGTAAATGACGATGTCATCAAGGTAGACGAAGCATTGGATGCCTTGAAGACCAGATAAAGCAGAGTTCATTAATCTCTGAAATGTGGATGGTGCATTTTTTAATCCAAATGGCATACGAGTGAACTCGTAGTGCCCTGTTGGGATTGAAAATGCTGTTTTGGGAGAATCATCAGGAGGCATGTTTATTTGATGGAAACCGGAAGCTAGGTCTAATGTGCTGAAGTATTTGCACTTCCCTAATTGGTCTAGGATATCGGCTATGTTCGGAATAGGATAGGAATCGCCGATAGTCACGTCGTTAAGCTTGCGGTAATCGATTACGACGCGCCATTTTCTTTGACTGGAAGCATCGAGTTTCTTGGGTACTACCCAAATTGGCGAGGACCAAGGGGACATGGAAGGTTTTATTATACCTTGTTTCAGCATTTTTTCTACTTGGGAATCAACTTCTTTCTTATGGCACTCGGGAAATCTATAAGTTTTTACGTGGATTGGGCTATCTGAGGTGGTTTTAATTTTATGCTCTATTGCGTCAGTACAGGTTAGCTGATCGTTGGGTATGTGGAAGATGTCTGAGAATTGAGAACAGACAGAGTATAGTGCTTCGGTTTCTTCTGGATTAAGGTGGGACACGCGAAGCTGTTTTAATATTTCTTCAGTGCGTTCCCAGACTTGAGATTCGTTCATGGTATTGATAAGGGCTGAATCTTCTAGGTCAAAAGGTTTTAGATGTAATTTAAGGTCAGAACTGATTGTTTTGGATTCTTCTGAGGTATTAACTATGGAGATATTAACGCGGTTATTGTTTTTTACTCGAACTATGCAGTTCGCTACTAGTAAGTCTTTAGATAAATGTTGGTCTATTATTAGACCTTCTCTAATCTCTGCTTTTGCTACAGTACATTCAATTATTTTTTCCGTACGTGGTGTTATCGTATATATGGGGTTATTGAAGTGCATTTTTAGTTTAAAATCTTTTAACTGTAATATTCCTTCGTCATAGTTTATCTGGCAACTCATTGAATTAAATAAATCGTTGCCGATAATTCCATCATAGGGTAGGCTTAGCTCTTTAACTAAATTGAATGTATGTGTTAGGTATTTACAATCAGTGTGAGGTTCTTCATGTGTATATATGGTAATGGGAATTTGTCCCAATGTGCATAGCGGGTGTTCGATAGTTGAATCGATACCCTTTATTCTGAATATGACTGATTCGTTAATGACGGGCATTTGCTCAATTGCTGATTTCTTGATAACACTTATACAAGCACCTGAATCGACGAGAAAAGAAAGATCTTTAGAAGATACGGGAGACTTCACTTTAATGAATGGTAAGTATTTATTTGATATATTAGATGTAAACTCATATATTTCTTTATTAATATGTTTTTTATTTTCAGGATTCCGGATGGTGTCTACTGTTTGGGGCTGGTTACCCTGTTGCTTGACTTCAGTGGAATTTAAGGATTTAGAGTCTACGATTTGGGGCTGGTTACCCTATTGCTTGACTCGTTGGAGTTTTAAGGATTTAGAGTCTACGATTTGGGGCTGGTTACCCTGTTGCTTGACTCGTTGGAGTTTTAAGGATTTAGAGTCTACGATTTGGGGCTGGTTACCCTGTTGCTTGACTCGTTGGAGTTTTAAGGATTTAGAGTCTACGATTTGGGGCTGGTTACCCTGTTGCTTGACTCGTTGGAGTTTGGCGTCGTTTGTAATGGAATTTATATGTCCCGTGCGACGCCTATGCGGGACATGGTTTAGTTTAAATTGTCGACAGTATCATAACTGTCCATATTTTCTGGTTCGGTTATGTAGTTAATGTGGGGTTTGAAATTTGATGTGCTCGGTTGCGCACTTGAATAATTATATTTATTTTGGTTATATTTTTTATTGTTATATTCGCGAAGTTCGCATTTTTCTAAGATGTGTCCTGATTTTTTGCAGTATCTGCAAAATGGTTCGGTTGAAGGAGATTTCGGTTGGTAAGTTTTCTGAGATTGATTATTATTAAAGTTATTGGGTCTAATAGGTTTAGCCATTGTATCATTATGACGTAATGATTTTGCGGCCAAAGATTGTTTGTATGAGTACTGTTGAAGTTTTTCCTCAGAAATCGCGTAATTTATTGCTTCGTTAAGGTTTTTGGGATTTCTACACCTCACGATATTAGCTATGCGAGGGGTGAGGCCCATTGTGAAAGTATGGAGAGCAAGGTCTTCCATTGCAGCTACTCTGCCGGCAATTTCACCCTTTCTATGATTGGATATTGAAATTTCTGTAAGTAACTTGGATAAACAGGTTTCTATTCTAAGTGAAAATTGGTTTACATTTTCCTGGGCGCCTTGTCTGCAGTCTTGGAGCTCTACAAGAAGATGAGCGTAATGTTTACGCTCTCCAAACTGGTTCTGAAGGAATTCCTTAAGGGATGACCATGAGTCAAATTCCTTAATGGAACACGCTATTTCGGCTCTGCCGTCTAGTTGACTAATGACATATTTGAAGACGATGTCAGTTTGGAAAGAAGAGGCTAAGGAGATCGCGTTGTCGCAATTATTTATGAACGCATTTAGTTTTTCTCTGCTGCCATCGAAAGGCTTAATGAATTTCAAAATTACACTTAAAGGAATGTTTTCTCCAGACTCTTCTTTCAAGTTCTTTGAATCTTTAGACATGATTGAAATCGGTTTGAAAACAAAGGTTTAAAATTAGAAGGATAAGATTAGTTATGCTAACTGATATAGGAATTACGAAGAAGCCTTATCGCTTATGCACTGTGTTGAGACTGGAACTGCGACGATTGGCGAGACACAACATCCGTTGATGCGGTATGGATTACAATATTCAAGATAACACGTTGTCGACTTGTAAGTTATTTATAACTTGGACTTTGATCACTTATTTTGGGATAATATTTATGTTCACAACTCACAGTAAAATTGCGCACATGTTCTTCATGATTTCGCTGGAACTAGGTCTGAACCTGGAGGACCTGGAGCTGGAGCTGGAACTGGAACTGGATTGACCTTGGTCAATACCAGATTTTCCGGTGAGGTGAGCCGTCTCTTGAGGTTATTAGCACTATTTAGCACTTGGCACTTATGGAATTAGCACTTAGTATTTTTAGAATTAGCACTTTTTAATTTAGCACCACTTTTAGGAGGAGTCCAGGGATTTTTCTATCCCTTTCACGCTGCCACCAATGTTATAACCGGGATCCTTACTAGGTTTTTAAAAAAGAAACTACTACTGAATATTAGAAATACTATATTCCAATAAACACGAATGTAAGGAACAAGTGCACGGGATGATGGTTCGGAGACGACTGGCTACTGGATCGAGGGGTAGATAGGTGAGGAGTGTCGGAATGCTGCGTCAGCAGCGAGGATGCAGCGTAGACTGCTGAATAGGCCAAAAGGAGTACAGATGGAGGACGTAACAGAACGAACGGCAAAGCGATCAAACCACAGGATTAAATTCAAACGACGTCTGACTTGACTGACGTTTGTTTTTTTTATAGAGATGGATTGTACTTGGAATGTAATAGAATCGATTAAATAATTGAAAATACAATTATTGTTCTTGTCAATAATTTTTCAGTCAACATTGTTCGATAAAATAGTAACTTATATTGTGATGGTTATATTTGAATAGATTAACAAAGAGTTTACACATGTTCCGAAGATTTTGTTTTTTTTTTATTTGGTCCTAATCGAATTAAGTGTAATCTATAGAATCTATTGTCACTTTAAGGTGGCGACACTATTTCAATGCCGTTTCTTTCCAGATTTTGCCAATAATTTATAGAAATCAAATAAAGGTAATCAAAGAAATCAACGTTTTGAGACGTATTGTGATACAAAAATAAATAATAATTTATTTATTTATTTTATTATTTATGTACACACAGTAAAATACAAAGATACGACATAATTAAAATATGAGTACAAAGGTACTGCTTATTTCTTAAGAAATTTCTTCCAGCAGACCTGCGAAAGGAGAAACGAAAAAGAAATGTAGACAATAGTGTGTGAGAACAAGAAGAGAAAAAACATGAATATGCGAAGTCTTAACTAAAAATAACAAATATACCTACACATATACGCAAGAAAATTAACATATACTTAAATAAATACATAAAGCTTAAATATATAAACATAAATACACTATAGGTACCTATATAATAATAAATACTCAAAGTTGAGAGGAAAGATAATGCTCTTTTACACGAAGTTTAAATAGAGAAACAGTTTTCAAATCACGAATACTAGGCGGAAGTGAGTTCCACAATCTTACAGCATGGACAGAGAAGGAATAAGAATAATAGCTAGTTTTATGAGGATGAGATTTAAGGAGGGATCTAAGGTGTGATCTACACGGTGCGTCACTAGGACGAGCGTAAGAAAAACGCTCACGCAGGTAGGACGGATAAGACGGGTTGTGTAAAATGTTGAAGAGGAGACATAAAATCCGAGTGTTCCTGCGAAGGCGGATTGGGAGCCACTTGAGTTCCTTGCGAAGGTGAGAAACATGGTCATACTTTCGCAGACCGAAAACGAAGCGAATGCACAAGTTTTGCAAGCGCTCAAGCTTGTTTAATAGCTCCTCAGTAGCATCCAGGTAGCAGGCGTCAGCATAATCTATAATCGGCTGGATAAGTGTTTGTGCCAAGGAGATTTTAGTCTTCAAGGGTTCCTACCCTTGAAGGCTTTTCAACGAATGAAAAGAGAAATGTACCTTTCGACTAACCTCATTGACCTGGGCACGCCACGAAAGATTGGAGTCAATTATTACACCCAGATCTTTGGCGGTTTCGGTATATTCAATGCGAACACCATCGAGATATAAAGGCATCAGAGACGTAACATCAACCGCATTGCGAACGAATCTGCTGCCTATGATCATGGCTTGAGATTTAGTTGGGTTAATATAATTATTAATACTGTTTATTTCAGCTTACGCAAATATCTTTAAAAGTAGGTTTATTGTCCACATTTTAGTAGAATGGAATGTAAGAATCTTATGCTTTTTCTGCTTGTTAAACAAAAACATAAAAAATACTTTTAATTATTTGATTATTTCATGAAAGTTCTAGGAAAAAAATAAAACCGTAATAATTAATTAATGAATATTTAAATGATACGAGTTAGTGAGAAATGTTTATACATGCTAAGGGCAGTCGTTTAGCCATGTCCTTTTGGAGCTTCATAAAATAGTTGCCTTGGCCTCGCTGGTATCAATAATCAAATTATTAAAGATAAAATAAAACTTACTACAGCAGAAAAATAATAAGAAATATAATTAGAAAAATTTGGATAAGTTTGTTCTTTAGAGACGATCAGCGTAGGCGTGCGCTCACCTATCAAGCCAATGTGTCCACTATTTAGTTTCTCAGTGGCATGCTTTCCCTTATTAAAGTTACGCGCGGCATTAAGGATATTATTTTTTATCGTTACTGAGTGGAATTCCGCTACTATTTGTTTAGAGGGCCCTTGTTTACCCTGCACTCTGTAAATGTCACGTATCTGTGTCGGTTCTACGGTTATTTTTAAAGGTTTACAAACATCAATTACCGTTTTGACCAGATCGTTGCCAATCTCTTGTTCCCTTTTTTTTTTTTTTGAGGGTGGGAAATCATCCAATGACTTCTCCCGCTCTGGGCGGAGTGGAAGGGCATGTCAGACTTTTACTGACTAAAACCCACCCGTGTTCCTTCAGTTGCCTATTGCCAAGGTCCCGGTATCCCTTTCGGACTAACCCGCAACCCTGGCAGGCATCGGTCCTAGCGGACCCCGCCAAATCTTTTGTTCCCTGGAAGGAATATTTCGCAGCTCAATAACGGCAGATCGTCGATGTTCCTGCATATCCTGTATTTGTTTCTCCAGGCTATCTATGTGTTTTCGCTGTTCAGACCTTTCAAATTCTAACTTTGTCATCTTTGACTTGATTTTATTTTTCATTTTTGAGACTTGCTGATTCCTCGATTTCTAATCTGATATTTTGCAGTTTTTCATTCTGTAATTTTAATTCTGCCAGCTCCATTGTTATTTTAGTACGTCGCTCGGGCGAACCTCTTTGGTTTACCACTACTCCGCTGCGCTGTCGTGGCGCTAGTGGTAGGTTCGCCCTTTTCTTGTGATATCGGAACAACCTGTGCGATGTCGGCCAACGGGATATCTTCTTGAGTCGCTGGATTGGGGGATTCTTACCCTCCCCCCCGCGCTTCTACTTCGAACTCCTCCGCCCTGAGGAAGAGGCTTGGGTTCTCTGGACGGGCTCATTAGCCGCCGCCATCAGCGTCGTGGCATGAGCCTCTGACGTCACATCGGGCCTCTCTGCGACCGTTTGTGATCGGCGTGTGGCCGTGATGGTGACAGTCCCCACTCGCTTGTTCCTGATTTCCTTCAGGAACACGGGGCACTTTATATTGTTCGCGCGGTGTGGGCCACCGCAATTTGCACAGGTGGCCGGCTCTTCCTGCGGGCGCGGGCATTTTCATGCCGCGTGCTTGCCTCCGCATCACGCACAAGCGAACGGACGGTGATAATGGTGCGAGCTGTGTCTGAATCGCTGGCACCGGTGACAATGTGCAGGCCCGCGTTTTCCACGCCAAGCCTCGATCTTGACACCGCGCATCATAAGGAATACGTCGGTGTCATAGATAGCTCGTACGTCCGGGGTCCTCTTTAGGATGGCGTGAAACACCCAGCCGGGTCGTCCCTGTGCGCCTTTGATGTGGCGCACATACTCCAGCACATATCCCAACACCCGGAGTTCCTCTTCGATCTCCTTCGGGTCCGTATCCACCGGTAGGCCCCGAATCGCGATCTTCAGATTCTTGTCCGCTGGCAGCGAGTACGCAAATCAGGACACCCCCGCTTCCTTTTCCAGGCCAGTCAGGTACCTCTGGACCAGCCGGTACTCTTCCTCGGTGTCCGGGGTGCGTGGCCCAGTTCGGAAGCTTCTCAGCTACCAGCGGTGGGTATTTAAGTTTCTTCTCCTTCTTTCCCGGCTTCTGCTTTGTACTGGCCCTCGGCGCGGGGCCGGAGAGGGCAGCAGGGGGGGGGGGGGGGGGTAGAAATCAGGGGGGCAGGGGAGTGCCTAGGGACACTTACCCCTGCGTTAGTCGGTGTAGGTGGCGGCGAAATGAGGGGTGCGTCAGCGAAGGTAGGCGACGTGGGTGCCGCCCGACGCCGCGGCGCGCTATAGCGCTGTGGCCGCGGCGAGTTTGGGCAGTACCTCTTCGCCTCCTCGCTTGGGGTCGAGCCGAAACTCGAAGCCGAAGTCCAGCGACGGCGTCGGTGAGGTCGGCGACGTGGGTGTGTCGCCGACGGCTTCCTCTCGTCCAACGTAAGGTCCCCCGGATCGCGGGGTCGTGTCTCCAGACACGTTCGAGCCGTTACCGAAGGCGGCCGAGTCCACCGATGTCAGTGACATGCTCGACCCCGCGCGTGAAGAGCATGCTGACATCGCCGGGGTCGTCGAACGCCGATGTCCGGGGGGGTGCCGGCGAGGCGGGCACCTTGGTTGCGGCGGAGGGCGGCCTAAATTGGCCTGCACCTGCTGGTCGATCCCGCTCAGCCTGCGTCGGTCCCACCAGCGAGAGGCGGGGAGGACCCGGAGCGACCGGGCGCGGGGCTTGTGGCGGCGAGACGAACCGCGGGGGTGGGGTCGCGGTGCGGGCGGAGGGCGCTCGTGTGCGCGCGGGCGGCACAGGGGCTTGCGCAGGTGGCGCGGGGTGCGCATGCGGCGCGCGACTTGGGATCGCAGCGGGCCCCGGGGCTTGGATAGGCACTGGGCGGAATGCGGCTGAGCGAATGGAGACCGCGTGCTGCCAGCTTCGACGCGTCGACGGCGTAGGCGTAACGCGCACAGGCGCCGATAACGTCGGTGCGCCGGCTGCAACAGCGGTCCCCGATCCCCCCCTCTTTGTCCCTCCTTCTTCTTCTTCGTCGGTTTCAATGGTGGTCCGGTCGGGGGCGCACCGGGCAACACGTCGCCTAAATTAGGCAGCGATATTGTCCGGTCCAACGCCTGGCGTGCCTCCTCGGACCCGGCCAAGCGAGCCACGCTTGCCGGGGTTCGGCATCAGCCCGGGGCTGCTTTCTCTGTGTCCGCAGAGGCACCGGCGGTTTCCTGTACACACAGAGAGAAAATGATTAAAAACAGAAACGGTCCGCGCAGGGAAAGGCACTACTCGCGTCGCGTAGGGACTAGAGCAGTGGATCGGCTATACTGTGGCCCGTTACTACGGGCCCCTCCTCTTGGTGCCTAAACGGTGGTGGTAGCTCGCGCTCTTGTGTAAGGATGCGATATAATTTTCCGTAGGAGCGTCGCGACGCTTATAGTGGCGTCGCTATCTTCACGGCATCTCGGCGGTCTGTCCCTGCCAGGTGAAGCCCCTAGTAACCTAGGGGAGGCCTAGCAGCGGACGACCAGCATCGGAGATGTTGACTCGACGCGCCCACGGGACGGAATGTAGTCCCCCCCCCCTCCCTGCTCACAGAGCTAGCCGTTTACAGTTTGGGGGAAAGACTGTCGTGTGCCGCCTAGTGTATCCGTGCGAGACGCCGACACGCCCGCGCCGCGCCATCGCACTTGTTTTAGGATGCGTGTGTGGAGTAGTGATTGTCTGTTTTGGTTGCGCAATGTGCCTATATTAACCTAGTACACATTACGCAACAGTGTATGTGTCCACTGTGGAGTCATATTTTATTCAAGTAAACCGCGTGTAACCTGAGTGCGGTTTACTTGAGGATTACATTTTTTATGGCGTCTACGTCCGCTAACGGTGGGAAGCGCATCTTCTTTGCCTTTGTTTTCTTCCCCCCCCCCTGGGTCGCCGGCGTCGGCACTTTAGCGGCACCGGTGGCGGTCACAGGGGGTGAGGCAGGCACAGGGGGGTGTGGGGGTAAGTTCCTCGGACTTACCCCCATTGGTGAATCCGGTGATGCTGGCGGCGTATGGCGCGCCGCGTCGGCAAAAGTTGGCGAAGCGGGCGAGACCCGACCTCGCGGCGCGCTATCGCGCTGTGGCCGCGGCGGGTCCAGGCAATACCGCTTCGCTTCCTCCGACGCGGTCTCACCGGAGCTCCTCCTGCGCCGCAGGGGCTTGGGTCCGAGCGACTCGGGCGCATATCCCAGTGATACTGGGGGCGACGTCGGTGAGAAGGCCGTACCGCCTACGGTGGGCCGCGGACCGGGTCGTGGGTTTGTGTCGTGTGAAACGACATCGCGATCGGACGCAGCCGACTCCGCGGATGCAAGCGACATGCTCGATCCGGCTTCAGACGAGCATGCCGAGAATCCGGCTGGAGAGTCGTAGGCAGAAGCGCAGGGGGGTGCCGGTGATTGTGGCACCCCTGACATAATATTGGCCGGCCTATAAGTAGGGCCAGCACTATTTGGCCGCTCCTGCTCCACCCTCGCCGGACCCGCCAGCGAGGGGCGGGGGTCGGGTGTGGCGGTGCACGAAGCTGGCACAGCTTGGGTAATCCTAGGTGCCGCTGCAGGCGCCGCGCCTGTGGGCGCGGGCGGCGACACAAACCGCGGTGGTGGTGCGGTGGGGTGAGGGGGCGTGCGATGACGCACGGATGGCACGGGGGGGTGCGCAGGTGGCGCAGCTCTCGGTACGCCGGCACGCGCGACGGGCGCAGCCATGCGAGCGGGCGCGGTTAGGTGTGCGGCCTGCATGGGGGCGCGTGCGTGCGGGGCGCGGCCTGAGTTATGCGCTGGTCCCGGTGCCTGAGTCGGCACGGGACGAAACGCGGCTGGGCGTTTTGCAACCGCATGCTGTCGGCTCGGCGACGGCGCTGGCGCAACGCGCGCAGGCGCCAAGGTCGTCGATGGGCCGGCAGCAACAGCGGTGCTCGCCCCCCTCGCGGGTGTAATAGATGACCCACTCACCTGGGTCGTGGCACTCTTCGTCGGTCCGGTCAGCGACGAACCGGACGGCAGCGGAAGTTCGGCAGCGACGTCGTCCAGTCTAACGCTGGGCGGCTTCCTTCGACTGGGAGCCCGGCATCGCGGCCCGATGAGCCGCGCTTGCCGGGCTTCGGCATCACGCGGACGTGGCCTCCGCGACTGCAGCGGCAATTACTCGCCGGGCAGCACGGCCGGCTCTCCCCTATGTGCGCACCAGTACCCGGCGGCGACTCGCGCACACACAAGGGAAAAACACTGAATGGAAAGTTTTGCAGTCCGCGCGGAAAGATCCTACCAAATCACCCGAGAACGCGCGCTATGACGTATATTGTTTACGCCAAACGGGTGCGACGACTACGTCACGCGCTACTCGCGAACTAGGTGACCTCAGTGATCGGCCACGAGCCAATCCTGAATCAAATCGCCCGTCACCCCCACTTATATAGGATTGCTGCTCGGCGCTGATTGGCTAGGATCGTTATCAGTGCGATAAGCGCGATAAGGGGCGAACAATCGTAACAAAGGCGACCTTGGAATACTGGTATTTAATTCGTTCAACAGTGTAACGGTCGCTATATTATTTTTAACAATTTCGAAACTCTCTAATACTGACATTTTAAATCCTTTATCACAAGTGTGTAAAATTTTTAAAGTGTTATTATTATTTAATGAATGACCTGAATCTATTAAATGTTGAACAAAATGAGATTTTTCTGGACAACTATTCCTATAAGCTGCAATATGTTCCTTATATCTTGTTTGGAAATTACGACCAGTTTGACCTATGTAAATACCATTACAATCATCGCAATGTAATTTGTAAACACCTGATTTTTTAGGGTTCCGTACCCAAAGGGTAAAACGGGACCCTATTACTAAGGCTCCGCTTCTGTCTGTCTGTCCGTCCGTCCGTCTGTCACCAGGCTGTATCTCATGAACCGTGATAGTTAGACATTTGAAATTTTCACAGATGATGTATTTCTGTTGCCGCTATAACAATAAATACAAAAAAACAGAATAAAATAAATATTTAAGGGCTCCCATACAACATGATTTTTTGCCGTTTTATAGATAATGGTACGGAACCCTTCGTGCGCGAGTCCGACTCGCATTTGGCCTGTTTGTATGGTTTCTAAACGATCTTTTCCGTTACAAATTCGTCTTAAAGAATTATCTGTTTTAAATGCTACTCTTATTTCATTTCTAAACAAAGTTTTTGAAACCACATATTGCAGCATATAGGAATAATTGTCCAGAAAGATCTCATTTTGCTAAACATTTAATAGATTCAGGTCATTCATTAAACAATAATAACACATTCAAAATTTTACACACTTGTGATAAAGGATTTAAAATGTCAGTATTAGAGAGTTTAGAAATTGTAAAAAATAATACAGCGACCGTTACACTGTTGAACGAATTAAATACCAGTATTCCAAGGTCGCCTTTGTTGCGATTGTTCGCCCCTTATCGCGCTTATCGCACTGATAACGGTCCTAGCCAATCAGCGCCGAGCAGCAATCCTATATAAGTGGGGGTGTCGGGCGATTTGATTCACTCTGCGTCCAGCGCTCGGTGTGGTAACACGTCGCGTCCTGGTTTGCAATTGGTCAATCGTCATCCTGAAGATGCCTCGTTGAGAGGTGAAACACGTGTCGATTTCTTACAGGGTTTTTATGACTCTTGAAGAATAGTCAAGCGGAATAGGTTACTAAATATATCAGCGTCTATTGTATTTTATAATGGATTTCCGCAAAGTCACGCCTGAATCAATTAACTATTGTTTAAATTGTATCAAATCGTTTAAATTGTAAAAATCTTTAATGTTATTTGGTATTTTATTGAATATTTTTGGAGCCATGCAGAGGATGCTTTTGTGCATAAGGGCGGTCTTTGAGGCTCTTAAACATAATTCTTGGCGATATTCTTGTCTTGTCGATCTATAGCGTTGCTCTGAAACTTTTTTAAACAGTTCACTATTTTTCTTGACGAACAATGCGGTCTCGTATATGTAAAGACAAGGTAATGTTAGTATTTTCATAGCTTTAAAATGCGGTTTGCAGCTTTTCGTTGGTTTAAGACTACGTATCAACCTAATGCACCTCTTCTGTGCTTTAAAAATGTTATTTTTCTCGCAGGAATTTGCCCAAAAAATTACTCCGTAGCGTAATACGGAATCTACATAGCCATAATACGCAGCTACAACAGCTGCCTGATTAACTATTTTTTTAAGTTTATATAGAGCAAAGGCGAACCTACTTAATTTTATTATAAGATTGGTCCATTTTGTTTCCATGTCAGTTTAGAGTCAATTGTTAAGCCTAGAAATTTTATGTACTCTACTTCTTCAATTCTGTTATCGTCAAAAGTTATATTTATGTCAGGAGTGGTCAATCTTTGTCGAAACTGCATAATTTTAGTTTTATTTAAATTCAATTTTAAATTATTATGTTCAAGCCACTTAATTGCTTGTTGCAATGCGTCTTTGATGTCACATTCATAGTTACTATTTTTATTATTTCTTACAATTATCGTACTGTCATGAGCAAAAAGAACCATGGGAAAAGCGACGTGTTTTGGAAAGTCATTTATGTAATATAAAAATAACGGCGGACCCAAAACGCTGCCCTATGGTACGCCAAAAGTGATTTTACGTTTTCCTGAAATATATTTAAGTTCTTTTTTGTCTCTTTTAGAAATCCGTCTAATTTCCGTACACTGCGTTCTATTTTCTAAATAAGACTGTCTAAGAGAAAATGCATTGCCCCTTATTCCATATGCATAAAGTTTATATAGTAGTATATTATGATCAACTAGATCGAATGCTTTCGTCATGTCCATAAATACAGCGCTAATAGGAATTTTGTCATTGATATCTGTCATTATAATATTAAGAAAATCATAGATAGCCATATTTATGGATTTGTTTTTTCTGAAACCCTTTCTGTTCCTTTACCAAGATGTTGTGTTTCGTGAAAAAAGAATACATACGGTGATAAATAGCCTTCTCAAATATTTTTGATATTACTGGTATTAGGGCAATGGGTCTGTAGTTATTAATATCAGTTTTGTTTTGTTTTTTAAATAAGGGCTTAATTATAGTTGATTTTAGCTTATCAGGATAAATTCCAGAGCAGATACTAACATTAATGATGTGGCAAATGGGGCCAGATATCACATCGGAAACAAATTTTAATGCTCTTGTTGAGATATTATCATACCCTACGCTAACTTTATTTTTTAGATCCTGTATTATTCGATAAACTTCATTAGGTGTAGTCGGGGCTAAGAACATTGATTCACAACATGTATTCGGGGTCTCATAGCTCGCAGATCTTGAGGCTTTCGAAAGTAATTTTGCTTGATTCACAAAGTGATCGTTAAATGCGTTCGCTATGTCACTGGGGTTTGTTATTGTTATCCCGTTGTTCTGTATTTCTGTTATGTGTTCATAGGGAGGGCAATGTTTATTATCATTTATGATCTTCCAAGTATCTTTTGATTTATTTGTTGATATCATTATCTTATGGTTATTTTTTGCCTTTTGTGTTAGTTTTATTATTTTTTTAAGTCTTCGAGAGTAATTTGTTAGTTAAGCCAAGTTATTGCTATTAGGTTTAGCTCGTAGTTGCCAAAGTTGTCTTTTATTTTTGCTACAGAGTCTTAAACCGGGTGTTAACCAATTCGGATTCCTTTTTAACTTAATTTTTTTGTTGATCAATGGGAAACATAAATCATAAAACAGCTGGAATACATTCATGAAATTATCGTACGCTGCATTAGGATCATCAGCCAGATAAACATCAGAAAACGATAAGGACATAAACATGATCTAAATTTCATAAGGTTACCGTAACTGTAATCACGCGCTGTAATATTCCAACTGTTTACTGTACAAGTCTTTTTAACGAGGATCTTTAAGATTTGGGCTGTGTGATCTGACATGTTAAGGTCAATTACATGGTGCATACACTTTTGCGTAAAATTGTGCGCAAAATTATCTATACATGTGTTGCTTTTTAACCTAGTGGGCTGGTCAATTTGCAATTTTAAATTATAGCTTAATAGGTAGTTGGTAAACTCAAGGGAATTTCTATTTTTTTTCAATATATTAATGTTAAAGTCACCACATATAATGACATTCTTGCGCGCTTTGTAAAAAATCTTGGGTAAGAGAATATTTAATTTTGAGTAAAAAGTATCAAGATTATTTGATTTAGGTATTCTGTAAATACATACTACGATAATGTTATGCTGTGTTAATTCGATTGCGCAGCACTCGAAAATTCCCTGTATTGATAGTTTCTTGATATCTTCAAGCTCTCTATATTGATGGTCGTTTTTTATTAATATGCACGCTCCTCCTCTTTTTGTATCTCTGGAGTAGCACGCTGCTAATTTATAATTAGGTATAGTGAGAAAGTCTTCATAGCCAGTTTCCATGAAGTGTTCGGTTACACAGATAACAGTTCAATATGTCTTCAAATGTATCCTTCGTGTTTTTGTTACTGTGTTTTATTACTACTGTTTTCCATTTTGACTTCACAAATAGTCTTTTTGAGATTCGTAAATACGTTTTTCATGCCCGTGTCGTTTAAGAGACCTTGAAGACCCGAAAACATTGTGTTATCATAACTTAAGTCCAGTAAATAAGCATATTCATATGTTGTGTTATGCAGATACAAAAGACTATTAAACATTTCAATCCGTGAGTTGTAGAATAGAATAGAATAGATCGTGATAGTTTTTAGTTTTTAAGAAGTCTCTTTCTCCTATTAATATCACACAATAGTCGGTTTTATTATAGTTTTTGATCTTGTTTTCTATACCTAGTAGGAGTTGTTCAATGCTACCATTTGAATACGAGTAGTGACAGAAGTTATAATCAGTTGCAAAAGAATCTTCTATAATGCTGCAAAGTCCATTTCTGTTGTTAGCGCTTATTACACATAATTTACTTTTTATTGTTTTTTGGGTCAGGTGTCGTTTGTCAATGAAATCCTCACGCATTGAGTGTTTTATTCCAAAGTTGTCACATTAAGTTGTCTTATTAATCATCTGGGGTATAGCTACCGGTGTTGATTTAACATCCATTTTGAGAGTAAGCTTCATAACTTTCTTCGTCGACTTGGGAGTGATGCTGAGATCTATTGTAGGAACAGTCTGAGAAGATTTTTTCCTTTTCGGAGTGTTAACAATGTCCGTTGTAAGTTTTTTGTAAATGTTTTCTTTTTTTGTTAAATTTTCGATAGTCTTTTTGAGATTTGTGTTATCGATATTTAGGGATTCAACTTCGCTGTATGCAGTCTCTAGTTGCAGCGTCAATTCTTTTATTTTGTTTTTTAGTTGAAGAATTTCTTCACAGTCCTCATCGTCTGATATGTTCGGTAGACTGTTACTAGTAGTGCCATCTAGTTCACTTTTTGTTAAATTTAAATCTTCACTGTTTGTTTCGGAGACTCTTCGATTACGACGTTGTGTGATGTTTCCAAAGAAATTCATGTTGATTTAAATTTGAGATTTCAGGAAACACAAAAAGTTCCACAGTTCGTGAGATCCGAACCGGCATTCAGAGTCACAGCAATCCAACATAAATTATATCGGCTACTGGAACATTAATTACTTTGTTGAAATTTGCAAGTGCTTGTGGGAGTATAATTCAATGCTTAAGAATTTTTGCACACCAAGTTCAATTTTTATCTTTCTACATTAGTTTTTTTTCGATTAATATGCACTTGTCACTTAGCGTGTAGCGTTTTTCACGTAAGCAATTGTTTATCACGGTGCTATTTAATGTTAATAAACGTTATACTTTGTTTCGTCACTTCACATAATACATCTCTGTTATAATGATCTTGGGATAGTGGTACTGACATCAATCTATGAGTGAAACTACGATAAGCTGCTAATTTATGCTGAATTGGATGACAAGATGACGCAGGAATCGTGACGTCTGTATAAGTTGGTTTTCTATAAATCTGAAAATCGTGTTTGTTGTTAATTCTTGTAATAGTTAAATCTAAAAAGTTAAGGGATCCGTCAACTTCTAATTCTAATTTAAACTTGATTTTAAGATGGAATCTATTGATTTTATTAACAAAAACATTTATTTGACGCAATGTACCGGTCCAACACATAATTATGTCGTCAACATAACGGTAATAATATAAAATTTGTGGCTGTCCAATAATGTATTTATTTTCAAAGTGGTCCATAAAAATATCTGCCATAAGTGACTGAGTGGAGAACCAATTGCTAAACCTTCTTTTTGTTTGTAATATTAATTATTAAACCTAAAATAATTCTGTTCCATACAAATCTTGGTCAAAGATAACAATTCACAAACCTCACCAGGATGGACCCGCTGTTTCTCAAAAAGATCTTCAAGTATCTGTAAACACTCCTCATAAGGAACGTTTGTAAATAGACTTTCGACATCCAATGATAATAACTTAGCACCGGTAGGCAAATTGATTTCTATAACCTTCTCTATTAACTGTAAACTATTTTGTAGACTAAAATTTGGTTTAAAATTTGATCTGGACTTTAATAAATAGTTCAAATGTTTTGACAAATTATATGCTGGAGCACCGATATAAGAAACCACTGGCCGAATTGGAATATTATCCTTATGAATTTTAGGCAAACCGTATAGCATTGGAGACTTAGGGTTCATTAGAACAATATATTTCAAAGGTTTTGGATCGATGTAGGACATGCTTTTGGTGATATTTTTTACCTGTGAAGTAAAAACTTTAGTGGGGTCTGATCCTAGTTGTTGAAAATCACTTCCCTGTATTACGTCATTTACCTTTTGGACATAACTGTTCCTGTCTAAAATAACTACTGTATTTCCTTTATCGGCCTAAGAAACTACTATACTGTTTTGATCTATTTTGGTTTTCAAAGATCTATAAATTCGTATGACTGATGAAAGAGACAACGAATTCGATGAGTTAAGCGACTTTTCAATATGAACAGAAACCTGGTGTGCTACTGTCGCATCTATTTTTCCTCTAACTATTGCCATTTCTGAATCTACTGTTAAAAGCTCTAAAGGTTTTTGTTACACGACGGGCTGTATATTAAATTTAAGTCCTTTCTCTAACATAGAAGTTTCTCTATTTGAAAATTAAACGTTACTTAGGTTTATGACACGTTGGTGAAACGTATGGGGATATGCTTGATCCCTTTGTCTACCACTATTAATAATAATGCCTTCACTGCTGTGACTTACGTTTCCTCCGAGCAATCTTTCCAACTTCCTAGGCTGTACCAAATATTTTTCGTGAGCTGTAATAGACGCAAATTCCCGCGCTTTACTGTCTAAAATATCAAATTCTATATTGTGTAGTGTGAAAACTAACTCTGTGTACAAAATTTGAAGATGATTTTTTAAACTATCCCTAACCGAAAACCAGTATCGTATTTCCTCATTTAACCAGATGTTTTTGGCCCTACTCAAAGCGATATTAGCAGACCTACTATAACTATTGGAACGAATATTGATGTAAGAAGGGATTAACCCCAATTGTTTACACTGTTGATTAAACCAAACATTCTGAGCAGCAATACGATGTGACTTAGTCAGTTTGATGTAAAGTTTTGCCTGTTCTGCTGTACCTGCAAATTTAAGATAGTTAATTGATTCAGGCGTGACTTTGCGGGAATCCATTATAAAATACAATAGACGCAGATATATTTAGTAACCTATTCCGCTTGACTATCTTCAAGAGTCATAAAAATCCAGTAAGAAATCGACGTGTTTCACCTCTCAACGAGGCATCTTCAGGATGACGACTGACTAATTGCAAACCAGAACGCGACGTGTTACCACACCGAGCGCTGGATGCAAAGTGAATCAAATCGTTTTTTTTTTTTTTTTTGGGAATGGCATCTCGTAGGGTTATCACAAGGGGTATTTGCTACTCAACCGGACTTTCTTGCGGAGATGCTCTACCAACTTAACTCAGAACGAACTTCGAACTCGACTCAGAAGCTTACTCGATTTCGCATAATTTGTTAATATCCGTGTGAGAGCGAGATTGTGTCACAGGTTTTGTTGTTGGAGGTGAATGCATCATTTCTTTTTTTTTTTTTTTTAATTGAGTCTGATAATCAAAGTAATATTAGAATAGCAGCTGTTGTTAATTTACAAAAAGTGTAGTGTGTCAGTCAGGTTTGAACTCACGACTCGTCGTTACTTCGTATAGCGCCTCAGACTGCTAGGATAACATGGCGAAATTGAAGTTCTGTTGCTTCTTATAACAAAACTAAACGAGGTCTATGACCGCTAGTTTAAATGGAAGGTCATGCGCGGAGTGTCACTGCCCGATAATCACAACACTTTTAACGAACTTTTTAGAACTCGAAATGATTATTATTGTTTTATATTACGCACTTTAATGTATTTTCCCTGATACTTAGCGTTTCTTGTGACAATATAGGTACTGATTAGCACAAAATAGACAGTTAAAGCTAGGTTTTTACTTTTAAATTGATTTATAAACACAGAGCGTAAACAGGCACGGCCGATCGCGGGCACGTCGGGTGGGGGGAGGTCAATTATGAGGTCCCCATTGTAATTTCTCGTCTAGCGTGATTCCCAGGAAAACTGTTTGATTAATAAATTCCAGTTCCAGTTTCTCCATTCAATATGATGTCACATTCACTACTTCTAACATTAGGTAATTTAAATCGAATGCATTTGGTTTTTTTTATCATTTAGTACCAAATTATTTACCGTGAACCAATCTTGGACCTGAAGAATAGAGCTATTCACGTCGTCAAAATTTTGTGTTTGTCGGTTTATTTTAAAAATCAATGATGTGTCTTCTGCAAATAACACCATCTTCGGTTGATTTAGTAGTAATTGGGGTAAATCATTAATGTTAACCAAAAAGGGGAATGGACCCAATATCGAACCCTGTATAATATTGCCAGAAGATACGTTTTTATTATTCTCTACTAATAATAATTGTTTATTTGAAGGAGTAACTTCTGTTGTCTTACTTACTAGTTTAAAAATGTATCCGGAGTCACCTCCACATTTACAACTGGAGTGTCTAGAATGCCAGTTGCAGTTCCAGTAGGAAGAGAATACCCTTTTTGACTGGTAGTGGCCTCCAAAGATGTTGGTATTATAGGTGGATCCTCCTTCGTACAACATGATGATTTATAATTATTACTCACTATGCTGTTTGTATAACTAGGCAACACAGACTCGTCACTAATACTACCATTTGCTATAGTAGCTATAACCTCATTAATATTATTATGCTATCAACATAGCAATCAGATGTCTACATACCCAAGACAGACATAAAGTTCTCTGAGTTAACTTCAAACCACTAACAAACTTGTTAGTGTCAAAATACAATAATTTGTCACTATGACAACATGTCAGTCTGCGAATAGTACTATTCAACTTAAAAATATAGTTATTTTCATCATATGATAAAGTATCAGAATAAGGAAAAGCACATAACATCAGCTTTCCTACATTGAATTTTAATAAGGTTTCCACACCATCCACCATGTCTTTTCTGGTAATACCAGTACTATTACCTAATAATAAAACCATTGTTGAATAATTATTTAGGTTTGTGTTTGCTATTCTTGTTATAATTTGTTTAAAACTTATGTTGTGATAGCTATGATTATTAAAACTATGGCTAAGGTAATTGAGTAAAATTTTTCCAAAGCCAGAACCTAATTCGTCGCAAAAAAATATTGATTTATTTTTCTGTGAATTAACAAAGGTCTTCACTGGCAGAGCCAACACCGGAGGGGGCAAGTTAGGCTGAGGCTGTGGAGGTAGTGGTTGGTTAGCACAGCTGCATGAGAGGTTATTAGTCAGAGATTTTATTTTATTTTATTAATTTAAGGAAAACTTACAGCTAATACATTTTAATGTCTAGCACAATGTGTAAACTATGGCCAATTACAAGTTTCCACTAACAAATAAGGTGTGTAAACTTAACAAATACGCGAAGACAGCGAAGTCAGAGATACGCAAATTAATTATCTCACGCTCGAATCGACGATGATAAAGAGAAGAAAAACATATATAATATATAAACGAAAATGGCTATACATTGAAAAAACAATTGTTCAAACTTTTCTTCACTTCCCTAATGCTACTAGTAAATAAATCTAAATCTAACTCGACATCCTGACACACCACATTAAAAGTACGACAAGCTCTTATCACGTACGAGTTCTGTCTGTAGATAGCTCTGACTTGAGGCACATGGAGAAGACGAGGTCTCCGAAGAAATACATTTGGTACCCGAAGCCCAATCTTGCCCACCAACTCTGGGACGTCAGTAGATCCATTCATAACGCTAAATAAGAAAGCAAGATCTGCAATTTTCCTTCGCTCGTGTAGAGGCAGAATATGAAATTTTTTACACCGACTTATATAATTCGGAACATAGGTATTCGAGCGATATTGAGGGTACCTCAAAAATCGCCTTTGTATACCTTCAAACCGATTAATGTACACATTATAATTTGGATTCCAAACCTGAGAGGCATATTCAAGGTGGCTACGGACAAACGCACAGTAAAGAATTTTCATTGTTTTAATATTCTTAAAATCTGTAGAGACCCTAAAAATAAAACCCAAGGCTTTAGAAGCCTTTTTTTTTTTTTTTTTGAGGGTGGGAAATCATCCAATGACTTCTCCCGCTCTGGGTGGAGCGGAAGGGCGTGTCAGACTTTTACTGACTAAAACCCACCCGTGTTCCTTCAGTTGCCTGTTGCCAAGGTCCCGGTATCCCTTTCGGACTAACCCGCAACCCTGGCAGGCATCGGTCCTAGCGGACCCCGCCAATTGTGCTGACATCTCTTTGAGGCGCGCGTGGAACACGACGCGCCATCGACCCGGGCCTGGTCCTGATCGGACGGCAAGCTAACCATTGCTCGCCGTCCGCAAGCCCGAAGGCTTTAGAAGCCTGGTTCACTATGTTATTAATGTGTGCATCAAACAAAAGCTTAGAGTCAAAAGTAACTCCAAGATCCCTGATGACACTCACTCGGGCTATCAAGGCATTCGAAAGCCTATAATCGAATTTAACAGGGTTTGGCTTACGTGTAAATGTACATATATAGCATTTGGATACATTTAAATCCAACCTATTTCTAGCGCAGTAGTCATGGAACCTGTCCAGATCATCCTGTAATAGGCGTGCGTCCTCAACAGTTGACACTTGACCCAAGATTTTCATATCATCCGCATACAATAAGACTTTAGCGTTAAGGAAACAAGAGGCAACGTCATTTATAAAAATATTAAATAAGAGAGGTCCCAACAAGGATCCTTGGGGAACTCCCGACGGAATGCACATCGCTCTCGACGAATACCCGTTGAGAACCACCGTCTGGCACCTATTCTCCACGTATGATGAGAACCATCTGAACAAATTACCCCTCACACCAACCAACAGGAGTTTACGCATAAGAAGCGCATGATCAATTCGATCAAAACAGTTGCTGAAGTCAGTGTATATAACGTCGACCTGAGACCGTCTGGACATGTGCTCTGTAAGGTAGTCACTGCAGACCACGAGATTGGATGTGGTCGAGCGACCCTTCAGAAACCCATGTTGATGTTCACAGAAACTTAATTTGAGTGAAGAGGAAAGTTGTCTGTGCACAATTTTCTCCATAATTTTGGCGAACAAACAAAGTTTGGAAATTGGTCTATAGTTGCCTATATTGGCCTTATCTCCTTTTTTATGAATCGGCGTTATATACGCTGACTTCCAGATGCCAGGCACTACCCCTGATTCAAATGATCGTTTAAATAATATTGATAATGGAAGGGATAGGCCCCTGGCACATTTAGATATAAAAATTGGCGAAATATCATCAGGGTCCGCTGATTTATTCAGGTCCACTTGTTTAAGCAACCGAAACACTTCCTCCTCCCTTACATAAATAGAGCTTATGTCAGATACGCAACCAGCAGTCAGACTACCAGGTTCATCCATTACCACAGTGTGCAGATCGTGATCACTCCGTTCTTGGAAATTAGAAAAGAAATAGTTTCCGAACATATCACAAATTTCCTCCCCACTGCTGGATGAAATTTGACCAAAGTTAAATATGGACGTATAACAGTTGGTTTGTTGTTTAGACTTTACATAACGCCAGAAAGCCCTTGGATTATTAGAAATGGCTGATTCGATATCTGCAATATAATTATCGAACATCTCCTTCTCAAGATCTTTAGCCCGCTGACGTAATGTTACAAAAGAATGATGATCAGGTAGATTTCCATACTTTTTAAACCTTGAGTGAAATTTCGCCTTTTCCTTAACTATTTTAATAAGAGGGCTTTTATACCAAGGAGGATATTTGTCCCGACGTGCAATAATTTTAGTAGGAATATACTTATTATGAAGCAAGTTAATAGTGTCATAAAAATAATTGATAGCTTTTTCAAGAGTCCTACAGTTTAGCTCAAAGGACCAGTCTCTAGCCACCATTTCTTCAATTATGGCGTCATAATTCCCAAGAGCATACAAAAACTTGACTCTTGGCCGAGAATGCAGCTGATGCAGTTGAACGAAGTCAGCAGTGATACATAGTGCCTTATGGTGTAAGTCTTCCTCAACTAAAGGATCCAGGCAACGAGTGACAGTAACTTCATTATTCGATAATACGAGGTCAAGAATCCTATCATTCATATTACGATGAGAATTGTATTGTAACAAATTGCAAGCAGTAAGAGCATCACAAAAGGAGGTCTGGATAGGTCCGTGCAAATTACTGGGGCATAGATAATCACCAACATCCGCCGCGTGCCAGTCAATATTCGGCTGATTAAGATCACCAAGAATCAAGAACTTATCTGCTGGATTTTTAAGAACAATGTCAGCTAAATTATTAGTGAAGTTGTGTAGTTGTACCATCAAAGAGTTGCCAGACTGCTGATTACATATATAAACCACACAAATATGCATTTTATAGGTTACCTTAGGTTTCGACTGATGTAAAGTTAAGGTGACCCACAGATCCTCTGCGGACGAGCACCATTCGTTACGGACGTCAGCAACAAGTTCCCGACGTATGGCTATTAAGACCCCTCCTCCCATAGTTTGGTTAGTGAGAGAGTAATTTCGATCACGTCTCCATACAAAATATCTGTCATCAAATAATTCACTATCAGATATACCATCTATAAGCCATGTCTCTGTAAGACAAACGACATCAAACGAATTGATACAAACATTCCTATAGAAAATTGATGTTTTTGTCCGTAGCCCACGAACGTTTTGGTAAAATAAGCTAATAGGTGCCATTATAAGTCAAATGTAACACCAGAATAATAATCGTTAACATATTAGGCATGTTCGTATCAAGTCCCAAGTAAAGACTATAGTAAATAAAAGTCGGCGTAAATAACATATGTGGTTGGTGTAGGCAAAATAAGGCGGTAGTTGTATTAAATAAAACAGATATGATCAAACATGCGTAGCAATTTGTGTTCAAGGTCAAGAAATAGTTGACTTTGTAAGTGTAGTAAACATAAAAAACATTATTCAAGTGTAAGCAGATCCCGCTCTTATTAGCACATACGTAAAGTTTAAAGTAGCAAAAACCAATGCTTAATGAGTAAAATGAATAGGCGACAACGAGCGATAAGAGAACAAAAGGCAGGCGAGAATGGAATGCGTGCAAAAAAAGATTATTAGTGTTTCTCAATATTATGCATAACGACTCGTCAATCAACAATAGTGTGTCAGCGGATCGACTAGCGAAATTCCCTAAAAAAACTTTTTCAAGTCTTGTTCAGTCCGGATATGATGCTTCGGTGACGGATGATTTTTACGAATAAAGATTTTGCAGCCTATTACCCAAACATACTCATATCCTTTTTCCTTTGCCAAAATCTTGGTTTTGTTTAGTAAGGCTTTATTATCCAGCGTCAGATGGTCATTCACGTAAATTTTATGATCACCCTGGAGTCCCAAATCGATGGCTCTCAGGATCTTATGTTTTCTAGATGCAGCAACAAAATCATTTTTTAAATAACAATTGTGCACCGAGCAAATTATTGTTTTGTTATGGCTGTCATTTCGCATAGGAATCCTTGCTATGTAATTTATCCGTTCTTTAGGGATAGGACAATTGATTATGTCCCCTATTTTAGCAATGACGTCAAACAAATTCTCAGAATTCGATTCAGGTACACCCTTGATCTCAATATTATTCATCCTGGACCTCTGCTCGCTGTCACGACACTGAAGTTCAAGACTCCTACAGCGCTCCTGCAAGGTGGTGATGTCGTCTTTGGTCTTCTTTAAACTATCTATTTCCTGTTCCAATCCCGAGACTTTACCTGCCAGATCTTTTACTGAGTTGTGTACATATTCAAGAGACTCCTTCATTCCAGCAATTGAGCTAGTGACATCAGAGAATTCCCCTCTCATGGATTTCAGCTCCGCCAACTCCTTGTTGATAAGCTTTAAGTCCTCCATCAACGCCGGTAATGACTCCATCTGCACCGTTAGTCTCCTCAGCTCGGATAGTACACTCTCCATATCAGTCGCCGTGGTTATAGTAGACCCGACCCGGGGACTCATAGCCAGCAGCTTTGCAGGAATTGCACCTCCATGTTAATTTCCGATCACCGAGCTTTCTCCATCCAGTTTCAGTGATACCAGCGCACGGAAAATCAAACTGACCCTGGCGGGATTCATACATATCAGCATTGCACTTCACCAAATCCAGTAGTTCCCCAGCCTCAAGCAAGCGGTCACTTACTTGCTGTTGTGAAGTCTCATATTTTTCAAAAATATCCTTCAACAAGTGCTCCTTGTGTAGTATATCATTATAGAGGAGCTGGATATCAGTTTCCCTACATTTATCTAACTCAATAGTACAATTATTTAAACTTTTTGTTAAGACAACACGTTCCTTTCTAAGTGAAAGATTTAATTTTAAGAGATTTTGTTGTTTTATTGCTCTCTGTGACCGTTTAATTAATTTCTTGATTTTAGTGTATTTTTTTAATTTTTTGTGACATATAGGACATAATGGTATGGTGTCGTCACCAGTCAAATCTATAGGTACAGCTGGCTCACACACTGATTTTAAATTACTACCTACTAACTCATTCAAAAGACTACTGGTGCTAGCAACCTGTTTGCTGACCTTGATACACTCTGAGAGAGATAGCTCCTTTTGAGCTTCACACAATTTTTGTTCAAGTTCTGTAATTCGATTCAAAGCCAGTTCGTGGGTGTCACTGCACTCTTGAAATGTAGACACTAGATGTTGTAGTTCATTGTGGTGGTCGGTTAAGTCCATGTGTCGTGTGTGTAGCTGAGAGAGTTCATTTTTGAGGGAGGTGTTTTTTAAATTAATGTTTTTCACTTCCACTTCGCTGTTTTCCCTTTCCTGGAGCAGCTGTTTGCATGTAGGTTTAGAAACCTCAAGCTCCGTCAAGGTAGCTCTTATGCCGGCCATACACGCTACGGTCTGCCGGACATCTACCGGAGAGGCTACCTGTGCAGGTTTGCCACCCGCGTGTGTGGGGACGTTCCGGTCTACCTGAACGGTCTTCAGTTCTTTTTGGGATGGCATCGATTGAGGACGATGACGCGTTGGCATTGTTAGGATCCATTTCTCTCAATTTGTCTATGAGCAATTGATACGCAGCTTCTTTTTTGTCTCGATCATGGTACTCTTTGCTTTTGTCTTGCCAAAGACATAGATGAGTTCTATATATTTCGATAAAATCTTCAAGTACTCTTTTAGCTGAGACTCGTGGCACAATTTTCGCGTGTTGAATTACTATTTACGACGACCGTCCAGACAGGACAGATACTAGAAAACAAATGACGCGACCTGTGCAGGTGACCGGAGTACACACATACACACACAGGTACACCGTACGGTGACATTAGAAATAATTGATTTTCGATTTTGCGCCGGTCGCCTGCGCATGTTCAAAAAACTGTACAGGTCTACTCCCATACACGCTCCGGTCTACCTGTGCAGGTATGCTTACACAGGTAGACCTCTCCGGTAGACCGTAGCATGTATGGCCAGCATTAGTTTTGCTTCCATGTCCCTAATTGTAGCACTGCGGGTCATCATTTTCTTTGAAATGTCAGTCACCTGGAATGTGTAAAGTTATGCAGCTAAATAACAGTGTAACAAAAGATGTTCGTATGTTTAGATTAGTAGGAGGTAGAAGAGAGAAAAAAATAATAATAAGAATAGGGAATGAATTGTTAACAAATAGATAATACAATATTAGATGAAGTTATTAAGGAATTAAATGGGAATGTTAAACAATAGTGAAGTTACAAGGAATACACTGCTTTTATTTTATGAGTTATGACACAAAAAAATAAAACTTGATTGACAACAATGATATTATATTTAAAGGCAATACGTGGTCTTTATCAGAAGAGGTCTTATTGTCTCTTATTATGCGTGGGTTTGCGGGCTAGGAGATGTAATTAAATTGGAATGAACAATAATGTAAACGACGTTCCACCGAGTACGTGAGGCGCGAGCGCAAATCAATCAACTCACTGCCCTGCCAGGGTAGTCACCATGATCACCAATACCACAGTCGCCATGAATACTTGCCGGTTTCCCGGTTTCGATCCATCTCCGCGATCTTCCAATATTTTGGCGGGGGGCCGCCTCCTCAGTACCCGGGGTTACGTCAAGTTGACAGCTGTCACAATCGTTCGAAAATCAACTCCGTAAGTTTAGCGTCGTAATATCTTTAGACGCGCCGTCACGGCCACCCTGACTATCACACGTCCTCGTGTGCTTAGTCATCCTGATATGGTCCACCTTAAATGCCAGAAGAAACAACATTCCATTTGCATCAGCTCGTCCATTCCTGACATGCTACGTAAGGATCTCTCACTTAGTAGCAGCACAGGCTTAACGCGCCGATTACACATTGCATGAACTGGGCGTACTAGGCCCTACCTCCAACCATCAATGTACCATGCGGTATGGACCGGGCGCGCAAGGCCCTTTCGACCAACCACTATCATACCATACGGTGTGGACCGGACGCACAAGGCCCTTTTCGACCAGCCAACTACACAACATGCGGCGTGGACCGGGCGTACTAGGCCCTTTCGACCAGCCACCTACACAACATGCGGCGTGGACCGGGCGTACTGGGCCCTTTCGACAAGCCACCTACACAACATGTGGCGTGGACCGGGCATTCTAGGCCCCTTCGACCAGCCACCAACACAACATGCGGCGTGGACCGGGCACTCTGGGCCCCTTCGACCAGCCACCAACCCAACATGCGGCGTGGACCGGGCACTCTCGGCCCCTTCAACCAGCCACCTACACAACATGTGGCGTGGACCGGGCATTCTGAGCCCCTTCGACCTGCCACCAACCCAACATGCGCCGTGGACCGGGCACTCTGGGCCCCTTCGACCAGCCACCTACACAAAATGCGGCGTGGACCGGGCGTACTAGGCCCCGCGACCAGCCAACCACAGCTACACAACACAGTTTGGCCCAGGCGTGCTAAGCCCTTTCAGCCACGCTTAGCAAATCCTACACAAACACAAAACACATTTAGTTACAAGCCACTTTAATTTTCATGAATATCCGCTTCATCATGACTTCATGTGATTCAGTATTCGTAGCTGTAATGTAAGGGTATCTGAGATCGAGTAAGCATCGCTGTCGCTATCAATAGAGATGCTATTTCATCAATTTGTTCTAAATCACGCGTCGTTTCGGCCTGCTCACAATAGAACAGATTCCATCCTATTTTTTTTTTTTAACTAACCCATCTAACAAGTTATCTATGAAAGTAGTTGAACTTTTAGTGAATTCAACGCCTAGTTGTTGCGTCACTGTGAGAATGCACAATAATCAGAATGCAGAACTTAACATGCTTCTGTAATAATGCCACTAACAGATCGCGACCATTGCCTTCAAGTTTGGTGTCGATGTAGTCATGTTTGATACACCTGAGTATCTTTATGTAATGAGAATTTCAAACATAACATAAAAACACACCCACCTTCCCCAAGGAGATAGGCAGAGGTGTATAACACTCTCTGACCCTCACTCAACCACTCATATCCAGGTCCAATGCAACAGGTCAATCCTACTGCCACAAGTGTGTCACAAATCTGGCCTCCGGGCCTGTACTGAGAAAATCTAGAAAAACAATTAGAAGTGAACGTCACCTTGGCTAACTCAGGGATCAAACCCTAAATCACACGCTCAGCAGCCGCACCAGCAACCACCAGACCAATTAGGCAGTCAAACAACACACACAATTAATAATCACACAATAAACAAATCATCACTATTAAGTTTAACATGAATACCTAACACATTATCTGCTTACAATTGTTGGTTTAGTAACCGTGTAAAAAGGCACAAAATAATTAAAGAGTTTTGTGACAGGCATCATACCTGGAATTTGAAACCAACATGAACCTACAATTAAATGTCCTCTAAACTTGTTCTCAGTTCAGTTGATGTCGACACTCAACAGGATGTATCACATCATCAGATGTTTACAAATCTGATCTTTCCTAATGAGCTGCATACATTTTCAGAATTGCTTCGCTTGTGGTACTCTTCAAGATGGTGATATGTGAATTTAATTTTCTTTATAATAAAACTTTACCATTGTGAATGGACAAACATGATGAACCGCAAAGTAAATCCTTAATTTAAAAGAAAATTAAGATTACTTATTCTCTCCAAGAGGGTCACATAATATGGGGATTTTACTGTTTCTCTATTCCTTAACCGAAACCTTAACATTGCATTAAAATAATTCTGAATCTGTATGAGATGTCCAAACTTAGCAAACAGAATTTCATTAATTTTTGGTCATGTTAATGCTGATTCATAAAGTGTGTCTGTTTGACAAAGAACAACTTGTTCCTTCAGAGAATGAGATGGGGCCAGTACCAAATACATCAAGGCCACACAAACTTGTAATATCAACTATAATTTCAATCAATGTGTGCTTTGGAATTTTCATGATCAAACCGAAATTTAATTGAAAGGTTGACTTACATGGACTGCTTGTGTTACTTGCAAACGTTAGGCGCTATAAGAATTTCCATTTCCAAGGAGTTGCAGTTACGTTCTTCATTGGTCACTGATCACACACTTCACTAATCACTGGTTGTTTTAGGTTTAGTTATTTCATTGGTGTCCTTACAACCTCTTGCCCTCGTAATCCCACTTCTGATAAAGGCAATACGTGGTCTTTATCAGAAGAGGTCTTATTGTCTTATTATGCGTGGGTTTGCGGGCTAGGAGATGTAATTAAATTGGAATGAACAATAATGTAAACGACGTTCCACCGAGTACGTGAGGCGCGAGCGCAGATCAATCAACTCACTGCCCTGCCAGGGTAGTCACCATGATCACCAATACCACAGTCGCCATGAATCCTTGCCGGTTTCCCGGTTTCGATCCATCTCCGCGATCTTCCAATATTTTGGCGGGGGGCCGCCTCCTCAGTACCCGGGGTTACGTCAAGTTGACAGCTGTCACAATCGTTCGAAAATCAACTCCGTAAGTTTAGCGTCGTAATAACTTTAGAGGCGCCGTCATATTAATATCATTGATTGACAATAACAAGTTTATTTTATGTCACATTACAGGTATTATAGTTTGTATAAATAAGCTTATTTAGTATAGTAAATGATGTACCTAGTAAAACAAACAACGAACAAAATTGTTGCTTTTATTAAAATTAATTCATATCAGTTTATTTGACATTTGATGATAACGGCAACCGACATAATTCGATAAATAAGACGTAGGCACTCTATAAATGTGCAGTAGGTATCTAAAGAACGCCAATATAAGTAAGTACCTACTTCAAAAAAATACTCATGTAGGTACCTACTTAATTAGATGAATTTAGTTAAATAACTACATAGGTACTCCCCCGCAGGCAGCTTCTATGCACCTGAGTACAGTCAACTGCACTTCAATGGCAACTATAATTATCATCTATAACCGTAGCAGATACGGTGATTTGAAAAACCTAGGGCGAATTTCACCAAAAACTGAACGTGATCAGCACAACTACGTATACGTGGCTGTCAGTGTCATTATTTTCTGTGGAATATTGACACTGACAGCTCTTGAACGCGGCTATAATAATAATAAATTTACACTAAAAATAAAAATTGGTAAAATACAGTATAAAGCTTAGAAATAATGTAGGTATTACAAAGTATGATGCCTGTACTAGGATAAACCTGTATCACAGGCGGCATTTGTTCTTATGATTATTATTATGACAACTGATTTCTTAACAATATTTAACATAAGTTTTAAGAAAAATGAGATAGCTAGTTAATTTATTATGTTATAATTTACTTAAACACTAATAATTATGGTAAATAGTTGTTTGCACTTAGTTACACGATTACGATTGCGTCTGCAGTATTATTAATTAGGTTAAAACAAATATTGCATAAATCACCTGCATGGCTACATTAGATGTTAAAGAGGTCGGCTAATATGCTTAGACAGCGACAAATCACAAGTAAGTAGGACAGCGCAGTGGCCAGGGATATATGTTGAGTCAGCAACAAGAGTTACGGAAGTCAGGCCTTGAGTATGACGGACTAGGTGCCCTCATAATCGATGGAGTTAATATGTATTAATCGAAGTAATCACCCATGCAATCAATGCATCTTTGCCAACGCAGTGGCAGTTTATTGATGCCCTTCTTAAAGAAATCAGCTGGACGGGAGGCAACAAATTCTCCAAAGGCATTTTGTACTGCCTCTCGGGTATTGAATTTTTTTCCCGCCAAGAAGTTATCCAAATTCTGGAAAAAGTAGTAGTCTGTAGGCGCAAGGTCTGGTGAGTAGGGCGGATGACGGAGAGCTTCCAACCCCAGTTCTTGCAACTTGGAGACCGTCTGCTGTGCAGTATGAGGTCGCGCATTGTCGTGCAGGAGCAGCGAAGACGAGCGATTGACCAATGCTGATTGGAGATGTGCCAGCTTCTCCATCATTGTGTTCAGTTCTTCACAGTAAACATCTGCAGTAATGCTCACCCCGTTTGATAAGAAGCTGTGATGAATCACACCGGCGCTAGACCACCAAACAGTGACCATCACTTTTCTAGGGGTAAGTTTTCGTTTAGAGCATTGTTTAGGTACCTAAACCAGGATCCAACTAACTTGCTGAGCGCTTGCGGTTATCAAACAGAATCCATTTTTCATCGCAGGTTACAATGCGGTTCAAAATTCCTTCATTTGTGTGTCTGTTGAGCAGTGCAAGGCACGCCTCGACGCGTACTTCGCGCTGGCGATCATTGAGTTCGTGGGGCACCCATTTGTCAAGCTTTTTTACCTTGCCAATTTGACGCAAATGGACCAATATTGTTTTGACGCTAACGTCAAAAGCTGCTGCTAATTCAGCCGTAGATTGTGTATCATCAGCTTCCACAATCGCCTTTAATTCGTCATTGTCGACCAAAGTCTTCGGACGACCGCGAGGTTCATTTTTCAGGTCGAAATTTCCAGAACGGAAGCGAGCAAACCAATAACAGGTGGTGCGTTGGTTTGTAGTGTTAGCTCCATAAACGTCGTTGATGTTGCGTGCCGCTTGTGCCGCGTTGCTGCCACGACGGTACTCATATTCCATAATTACTCGAATTTTTAACGTATCCATGATGACGAAAAAGATTGAAATGCGATGAAAATGTAACACTAATCATTAAACAAATGACTTCTTTTGAAAAAAGAATTCCATGTTTTTAAAATAAAATTAATTTGAAATTAGAGTTCTGAGCCAAACAAAAATTATTTTGATTTGAAATGGCCAGTACTGCAGAACGGCAATTTCATAGGTAAAGACCTATTATATCTGTATTCTGCTATTTTCCTAGCAGGGCATTCAGCGTCTCCTGTTTTGTGATCACTAGACTTCTTACAAAGCGTGAGCAAGTTGCACATCGGAATATCGGCTTTCATCGCGCATTCGGACAACGAATGGCCTGCGTCACCGCAGTGACCACACGTAGATACGATCTCTCGGCAAGTTTTTGCTGCATGGCCATATTGTTGGCATTTATAACACCTTGTTACCAATGTAAAGTCCCTGACAGGACAGGACGTCCAATTTATAAAAAGCCTTGATTGATTAGTGTTTATTATCTGAGCGAATGTTTTCGTCATCGAATTTGCTTCCACCAGTTGTCAAGCAAAAAGAGACATAAACCGTGCCAGTGTGTGATGGACGTAACTCAGAGACCTGAGCAGTATTTTGTTATGTTTTGTGATCTGGAAATATTATGTACAATAATATAAAACAAAATACTCCTCCGGATTGATGATAATTTGAAATCCGTCACCGTTGGGTTGGTTGAGTTGAAGAAAGACCATTTCAGACTCTAATCTACATGGTCCTCATATGGCCTGACCAAGATTATGTCTGGACTTTAAAGGAGACGGTTATCTCTGAGTTTGTTTCGGCCTTTCTTCTCAGAGTAGTCAGATAGGAAACGCCGACCTCATCAGTAGGGTATTATTGGGCATTCTATACCACTGTCCTCCAGTAGCTCGGCGAGTTCGCCTTCGCTACGGATAGTGGTATAGAATGCCCAATAATGAACGATCGACTCGACTCTCTAGTGAATTACTGTACTCGACCAATGATCAGGCGAGTTCGCTATCGCTCTGACGGGTGGTACAGAATGCACAATAATGAACAATCAACTCGATCAATGACCCGTAACGCGAAAGAGGTTGCGGTAAGTTTATAAATGTTAACGTACTTTATACATTCACTCATTTTCAATCGCTTCATTTCCGACAGTAATCATGAAATTTGTAAAACAACCGCAATCGCTGCATGTAAATACAGTCTGCGATGATTTTTGTAAGACTAGTTTTCGTCATGGAGAATTATTACCTAACTCAGTACGATGTATCATTTGCGGTCCGTCCAATTGTGGAAAAAACAATTTATTGATTGGTCTTCTTATACACGAAAATGGATTAAGGTTTGAAAACGTTTATGTTTATTCAAAAACTCTGCACCAACCCAAGTACATTTTTTTAGAAAGAGTTTTGCAACGGGTGCCCGGTATTTCCCTCCAGAAATATTATGGAAATCCATTATTTATTATTATTTATTTATTTATTTATTTATTTATTAAACTTACACACACTATCTTTACAGGACGATCCCAATACAATAGTGGTTTGCAAACACACACCAAATAGGTATATATTATAAAATCTACTTACGGCTAACTTAAAATCTTAATAAATACTTACTTTAAAAAAAAATCAAGAAAAAATAAAATTCTTTAAATCAAGAAGTACTAAGCGTTCAGGACGCAAAACCCAACTCCGTAGTTATTTTTGATGATGTTGCTTGTGAGAATCAAAATAACATGCGTGATTATTTTGCAATGGGAAGACACAAATGCATTGACTGTTTTTATCTAAACCAAACATATAGTAAAATCCCTAAGCAGCTGGTAAGAGACAATGCGAACTTAATCATACTTTTTAAATAAGATGAAATTAATTTACGACATATTTATGAAGAACATGTCAACACTGATATGACGTGGATTGAATTTCGTAAAATATGTTCGAAAATTTGGAGTGAACCCTTCAATTATGTAGTAATTAATAAAGATTGCGCCAAAAATAACGGATGTTACAGAAACAAAATCCTGGTCAGTATCCTCAGAAGCACTGACAGATATTCCGTTTGGTGTCAGAATAGAGGACGGGAAACTGATGTTTGGTTCTGCTCGTATAACGATCAGTGATGATTATATCATTGCAGCTGGACGCAAATACCGAAATACGCCTGGTTTAAAACAGTTGCTGTTGAAAAAGAACGTAGATTTAAGCTTGGTTACAGAGAGTGATATGATACATTATAAGTCAATGCTACTTGATACAAATGCACATCGACGTGACTATGAGCCTGGTAAACCAATAAAAAGTAATAAAAGGCAGAAATATTTGCAAATTATTAAGCTTCTATTCAAACTACAAAGTACAATTCAGAACCATCAATCGAAGGGAAAAGGACTACCCTTAACAAAAATGTGGAAGAAAAACGTAGATCTTGTGTATTGGGACGATCCCAATGAACTGGTGGATAGGTTCAAATTATTAATTGCATCCCAAGATGCTGGTAACACAGGATTAAATAATGAAATTATATCTATCATTGAAGAATTACGTGAAAGTAAAGTTATAAATAAATAAATATTTTAAAATGTGTTTATTTTATTATCAGCCTCTCGATACAATAAACCTTAAACATGAACGTAGACAAATTCGGACACTACATTCACAAAAGAATGCGTTTATCAGAGTTATTTGAGTTTAATGAGAATGCATTGTTAAAATCAGAAAACGGAGATTTTGATTTAAAAACATCAAGACTTAGAGGAATTAGATCTCCAGTAGAACCAGACGATGCTGTGAACAAAGATTATGTTGATCGATTGAATGTTAATATGATAAAAGAATGTAATAATATGATTGGTTCATTGCGTTCTCAAATCATAAAAGACGCAAAAGGTGTAGTTCAGGCTACTTTAAAAGCAAGGATATCTGAGGTTTCACCTCATTTGCCAGATAAGTTTTATACTAAAGCAGAGGTAGATAAATTACTTCAAAAAACTCCGTAATGGCAAAACAGCAAATTGTTAACGAAATACACAAAGCAGCACGAAGAAGTTTCCCTAGGCGTCCTGTCATTCTAAAGAGGATCGATGACTTGTGGCAAGCTGATCTGATGGACATGCAAAACCTGAGAAAATATAATAAAGCTCACAATTACATTTTAGTGGTGATTGACTGCTTCTCAAAGTACGCTTGGACAGAGCCGTTAAAATTAAAAAAGAAACTTGATGTTACTCATGCATTTAAACGAATTCTGGTTAACAGCAATCGCAAACCAGATAATTTACAAACTGATATGGGAACAGAATATACATACATACAATAGAAATAACAACTCATTTCAAACACCTAAGAAGACATACAATATTAACCATTACTCTTCGTTTTCTACCAAAAAAGCTTCGATCGTAGAGCGACTGATTAAAACTCTTAAAAATAAATTATACAAGTATTTTAGTTTGAATGGAAACTATAAGTGGTTAGGTATACCGCTAGAAGTTACGCTGAAGCATGAATGTAAACCAATCGAAGTTAACAAATCTAGTGAGTCAGTTATAAAAGAAAATATTAAAAAAGCCTTTAATCATGTAACCGTTTATAGAAAACCTAAGTTCAAAGTAGGTGACTTTGTTCGTATCAGTAAATATAAACACAATTTTGAGAAAGGTTATACACCTAATTGGTCGACTGAAATATTTACTATAAAAAAGATTAATCATACCATACCAGTAACATATCATATAGAAGATCAGCGTAAGCAAGCCATATTGGGAACCTTTTTACCGTTTACGATAAAGAACTTCAAAAATCTTTCTATCCTTTTTTTTTTTTTTTTTGGGTGGGAAATCATCAAATGACTTCTCCCGCTCTGGGCGGAGCGGAAGGGCGTGTCAGACTCTTACTGACTAAAACCCACCCGTGTTTCTTCAGTTGCCTGTTGCTAGGGTCCCGGTATCCCTTTCGGACTATTCCGCAACCCTGGCAGGCATCGGTCCTAACGGACCCCGTCAGGTGTGCTGACATCTCTTTGAGGCGCACGTGGAACACGACGCGCCATCGACACGGGCCTGGTCCTTATCGGACGGCGAGCTACCCATTGCTCGCCGTCCGGAAGCCCGCGCCTATGGTGGCCGGGAATCCGCCTGGGATTCCCGACGCCCAGGGTGTCTCCAGCGGCGGCGGTTAGGGGCGTGAGGGCGCAGGCCTTGCCTCTCCCTCACGCATTCCACCTCCTCCTTCGCGAGCATCAAGGCTTTGCAGAAGGAGGTGACTGCCTCCCATGCCCTCTCGCTCCGTACCATGGCCTGGACAAGGGCCGGACGCGAGAGGTCAGTGCCACCAATCGCCTCCACGAGGACACGGCGGTGCTCCGCCCAAGCAGGGCACATCTCCACCGTATGCTCCACCGTGTCCTCCGGACGATCCGCACAGTGGTGACACCCGGGCGTTTCCTCCCGTCTAATCCTACACAGGTACCTCCCAAAGCTGCCATGTCCGGTGAGGACCTGCGTCAGGCGGAAGGTGAGGACGCCGTGGCGCCTCTCTAGCCACTCTCAAAGAGGGGACTTATCGCCGCAATTGTGGCGTGCCCAGCACTGGGTTGCGACAATCGCACTCTCCATGCCGCCATGAGATCCTGCCGGAGCTCTGTCCGCTGTGCCGCGATTTCTCGCGGCAGCGGAGTTACGCCCCGGCGCTTCATCTCCTCGCGCCACTCCCAGATGTGCGTGAGGACCTTCGCCTCCAGATCCCATGGCGGAAATCCGGCAAGGCGGCTCGCCGCCTCACGAGAGACTGTGCGATATCCCCGGGCCAGCCGAATGGCCATGACCCTTCGGGACGCGTTCAACCAGCGGGCTGGCCGCAGCCTAATGGAACGCGCCCCCACCGGTGCCCCGTAAAGGGCCATGGACCGCACGACCCCCGCGTAGAGCCTCCGGCAGGAGGCGGTTGGCCCCCCAAGACTGGGCAGAAGCCGCCCCAAGGCGGCCCCGGCCCGGTCCAGCCTGGGAGCCAAACGACGGAAGTGCTCCACGAAGTTCCACCGGCTGTCGAGGACGAGTCCTAGATACTTGATCGTCGACTCGACGCCGATGTGAACCCCTCCTACCGTTATTTGGGAACCCGACAGTGGCGCGTTCCGAGGGCCATGAAAACACATGACCTCGGACTTGTGCAAGGCCACCTCGAGTCCTAATTGCCGGATTCTCTCGACGATTGTCGCAAAATCTTTCTATCCTGGTGTTTATTTGATAGAAAAGATTTTAAAAAGAAAAGGAACAAACATTTTTGTGAAATGGTGCGGTCTAAGCAATGAAGAAAACAGTTGGATCGACAAAACTGCAATAGTGGATTAAAATAATTATATAATAATTACTTATGCATTATTTCATTCATTTCACTTTGAACAATGCAAGGAGGTGAACTTGTTAATACGTTAATTAATAATTTACCGTTCGAACTTCATTTACCAGGTTACAATTATTGTGGTTCGGGAACAAAACTCGAGAAACGTTTACTACGAAGTGACCGAGGTGTAAATAAGCTAGACGAAGCTTGTATGCATCACGACATTGCATATGCAAACCATACAGACTTACCCAATCGTCACAAAGCTGATTTACAACTACTAAATATGGCTAAATAAAGACTTAAATCGAACGATGCTGGGAAAGGTGAAAAACTTAGTTCATGGTTAGTGAGCAAAGTCATGAAAGCCAAATTGAAATTTGGCTCCGGCGTTAAAACGTTTAAAAGTTTTGTATCAAAAATAAGAGCAAAAATAAAGAAACTGAAACCAAAGACGGTAAAACTTTAATTAACGCTGCTTACTCAGCAGCCAAAAAAATATTTCCAAACATTCAGAAAATTCGAGTACCGCGAGTGATACCCTTACCAAAGACTGGTGGTATTTTACCTTTAATCCCAATTTTTGCGGGCTTATCAGCTTTAGGAACTTTAGCTGGTGGTGCGGCTGGTATTGCAAAAACTGTTAACGATTACAAAGCAGGTCAGCAAAATTTACTAGAAACACAACGACAAAATAAGGCTATAGAGTCTTTAAAGTTAGGCCAGGGTTTATACATTAAGTCACATAAAAATGGTAAAGGTTTATTCATAAAATCTTCAAAAAACTGAACATTAAGCTACCTAATCGTGCTTTAACTAATGTAGACATCCAAAGGTATGCACGCGACATCCCTTACTTTCGAGGAGTCTACATGAAGGATCAGTTACCAAAGACCTCAAAACGGATTGAATGTGTTATCGTTAACTTGGACGATTCTAAGAACGAAGGAACACATTGGGTAGCTTAATATGTAAAAGTATACAATTATTGTGAATATTTTGATAGCTTTGGAGACTTGAAACCTCCAATAGAATTAAAGCGATGTTTTAAGAATTGTAATGTTTTTTATAATTATACAAGATATCAAAAATTCAACACAGAAAATTGTGGACACTTATGTTTAGAATATCTGCAGACTTTTTGGAATAAAAACGTATAAAACTTATGATTTTCTTTTATTTCAATCATTTGCAAGATGTCACTCACATTATCGATAACTGGAAACTCGTCGACTTTATCTACTTACTATCCTAAAACGTTACAACTATATGGACACTATGAGTGTGCCTTATTGCATTTTTCAACATTGAATTCCATTCCAAACATTGACAAAACGAATAATAAGTTATATTATGGTTCCGACAAAGTTATTGAAATACCAGACGGCACCTATGAATTGACAACATTTCAAAACTGATACGACCTTAAAACAAAAATACCATTTCTTTATTTTCGTATCCTGAGTTCAAATATATTTTTTTTAATTTTTTTTACTTATTCATTTCTGAGAAAAAAAATAAAAACCAAAAAACATGCAATGACGTCACATAAACGGTGGAATGAGGTAGTTACCTTTGCCTAAGCATTCCAATGTTTAAGATGAAAATATTTACGTCAAACAAGACATCGACATGTCAATGTCAAAAGTTTTACAATATTTTTCTTAGTTTATTTTAATTAATAAATTAAATAAACACTCTGCTTACTGTAAATATTGACAACTTTTAATTGATATTTCGCCAATAAAATGGATCCCAATGAAACTTATACGCCAATGAAGGAACCAAAATATTGTTTTGTACCAGCCTGCAAAAACAATTCTAGAGATACTCAAAAAACATTTTTTACGGTGCCTAGCCCAGCAAAACAAGAGTGGTGCAATGCTGTGGGTATATCATGTCCTAAACGTGTTATATATACAACGTGCCGCTACAATGGCGACATTAATTTAACACACGGGTAGGGCTAGTGGCCAGTAACCATAAAAATTATAATAAAATAAAATAATTCGTAAATTGAAAAAAAATAATTTTCAAACAAACTAAATAATAAAAACATAACCAAAATTGAGATCACTCTTTGTAAAAGTTTCATTCATGTAGTTACCTACCAGCTCATAGACTACTATTATAGACTACTATTATATATGAGATAGACTGGCAACTCGACGTCTGACAGATTAGAAATACAGGCAGTGCTACGTCAAGCCATGGAACTAAAATTTATACTGTATACGTAGGTATAGATGTATCTATATATTGAATGACAGGTAGATGCTTAAATATGCATAGCTACCTATGAACTTGCCGCTATGTTTCAATTTTGTTTATTAGATACTTTCAATGTGTTTTTGAGAGTTACAAATAAACAAAATTGAAACGGTATAGCAATTCATACACAGTACATGCATATCTAAACAAAATTCGTAGATTACAATCTGGAAATGAAAGAAATAAATAAAATACGAAATTAAAACGATTATACAACAAATTTATTAATTAAACATTAACTTCTACACCAGTTTGCCTCGTTCGTTTCTTGCATTTTGTTTTATTGTGATGTTCTCGAGCCTGTATGAAGATGCGGTCAGTTTCATCAGTCAAATTGATAAAATTGTAAAAGCTCTTGCCTGTAAGGACATTGTTGACTTCTTTGCACCAATTCATTATGAAGAACACAATGCTTTTTTGGAGCAAATAATTTAGAAGAACTTCTTTATGCTTTTGACATTTTATAAAATTTAAATTAATATGGACCGTTACAATTAATTTAATGTATTCTATAATGCTCTCTTTATGTCTATATTTATTTAAAACCTCCATTGAAATGTGTTCTACATGAGCAAAAAAGTCAAACAGTGCCCGGGTTGGATAGCATAACCATCTTTTGCCGGAATATTCTTTTTTTGTAATAAATTTGTGGAAATCCTCATTTTCATGACTTATTAAATTTTTATTACATAATTTACATTTTTTGAATACAAACTTTTTGGCTTTGGTTGCTATCCACCCACTGCAATAAGCTATGGCCGCGCATTTCTCTACATGTACTCGAGAACGGCTTTCTATAATAATTTGCGTATTTAACAATTCAATGTTAGCGTGTTCGTCAATAATTTCTATTATTGTAGTCCTCCTATCCTCTGCAGCATCCTTCTTTTCATTTAAAAATGATTTTAATGACGACAAGCAAACACTGTCGTCCTTCTCACAATTTCCCTGTATCGATTTTGGGGATGTGATATTATTTATAAGCAACGTTTTAAACGCAGTTTCGAATGCTGCAGAGTTGGGCATTATATTTTGATGACCATGTGACCTAATTGCCCCGAAAAAGTTTTCTATAGGGTCCTGGTTAAAATTACGCAGAAGGAGTTTATTTATTCCCTTTCCCTGAAGTTCCTTTATAATCAATTGAAAACCTTCTATAGTTTTGACCCAGCTGGTAAGAGAAGGCACAATGGTTTCTCTACCATTATTACAAACGTATTTCATTGTTTTTATAATAGGTAATGTTTGGTTCCAAAATTCTAAATGTTTAGATCTTGATGTGACCGCTGATTTGTAAATTTTTGCTTCTTCTCGATACTGGCTTCCGTTGACGGTGTCGAAAAGATCGTCGAACAATAATAACAAATCTGCAGTGTCCGCGCATTCTCCTGGCAAGGTCCCGTTTTCTGTAAGTGAAATAATACTGTGTTAGATGATACCTTAGTCGCCGTATTTTTAAGCTGGGAAACACACAACAACACTAAATGCTGCATGATAGGTAATATTTATTTGTGTGTACTTTGTATGGTAAAAATAAATATAAAAAATAAAACAATATTATGATTTGAATTTATATTTGACTGCTTTACGTAGGTAATGAAGAACTTTTAATTGCCAACTGTTGCTGTAGATATTTTGAATTTTATTAAATACAATGAAACTATTACCTACTAAAGGTACAGAGTTGGTTCAAATAAAAATTGGTTCGTACTTAGTTTTATGGAAAACTCATGCTTGATCAAAACTTTTTCCTGTGTCAAAATATATTTTTTTTAATAGATTACTTACGTTAAGTAATTTTTATGGATTTCCTCAACAGTTTGAGTGTAAAAAAAAACATTATTTATATTATTTGTTACATACCTGCCATACATCCAAGTGTCACGCCGACAGACTTGCTAAACACTTGTGTGCAAAATTTCACTTTCATCTTAGGGATCATCGAGGGTACCACATGTTTAGCAGTCAGCTTATGGGCCAACTTTACACCCCTGTATGTAGGGCTTTTAAAAAAAAGATTTTCTATGTGAGACCATTTAGCTGTGCGTATCTTGCCATCCATTACAAATTTTAGATCCTTATTTAATAAATTGTTGCGTACACCCTTCATTAGGTGAGGTGGATCATAGATAGGCACAATTTTGTGACTATTTACTTCGAAAAAGCCACCTTTATAATTTTGATTTGTTCGAAGATAGTCTCCTTTCGTTTCTTCCATCAGCTGATTAATAGCGGCAAGGTTTGTGGCTCCCTGGTCACATATTGTTGCTACAACATTAAGGCCTGTGCTTTGGACTCTTTGTATAATTTGTTTCAATTGAAACTTCAAATCTGCAGTCTTAGTTGTGCCTGAGCAAAAACTGTAAGCTATTGGCTGCTTGTATTTTTTGACAATGCCTCGTATCATAAAAACAAGCACATGATCCGCGAATATGAGGTCTCTTTTACTACCATTGTCGACAAAACCAGTTATAATGTCGTGCACCTTGTCGTAATGTAGGCCGGTAGCTATTGACATCTCGTCAAATAATATACAACAATATTTATGTTTTTCTGGCATTTTGGCAATTTTCTTCTGTAAGTTTTCAAAAACTTTTTCATTAATGCCAGGCGTCAAATCTACTTTTTGTAGAAGATTTTGTAATGTTCTTCGGCTTGGTAGAACACAAAGCTGGCTTAAGAATCGATATGCTTTAGGTGAAGGTTTATATAGCGATAGCGCTAAAACCTTCTCATCAAGAGTAAAACGCCTTCCTCTGGAATTTTTCCCACTTCCTTTTGTCTGCATCAAGAACAAAGTTTTCGCGGTTGAAGAAAGCTTCTTGGTCACAATTTTGAAAGCATTTTGTTTTGATAGTTTGTTTGCTAGCAAATATCGATTGCGGTATGTCTGTTTAGCTTTCAGAGCATTGCGAAGTCTTAATGACAATTTTTTAACTTCTTTGTCTTCATGTTTCCGTTGTAGGAAGGTTACTGAAATGAAAACAAAATAAAGTTTATAATTAAATACATTAGAAACTTTCCTAAAGTCATCTTAAGAAGTCTTTATAAGACTGTCATTTTCATAATAATATTCCTACTGATGGCGATAAAGTTTGCTCACCGAGATTTACCAAGAATTTATGATTGTTGTGATCATAGTAAAATGTATGTAAGCCTTTAATAGAATTTAGGCTGATAAAATCAATAACACCCTGCATGTACATTATGTAGAAGAATATGAAGCTGTTACCAATAAAGATTACATACCTGAACTACTATATTGAACAGTCTTTGTTCTCTTGGGGTTTATTACATTAGAATGTAATAATTTAGCTTTCCGAGATGTAGATTGTCGGGCCATGCTTCGTGCTGGAAAACAAAGAGCATTACTTAAATAAATACTTTCCCACTTCCAAAAATATAGGCCTAGGATATGCTAGAGCAAGACTGATTTGTAGGAGTTTCTTGTTGTTTTTAGGGTTCCGTACCTTAAAAAGAAAAACGGAACCCTTATAGGATCACTCGTGTGTCTGTCTGTCTGTCCGTCTGGCTGGCTGGCTGTCTGACCGTCGGTCACAGCCAATTAGCTCCGAACCTACTGGACCATTTATTTGAAATTTGCTACACATATCAATTTCTGTGACCAAAACACGGACGAGCAACGTAAATAAATGAATTTTGTACCTTGTGGCAGATCAGATGAAATGTTGTGAGGATCTCAATATATATATATATATATATTTATTATTATTCTAAAACAAAACTTTTTAAAGATACTTAAGAAAATAAGATGAAAATGGACCATTCGCCCTTATCTCCGAAACTACTTTATTCATTTTTTTTTAAATAAAGTGAATTGTTCTTTACTCATAGATTTCAAGAAAACCTATAAGAAGTTTATGGTTTAAAAAAACAATTAAAGTAATAAAAACTAAAACCCAACTACGACAAAAATACAACTAAGTACAACAAAAATTCAAAAAAATATTAAGGGTTATAATATATATATATATATATATATATTTCAAATATGTTAATTAACCCGTCGTATGCCGTAATTACAGACACAATTAAAAATCCGAGTTTTTCTGAATTGTGTCTCTACGAGATCTACGTTAATCGATACCACCGGTTAAGCCCTTTCATTTGATACCCAACATGGTATGATTAAAACATTTTCTTTTTTAGTTCATGACTTTATGTCCTGTAGAGGGCGCCATTTTTTATTAATTGTGACGTCACATAGCCTATAACCGGCGGACGATCAAGACGCTTCCAACGATACCTCATTTGTCAAATTGTGATGAGTCGTTCAGAAGATATGAGGGAACTGATGAACATACATACATACCGGTCAAAATCATAACCCTCCTTTTTTCGTCGCCGTAGTCGGGTAATAACATGGTAAATCTCTGAACAAACTTACATTTGCAATTGCATATTCCATTAAGCAATGTTTTTCAACTACAGTGTTAAGTTGGTCCTTGGGAACCCTTCATTGTGCGTGGTCCGACACGCACTTGCTGGTTTTTTCCTTGGCAACGGCGAAGCCAATGTTTTTATTTATATTACATTAGATAAGAAATTGAAATGAATATTTAATTAGTAACATACCACTGCCAGGCTTATTTTCAACGGCTTTTCCTGTTGCGGTGTGTTGAGTTGCAGGATTTGACAACAAAGCTTCTCGGGAAGTAGATGGTTGGCAGTCTGGAACCAATGGACTTCTAGTTGGTGCTGAAAAGCAAAGAACAAAATTCTCATTAAAAAAATTAAAATTATTAATTCATTCTTAAACATCCTAATTAATAAATTATAAATTCGAAAGTGAGTTTATTAGTTTATTTGTTTTCTTACGCTTTCACGTTAAAATGGCTGTACGGATCTGGATAAAATTTGGCACATGGATAGACCAAGAACTGGAGATGGACATAGGCTACTTTTCATCCTCTATCGCAGGCAACACCTAGTAAACATTTACAATGTTGCTACTGCTGACACAAGCTTCCTCTCTGTGTCTGTGAGAGACAGTGGGCTGTAATCCACCACGCTAACCCTGGTGACACAGCATGTTCAATGATAAGAGATTGAAATGAATATTTTAATTAGTAACATACCACTGCCAAGCTTATTTTCAACAGCTTTTCCTGTTGTAGAGTGTGGAATTACAGGATTTGAGAACAAAGCTTCTAGAGAAGTAGATGGTTGGCAGTCTGGAACCAATGGAGTTCTAGTTGGTGCTGAAATGCAAAGAACAAGATACTCATTAAAAAAATTAAGTTATAATTTAATTATTTAAACTTAAAAATGTAATGTTTCCACTGCCGGGACACAAGCATCCTCTCTATGGGAAACAGTGGGAGTGTGAGTATCACAGCCCACTGTCTCTAATAAACAGCATGTACAAGAAAATGTGAAATCCACCAACCCACACTGGGCTGTGTGGATTGGTTAATTTCATTTGTTGTTTCCTCACAATGTTTTCTTACACCTTTTTGAGATCAGTGGTGATGTAATAAATTGTCAAAAGTAAAGATGCTTGCCTGAATTCGATCCTATGACCAACAACTTGTCAGGGCCGTTACCATTTTTTATATTTTTTTTTATTTTTTATTAAATAGTTTCTGCTGCTATATGTAAGGTGTGTATACAATGTGTACTTACAACATCTAAGTTACACGTACATATTTTAATAGGACAGGGAAAACCAGATTTTTGATGAGATATTGCATATTAAATAAATTCAAAGTTATTATAATATTTGTTAGTACCTGAGATGTCTCCTGAGGGTAAAAGCAAGGTGGGAACCGCCAATTTGCTAAGTCTGTTATTTGGATAAAGAAACTGTGTCTCAAAGTGCCGACGGCAAATTCTTCGAGTTTTATGGACAGTGGAACTGGCCAGACTCGCAATATCACCTCCAATATTCTTCACCCAAACTTGAAACTTTTCTGCAAATGTTTCAGGATTTGGAAAGTAATGCAGAGGTACACCTGAAAATATAAAAATAACTATTATGAATTTACCTTAGTCGGAATCTTAACTATTAATAAAATAAAGAAAAAATTGTGTTTGTAAAGGATAAAGTCTGGAACTACCGAGTCGATTTCTAAAATTGTTTCACTGACAGTAAGCTACTCTATCGCCGAGTATCATAAGTTACTTTAAATCCTAAAATAATGCACGTTTTCTGCCGGATAGGCCACGGGAGCGAAGATGCGGGATAATGCCTATAATATTAAAAAACTGGCTCGAATGTATAAGCGTGGATTAAGATTGATGGTTTGAATGATTCAGCCCTGTGACAGACAGATGAGCAGACGGACAGATTGGCATAGGCTTAGTATTAGGGACACCGGGGAAAACCTGCATCCTAATCGTCAGTTCAGGTTGGCAAAAATGTCTGGAAAAAATGAGGGCGCCACAATCGCACTTAGGCGACTTTGAATGCTAACTGAGTAAAAGAATTTATGCAAATTGTTAAAAACGCTTTTTGTGGATGACTCAAAAGCTACTAGCACTTGTCGGTAAAGTAGTGGCATCATCAAAGGCCTACATTACTTAAGTAAAATGTTTAGTTCCAAATGTCACCACGTCAGACTCTTAGTTGACTTGTATTAGCTAAGTTGTATCATAACACATAATGTATATTACTCACCATCTGATGCTACGATTGAGCACCCAGGAACACAGCAAACGTATCTCGGCATCGTGTAAAATGTAAAAACAACACTACACTAAGATATATGGTCCGAACTCCTTACGGAGGGCCTATCTACATATGTAGGTCACCAACTCTTTCACAAAACCACAGTAAATGCTGGAATTCTGATGTTTCTTGTTATACGGAGGAACAAAAGCTCAACTCAACGTAAATAACACAAAAACAACAAAAATTACAAGAAATTTGCGCACGAGCATGTACCCACACCGGCAAAAAAATCTTGTGACATTTCTATCAATTTCTATACAGGTTACAGGGTTGCTAGCATTTGGTGTCAATTGTAAATTGTAAATTCAATTAAAACTTTTAACAAACCAAATTATATAACGTATATTTATCAAATTGTTATTTGTAATTAATTAGGTTTATGTAGTTATTTATGTACATATCATTTTACGTCACGTAAAAAAGTGGCAACATCGACCAAAGCTTCTTTGGCTTGACGTATAGATGGCTCTTTATTCAGAAAAAGTTCATGAATAAATTTTGTTCGTGAGTTACCAGGGCATGTACCAGCTGGCTTACGTTCCATCGGTCAAGATCCTTTGTCGGCATAATTTCTAGGAAATTGCGCGGCTTTCCTTTTATTTGCCTACATATGATCCGTGACCCCGGCAAATGAACTCTTCGCTACAATTCTTTAAGTACAGGTTGCTCCAGGATGGTAAATAAATCAATAAATAATAACATTTAATGAAATTAAAATATTTTCCTAAAACGAATACGCGAAATCGGATACGTGTGTTAAATTAATGTCGTCATGGTAGCGGCACGTTGTATATGCGAAGATCATCTCAATGTAAGTTCCTAAGTGACAATTATTTTTATAAACCAGATAACACAACATTGTGTTGGTGGTATGTTTATCTTGTTCCATTACCTGTTTGTTTATTGCAATATTGTAATAACTGTTACCAAATCTAATAAATAAGTTCATAAATTCCCCAGTGCTATCATTTTGCAGTAATATTATGTACTATTTTTTAAAGTAGGTACATACCTATATAATTTGATAACATGATAATTAACTTGTCATGTAGGTTGTTATTGAGACACACATATAATATAAAATATATTGAAATTATAATTTATCTTTTAGTTGGAGGAAGATGTGGAGAACTACCGGTATTGGATAACAATGAAAGTGCGACCAAAGTTGAAGTCTCGGCTACCACATTCTCTTGTCAGGATGCCACTTTCAAGTGATCATCAAGAAATTATTGAACCTAGACCCGGCACATCTTGGAGAATATTTTTCAGGACTTTATGTACTCTATCCAAGTTCTTCAAACAATTAATTTATTCTCCCCGTGTATATGATGTCAAAAGAAACTTGCCAGCCTCCTTTAAAACCAATAAGGAATATTCTAATGTTTTTTTGCATTATTGACTGTTTTGAGATAGAAATTGAAAAGCCATCAAATCCTATTGTCCAGTCTCTAACATGGTCACAGTATAAAAATGCTAATACTTTAAAATACTTGATAGCTACAACACCTGATGGTTTTGTCAACTTTGTATCTGTTGGTTTTGGGGGTCGTATATCTGATGCCAATATAGTAGAAAACAGTGGATTTCTGGATGTACTGCCACCAAAGTGTACTGTATTGGCAGACAGAGGATTTAAACATGTTGATGTTTTATTAAGTAGAAATCAGAATAATTTACTTCGTCCACCCAGTGTTTCAAAAGATCAAGTCTGCGTATCCATGTTGAAAGGGTAATAAGAAGAGTAAGGCTATTTAAATTTTTGAAACCACACTCGGTAATAAATAATAAATTAATCCAACATGCAGATGACGCAGTTATTGTGGCATGCGGGTTGATAAATCTACATAGTGCTATTATTAAGAATGAATGACTTATTAGTATTACTTGTAAAAATGTTAGGAATATTTTGATATTGTATAGGTACTTTTACAATGTTTGTAAATATGTGAGCTCCATGTATGTATCACATTTCTTGCCCATTCTTCTCCATACGAAAACTACCTTTTGGAAGGGGCAACTAGAATCAGTTCTATTTCTTTGTTTTTGACGTTGAAAGGTGCTTTTATGTACCTAATTGAAATAAATTATTTAATTTTGACTTTGAATAAAAGACATAAATACTATATTGATTTTTATTTTGCACTTTGTAATACAGTCTTAAAAATAAATTGTTTCCAAAATTCTTCAGCGGCATCTAATAAACATTTCACATATGTTGCATCATATTCAACCCAGTACTTGTGTAGGAGTTTTGTTTGTTCGAAACTAGGATCAGCGATACAAAACAGTCCTTTTAATTTTTTTGCAGCATGCATTTGTACCATTATCTGGGCTTTATATTTTTCACACAGTTCACTGTCCCTCACATAACTTTTCATTGTTTTATCACTTATAGGGCATTTTATTTCAACCACAAAATCCCTACAAATCCCATCAGGTGAAACTCCAATGATAGGGGATATTAAAATCAACCCTGTGTGTTCAATTACTCCAAATTCTTTTTCTAACTCCTTAACTAATTCTTTTTCTAATACCTTGCCCCGTTTGATAGCTTTTGTTTCTGGTACCTTGTAACCTCCTAGAATACTTTGTACTAAAGCACCATTCTCTGTTTTACAGTGAATAGCTTCGTATATCCTGGACCCTGTGACTCTCCCTTGACGCATAGAATGCCACAGCTTAGAATCAGCTTGAGCTTTTGTAGCTTCAGCGATCGTTTCAACTACATCTATGGTGATAGATGTAGCAGAGAATGATTTAAAATTGTCATAGCAATGATCATCTACTTGGTGAACAAATTGCAGCACTAAATTAAACACACTAAAGTCATTTATCTGAGGCTGGTGATTCCCACAGTAATTTAAAATCATTCCTGTTGTAATTTTACGCCTCTTGCATTCTTCGGAAAACATAGAAATATTGACACTCATGTCCACATTATCTGGGGTTCTTTTCGTTTTGCCAATTTTTTTTGCCAAAATGAACTTCTGGTCACCTACAGCTCCAGCAAGTTTTGGTTTACTCCAATAACACTTAGTTGATGTAGTTGAAGGTTCGTCTGTCCGTTTTATGAGCCAAATGGCAAAGCATATAGCGTGTTTGCATCCTCCTGCAGAAGCTGCACAGTCGTTGCATTCTACTGTGATAATCTTCTCAACAGATTCATCGATTATAGCTGTAACTTGATACAACTTAGATTTTACTCTATGTTCGGGTGTTACTCTGCATTTAACGGTGCATGAGTTTCCTTCTCGCTTGATTTCTACATATCCTACAGCTGTGTCAACATATGCTTCCCGTGATGCTAGTAATGCCTTGGCACTACGTGTCTCCGCACTATTATAGCATTCATTTTCGTTCATATATTGCAATAGCATTAAATAGTCTACTTTCGGCAAGTTTCTGCTATCGGCAACGAGAAATCCTTCCGAAACTTTCATGGTGACAAAATGAGGATAATAACACTTGAAATTAAGACAATTTACGAATTTATTTGAAAACAAACAAACAATACTTTAGGCGCCAACGAGTTTGACAAGCTGACAAAGTGACAAGTGTTAGATGACATGACAGTGCCATCTAACAGTTTTTTTTTGACGAGTCACAGTAAAGCAAAGGTCTTATCGCTATTCCACCGTAGGCATGACGTCATTTGGCGCTTACGTCTTTTTAGAATACACCAAATTTCAAAGTTGAAATTATGAATGAAAAGTACATAATTTTAAAAAACGGAAAAATATGGGTGCCCTAATTTTGGATTTACTTTTAAATAACGTAATAATACATTCAGGTTAAAAATATGAAATGTTGTCAATTGCAAGATATTAGTGATTAAACTACTTGACCGTCACTGGAAGCTTTATTATGAGATGGCATTTCCGTTTCCCGTCGATTTCTTACCAGTTTTCGTACTTTTATCCCCTCTATACTTCCGGCTCAGTGGCGCCACCTGGTTGCGGGTAGTTTTATAGTTCTCGTAAAAGGTGTCACGCCATTTTGTGCATTGGCTTTTTATTCTCCGTCGAAGCAACTTGTGCGCAGTGACTGCGTCCGAGACAGTTGTAGAGATACGTAAAAGTGAATATTAAGTGAATACATAGGTGAATATTTAATACATAGTGAAGTAAAAAAGTGTAAAGTGTTCTTCAAAGAGGATAAGTCTTGGACCGTAAGTACCCTCATTTAGAGGTAACACTTTTGAATAATTCGTACGTGATCAAAGTTTTAAACGGGTTTTCCGTTCGGATCACTACGATAATTTTTAACTTTGAATATTTACCAGTAAATTTTCGTAATCAATATTAATTGAATTGTAACTGTGTAAAGTGTTATAAATCCATTGCATGAGATCTAACGTAATTCGTTTGCAGTGATGGAGAGTAATAACAACAACACTGATACCCAGCCACAGGCTGTGGCTGGTCCGAGTGGACTGAATCGCAAGCGAAACCGAAGTAGTAGCAGCAGCAGTAGTGCTTCAAGTGTTAGTTCTTCAAGTACGTCTACACCGGGCAGCAAAAAAGCGCGGTCCAACCACCGTCGCCGCCGCCATAAGAAAAGGAAACGTGCTCAACGTTCCAGTCATATGATGGATAAGCTTTTTAAGGAAATGGGTGAGCTTCGCAAGCAAATTAATACTACAAGTAACATTGATACAGCTTGTTATGACAACGCTTCTGTTTGTTCTGGAATTAGTGGTCAACTTTATGAACAAATTAGTGACGAGGGTTGTTCAAATCAAGAAAATCAAAATACAAGTGTAGATTTCACTTTTGATATTGATACTAAGCTTAAGGAACCATTAGTTCCAAAAACCCCCGATAGTTTTTTGAAGAAGTTAGTAGATATCCAGCGTTTTGGTAGTACTTCCTGGTCAGAAGTGAGATACGCCGATACGCAAAAAATTTATAACCATACTCCTGGCTTTATAGACCTGGAAACAAATGAGGAGGTAAAAGCATATGACACCTTACGTCATCTGGCACATGCCGATAAATCATATGCAGCCTTAACCTACTGCATATTAAAACAAAGACAATCATTGCAGGAAGGAATTTGTAATCTTCTTTCATGGGCAAAAAATACAGAATGTATCAGTTTTGATAATTTAAATGGGAAGATTGATGAATTATTTCAGAAGGGCGAATTTCATAAAATATCCTCAGACCTTTTGCAATTAGCCTACGGCCATAGAGCTGAATGTATTGAAATGCGTAGAGAAACTATAACGAGTCAAGTTAGAGATCCACTAGTGAAAGCATTCCTGAATAAAATACCTCCTTCAAGTACTTACATATTTAATGCCGAGCCCTTCACCTCTACTCTAGAGAAGGCCGGCGAGGTCCGTAAGGCTTTTTGGCCCCCAAAAACTGAAAGGTCTTCACAAAAGCCATACCAACCTAGTAGCCGCCCCTCGCGGGGGCAAAGCGCACGAAAACCAAATGTTCCATCGCGTGGAACTCAATTTAATGAACCAGGATCGCATATGCGTACCTGTCATAACCCACCCTCGCGGGGTGAATACCATGGTCAGTGCCAACATACACATCACTCTTTCAGAGGTAACTCCTCGAGTAATCAAGGCGATGACTATAATACTAGAAGTTCATTTCGAAACCGAGGCTCGCGGCCCGAACGTGGAAGTACACGAGGACGTGCAAACTCCTCGAAAAGTTACAGGGGAAAAAGGTATAAACAATGACATGACACCGTTTCGGGCGGGTCGGTTGATACACTACCAAACACAATGGGCGGAAATGGGAGCAACAGATATAGTTCTAAAATTAATTCAAGGGTATCGCATACCTTTCTTTCAAAAGCCCCCACTGGTCTATCCAGATGTAACGAAGGGGCCTTTTCAAACTCCTGTTTCAGAACAAATGTCCTTAATTGTAGACAAAATGAAACAGCAGGGAATTCTAAAGAAAGCGCTACCCTCGCCAAGCTTCATTTCCCCTCTATTTCTGGTTCCAAAATCCGACGGATCTGCACGTCCCATATTCAATCTAAAATCACTAAACGAATATGTTATGACCCAGCCGTTTCATTTAATAAATATGTACCGCATTCCGGATTTTCTACAATCTCAGGACTGGATGTGAAAAATAGATTTGTCCCAAGCATATTTTCATGTAAGCATAAACAAATCGCACAGACGTTTTCTGCGCCTAATATACAACCAGGAGCTGTTAGAAATGACTTGTCTTCCATTCGGTCTGAACACTGCTCCAAAAACCTTTTCCATGCTCACGAACTGGGTGGCCCAAATATTGCGGGAAAAATGGAACATGAGGATCCTGGTATACCTGGACGATTATTTGCTAGTACACCAGAATGTTCACACGCTTCACGAGCATGTCAAAATAACTGTACAAATATTACAAAAACTGGGGTGGCAAATAAATTTCGAAAAATCTGTTCTTTCTCCTCAAAAGAGTATTATAATTTATTTAGGGATACTATGGAAACCATGGGAAAATCAAAAAATCCTACCAAAAGAAAAGGCTCAGGGCATCATCTCAAAGATAAATCGGGCTCTCGAACAAGAGCTCTGAAGGAGTTGCAGAATATAGTAGGACTTTTAAATTTTGCCAGTTTTGTCGTTCCACGGGGTCGGCTCAATCATCGACAGTTAGTAATTTTCATGAATTTACTACCAGCCCTGCCACCAAAGACCTACCCACTACCACAAGGTGTCTTAGAGGAACTAAATTGGTGGGCCCAAAATTGTCAAAGGTCAACACTGCTTCAGTACCCTCCTCCAATACATTTTCTGGCTACAGATGCATCGGATCAAGCGTGGGGGGCACAACTGAACAATTTGGCTTTGTCAGGAACTTGAAGAAGAGAAAATGCTGCATTGCAATCAAAAAGAAATGCTAGCAATATTATACGCTCTTCAGAACCAAGTTTATTGGCTTCATCAAAGTTCGCTCCTCATTCAAAGCGACAACAGAACTGCGGTTAAATACCTACGAAAGGAAGGAGGTACGAGGACATTATCCCTGTTGGAAATAACCTATCGAATTCTGAATTTGTTAGACCAACATCAGATACATTTCAGTATACACTACATTCCGGGCAAATACAACAATCATGCCGACCACTTGTCGCGCCTTCGCCAACCTCCAGAATGGCACTTACTACCGACTTGTGTAGAAATAGTGTTTGCGAAATGGGGAACCCCGATAATAGATCTATTTGCCTCGGCGACTGCTCATGTAGTGTTCAATTATGTGTCTCTAGATCTAAAAGATCCCCAAGCTCTGTTCCACGATGCTTTCAGTGTCCCATGGAATTACCAGCTCGCATGGATATTTCCACCACCATTCCTAGTCCCCAAAGTCCTGTCTCACTTAAACCAGTCGACAGGAATATTCCTAATAGTAGTACCGCGATGGGAGAGGGTATTCTGGCGTGCGGATCTCAAAGCCCGAGCGCTCGCGGCACCATTAACTCTGAGAAACCTACGGAGATACCTAATAGACACGTCGACGGGTCTCCCACCACCGAAGGCCGAGAACATCGTCCTCGAAGTTTGGAAATGTGGGGGTGGTCCGACACGATAAAGACATGGAACGCTCAGCAACTATCTCTGCTTAAAAATTCTTGGCGAAAATCTACTCTAAAAACCTATGAGGTAGCCTGGAAGTGCTGGGCGTCGTGGTGTCGTAATAAAAACCTTGACTTAATGAATTCCCCTGGTTCACAATTAGCGCAGTTTTTATGTGATTTATATTTAATTGACAAGTTGTCGTATAATTCAATACTTCTACATAAGTCAGTAATATCTACGCTAGGTAACGCTGAAAATTCAGGTCAGTTAAGTTCACACGTTCTAGTCAGACATGTTTTAAAATCAATTGCTCTAAATAATCCAAAGGTCACAAAGCCTCCAGTTTGGGATGTTGGTAAATTAATTTCATCTCTGAGTAATTACACAATTGATTCAAATAACCTATTTCAAACGTCGCGTCATACTGCAATTTTACTGTTGCTTTGTTCTGGTAGGCGAATACACGATCTAACTCTGCTTGATATTGATCCTAATCATTGTATAAGATCCGATAACGGTATAATATTATGGCCTCGGTTTGGCTTTAAAACTGACAGCAGTAATTATAAGCAATCCGGCTGGAAATTGCTTTTAAATACCGAAAGTTCTATTCTTGACCCTATATTCTGGATAGAAAGAACTATAGCATTATTAAAAGACAGATGTAATGCGGCAAAGTCAACTAATTTATTTATTACGGTAAGAGGTGTGGCTAAACCTGCTTCACGTACAGTCATTGCAGGGTGGGTAAAGACCCTGTTTGGGGAAGCTGGCATTGCAGCCACTCCAGGAAGCACCCGGTCTGCTGTAGCCTCCAAAAGCTGGTTTCAAAATCATCCCCTCGACGAAATCTTGGCTCGTGGAAATTGGCGATCAGCCAATACATTCCAGAACTTTTATAGACGAGAAATTATGAGAAGTACTGATTCACAAAACGTGACACAATTGTTCAATCCAATCGATTAATATAGCTAAATAAATATTTTGTTACCTAGAATGGATATTCTATTGGTTGTTAAGGATTAGAATTTATGATTTATCATATAAAAATAATAAAAAATATACTAATTATGTTTTGTAAGCTAAGTAAAGTACACTCATCTAGGTACTTTAATTGATTTGCTTTACTTATACATTTAAATAAATGCATACTTATTAATTACACTTTTGTTTAATTTCATGCTGTATCACATTGGCCTATAGTATAATATTACATACTTCCAAGTATATACATGAAAGTGGCGTCACCAGGCGATAACAAACAGATCTCATAATAAAACTTCCAGTGACGGTCAAGTAGTTTAATAGCAGCGTTTTACCTGAAATAAAACGCATATTAAAATACTTACCTCACTGGAAGCTTTCACTTTATTTCTGCCTGGTTATATGAGACAATGAACAAAATGGCGTGACACCTTTTACGAGAACTATAAAACTACCCGCAACCACCAGGTGGCGCCACTGAGCCGGAAGTATAGAGGGGATAAAAGTACGAAAACTGGTAAGAAATCGACGGGAAACGGAAATGCCATCTCATAATAAAGCTTCCAGTGAGGTAAGTATTTTAATATGCGTTTTATTTCAGGTAAAACGCTGCTATTATTTAAAATCTGAAATGAAAGATGCATCAATCAAACTACAGTGCAATAATAATACTTTAAAAACTACTGTATATTGTACAAAAGACATAAATTTTAATAAAAAAGACACTTTCAGGAATGTGTTAGGGTTTTATAAACAGATATTAAAAGCAAATAAATGGCATGTGTCACAGTTTCCAGTCAACATTTTACCTAAAACAGTGATCAGCATTAAATGTGATGTGTAAGCGGCTCATACTCAAACGAAGAACCGAGTCACATTATCCACAAATTTGCACTCAACGTGCCTCCCGAATATAGGATCATAGAAATCCCGAAAAACGCAATATACTTTCCAATCAACCAAAACAACATTAGCTGCATAAATATCAGGCTGTTAGATATAAATAACCGCTTAATAAATTTACGCGGTGAAGAAGTGCAGCTGTATTTGCATCTCAGAAGAAAAATGATTGACTACAATAAATATGTGCATCAACAAAGTAAAAATACCAGTTCCGCTCAAACTTGCAACCAAATAAGAGCTCGCCCTAAGAAGAAAATAAAATTAACTAAAGAAAACAAGGCATTCCTCAAAGCGATCGGTTTACTAAAATGAATATCTTAGACGTTTTATCCGCTCCGACTAACGACAACACAGTTATAGGAATCGAATTTCATTCTTACAAACCCTACGTAACTAGTTTCAATAGAAACGATGAAATCCGCATACCTATTAACCAATAGGACTTGTACATACTTCCGTCAGCTAGCACCTTATATTTGGAAGGAACTGTTATGGTTAGCAAAAAGTATATGAAATAGAAAGCCACTAGTGTTCATTTTACGAATAATGCTCTACTTTACCTGTTCCAAGATATAAGATACGAGTTGAATGGTGTGGAAATTGATAGAATAAAAAATGCCGGCATAACAACGACCATGAAATCGTTAATATCAATGAATGAAAGTGAATCAAAAATATCTAATGCATGGGGCTGGAATATCAATGGTATAAAAAATACGAATGGGGGTAGTTTTTCCGCTTCTATACCACTCTGTAACATCATCGGTTTCGCAGAAGATTTCAAGAAAGTCGTTATAAATAGTAGGCATGAACTGATATTGCTACGAAGTAACACTAACCTGAATGCTGTCAAACTTAATATCGGTGAATTTGTAGATGACGTTCAGATAAATAAAATCATCTGGCGTGTACCGCATGTTAAAGTGTCCGACAAAGAGAAACTAAGTTAGAAAGAAAAGAAAGAAAGAAAATATGTTTATTTGCGGCAAACATGACGCCAAGAAAGGACAAATATACGAAAATAACAAGTTGCGGGAAAATATGCGTCACATTCACGCAAAACGGCCATCACTCAGCATAATGCTGCGACCCTATGCGAGACAGAGCCCCAGCGCTGGTTTTCAGTGACAGCCGGCGTTGACGTCATGGCGTCAATCGGTGCAGCACATAATGAGTGGACAATAACAAAATAATAAATAAAATAAATACATTAACTTATAGTGTTTATAAAAATATAATATTTATTGATGGCAACATTCCGTTCCGTCAGCGACTCACGCGCCACGGATTGCAATCTGTGCGCGCAGCGCGTCATCAAAACTATTTTGACAGTTTTTTGACGTAAAGACGTTTTGTCGTAATCGTCGTAATGGTTACGTAACAAATAACATGGCGCAATTAGTTAATAGTGGCATGATGCAATAAAAATAACAAAGGATGCATCGAGTGTTTGTGTTGTGTAGCTCCAGTTTTTGTAAACAGTGTTTGTGGAATTTGTGTAAGAAGGTGAAGATGACAAACTACGGTGATAAAGAGAACAACCACAGACCAGATGGTACGTGAGAAATAGTTAATATTAATGAACGTTATTCTAATGAATTATAGAATTATATTACTATTAGATAAATTGAATTATATTGGATTCATATATAAATTAGTATAAATTTGAACTATACCAACTTGACAAACCACAGTGTGCAGTAGATTAATCAGGTTTAACCGTAAATTATAGAAAGAAATTGGCGTTCCTAAGCATTCATGGGTAGGATGCAGTAGCAAGAACAGAAAACAATACAGCTCCAGTAACAGAAGAGGGAAATTCCAAGCAGCCCACGCCCCGGGAGATCCCAAGCCAAAGCCTGCATGCCATGACCCCAGAGGTGAGTGAACCAACACTAAAGAACATACATATTTAAGATTGATGCGAAATTTGTTGATGTAAGAGTAACTTTTTGTGCTGGTATTTAAAAGCTTGTATTTCTTTCAGGCGTCGCAATGGTGGTGGGAGATCATTCCAACAGCGTGTGGCTGCAAACTTGAAACACCCCCTGAATGCTGTAGTTCTGTGCATTGGCACGGACAGTGGACTTACCATGGAGCGAAGACTATACTTTAGGTGGTTTTGTTTCCAAGTTAGCTTTTCATAGAGATAGTGTGGTTTTTGAGTTGTAACAATACCAAACAACAAGTTGGCCAAATGATGCTTTCTCCTGGCAGCCATCTTTAATAATTTTAGTTTGTTAATGTATGGAGTTACATGACTTCTTCGTGCGACATCAACACAAAAGCGAACACAGGCATTCTGAATACGTTGTATTACACGTTCCGTTCTTGAAAGCAGGCAAGGTCCGTAGACAGTGTCGCAGTAATTTAACTTGGATAGGATGAGACTATCTACAAGTTGTTTCCGTATTGGTATGCTTAGATACTTCCGTATACCATATAAGACCTTTAACCTATAAAAACAGTTTCGAAGAACATTGGTCACGTGGGCCTCAAAGTGCAGCTCTGGATCCATGATTAGCCCCAGATTGCATGCCTGCTCCACTCTCTCAATTTTCTCTCCCATAATAACTATTTCAGGGTTGGCAGAAAGTATTGCACTGACTTGCTTCTTAGAACCCAGAACCATAAATTTAGATTTAAGGGGGTTTAGAACCAGAGAGTTCTCCTCCGACCATACAACCACCCTATGCAAATCCTCGTTCATTTTCTGCACAGCTGTAGATGTTTCACCCCCTTTGAAGGATATGTACAGCTGAATATCGTCGGCATACATATGATATTTGCAGTTAACAAAGGATTTTATGATATCCGCACTGTATAGTATGTACAACAAAGGCCCCAAAATCGATCCCTGAGGGACACCCCTTGACACTTGCAGGGGGGGAGATGACACCGTTGACCCGTCTTCTCTATGCATCTCTACATATTGAGCCCTGTTAGTTAGGTAGCTTCTAAACCATTCTACAGCATCACTATCGAAACCATAGTAAACTAGCTTTGACAGCAGTAGAGTGGTATTAATTGCGTCAAAAGCGCGGGAAAAGTCCAGCAGAGCCAGAATAGTTCCCTCCCCCCGGTCACGTGCTTCAAGGATGCCACCCACAACATCAGCCAGAGCTGTTGCAGTACCTCTACCCTTTCTGAAACCCGACTGAAGGTCAGGAAGAATATTGTTAGTTTCGAGGTATTCAATGACCTGCGAGTATACTACACGTTCCAAAATCTTAGACAGGCAAGGTAGAATACTGATTGGTCTCAAGTCCTTCATGTTAACCGGGTTATTGTTTTTAGGGATGGGACGTACAATAGCGCATCGCCAGAGTTCGGGGAACGTACGTGTGGCTATGGACCGGTTAATGATGTCCGTTATCGCTTGCAAGGTAGTTGGCAATGTGAGAGATAACATGTCGAGACTTATACCATCGACGCCCTGTGCATTTGACCCTAGACTCTTGATTATCTTCAGGATCGACTCAGGATTGGTTGTTGTGAGTGTGAATGAGGCTGGGCCATACCTATGAGACTCAAAGTAGGAAAATTGTGGGATGTTGTGACAGCAATTACCAGGGACGTCCAGAAACGCCGCATTGATGGCATCGGGGTTATTGAAGTGACCTGGCAGCAATCTTTGCTTATGGTCCGGAAGCACATCTGATTTTAAATTGCGCCACAATAGTTTCGGTTCCTTCAGTTGGTTATTGATGCTCCTGGCGAAATACGCCGTCTTCTCGGAAACTAGTGCCGTGACTGCTTGGTGCTTCAGATCCAAATAATACTGCTTATGACCCGGTAGTTTGGATTTACGAAATCAAGTTTGCTAAAACTGTTAGAAAAAGATCGAGCACTCCATATGATATTCAGAAATTGGGATCTATACGAATATTCAGCTTTACCTAGAACTACAAAACATACCGGGTCTATCAAAACTTCCTCACAAATAGAGAAACCAAGATACAATCATAATTATAGGTCTACAAACAAATAGAAAAAATTATTCAAGTTCTGATATGTCCCAGTTCGATCACTGCCATGTTCGTGATGTCAGAGTATACCTAAATTCCATTTACTTCCCATATGAAAACCTCAATGTAAGTTTCGCGAATAACAGAATCGCTTTATTATACGAGCAATACAACAAGAATAAACAATTTCAACAGCCTTATTACGGACGTCGTCCGGAGCCCTTATTAAGTGAGAAACAATTTAAAGATTTAGCACCGCTATTTGTCATCGATTGCTCTAGACAAGCTGATAATGCAAAGACAGGTCCTATTGTGGATGTAAGAGTGGAAATTGAGAGTGATTCGGACATACCAGATCAAACTTCTGCATACTGTCTTATATTGAACGACTGTATAATTGAGTATAAGCCGCTGAGTAATACTGTGAGAAAAATATCATGAATCCGAATACTATCATAATAATAGATGTTCAAGGGTTTAAAGACCTGTACAATAATTTTATAATAAAAGAACTAGCTTTTGCTAGTCGCGATTATACGCAAACATTTTTAATAAAACCACCATACTTGTTTAAATACTTAACAAGCGACGAAAAGAGATAGGTTAAATGGTTGGAAAAAAATAGAGGTATTTATTGGAACGAAGGATACATTGACTATAGAGAATTTCAACGTATAATCGTTCCATATCTAGAAAATAAGGAAATCATTGTAAATGGTTTGGAGAAGGTGAAGTGGATAAAGGATGTTTGTGTGAATTGTAAAGTATCAGACCTTGGTAGAGAACAATGTCCTAATTTCTCTGCTTTACATAAAAAATACTGTGAAGGAAAAGCTAATTTTAATTGTAATAAACACCTAAAGCATTGTACGCTTAAAAATGTACTTTGTTTAAGGAAGTATTTAGAATGGACATAAAATGTATACCTTTTAGGTTTTTTAAATAAAAGTCTTTTGATATGGTTAATATGCTTTTTATTTTGTTATTTACCCCACACTTTTCCAAATAATACAACCTAATACGAAAATAAATAAAAAACATCGTGATAAAAATATAAATACTAAGTACCTACAGTATATTAACGTCACCAACTAATTTACACAAGCAGTTATTAAAAATCAGTATCTATTAAAGATTTTGATATTTTCTTAACTAAAGACTCAGTTTCGTCCATAACACTGTCGATAGCATCTTTAACAATATATTGAGCATTTATAATAACGTTCTCACTGTCACTATCACTGTCTATGGTTCGAGGATTGTTATTACAGAGATCTATGACTGAAATTTTTATTAATTTAATACCTCGTCGCTGTAGTCGACTCATAATGAAGGATTTGGTTGTATTTTGCTTCTTCGACTTTTCCCTGCATCGTTGTTTTGATTTTTTATCTTTCGTGACTTGTTTGCCGTGCTTGGGTTCGCTGCGAAGCATCTCAGAGAATCCATCGTAAGGATCCTGAGCATACTGGCTGAACACAATCTCGGATTCAGAAATCTGGAACAAAATATAAAAATAATATAAAACACTATCACGTAAGCATAGCGATCGGAAGCGCTTTTGGTTTACCATGGAGGAATTTCTCAAAAGTAGCCTGGAGTCTTGATTAGATTAGTGACAATAGGCACTGGTGAAATGTAAGTGCAACCTCTGATAAATGTAGTGTCATGTTTATGATTATTAACACTGCTGCGAACACAATCGTTAGTTACTAAAAAATAAAAAACGAGTTAAAAATATTTTACTTACCGACATGATTACGATGTACCTCAGATCAAATAAAAAAACGATGCAGTCTAAAATTGTACAAGTACTCCAGGTGAGTAATATAAAGTATATGACCAAAAAAATAATTATAACTGTGATATACAATTAAATGTAGCACATAACTCAAAGGTAGCGCCTTAAGAGTGCCCCGCAGAGTCCCGCTCCATCCCCGGTGCCGACTAGACGTTCCCTTTGAGTTGTTGTGTACTTACTGATAATTTGGTGATTTTACTCTAAACCCAAAGCCGCTAACAAATGATTCATGTGAACACCACATTGGCGACGAGTAAAAGCGCAGTAAGTAAAAATATTGCTGAAATGATGTACCTGCTACGGAAATTGGTCAGCAACAAAATGTTACTTTTATCGCACAAAGTGTTTTTAAAGAAAAAAATATAATTACTAAGTGACTGTGATCTAAGCGAAATTCATTAATCGTGTTTTATATCATTTCGATTTATACATATTTATGTGATTCGTTACTCACCTACCTTAGATCTATGCACAATCTGTGTCGGCGATCAACTGAGACAGAAGGATGTGCTGTATAAATCGATGAAATTAGTTATTATGCCACTAAATACATCAACTCCATAACAAAACCGTGTGTTGGAATATGACAAGAATAAAAAAATAAAATAAAAAAAACCTAGTACTATATTTAGAAGTACAACCACACACATCAAATAAGTATTGTTGACCAAATCCGTTTGCAAATAATATGATACGTATCGAAAAGTTATTATTCGATCTAATCATGAAATGTACCAACAAACATAATCTTTAATTTACCTGTTTTAACAAAGTTCCACTTCGGAAATGTCTATTTATTTATTTATTTATTAAGGTTCACCCACAGCACATACATACACATACATAAACTAAATCATACGGTAATATTCTAATATATATGCCAATTACAGGTAAACACAACATTGACAACAAAGACGCCAGATTACCGCTTAGTTGCTAACTTAGGTCTAGGTGTACAATCGAGGAAAGAAAATGGGATATTAATTTGATACAAAGAAATGAAAACTATTGTTACGTTTCATTGGTGTGTAGGAATGCCAGGATTCTTGATTTAAACTTCGCCTTTTGGTCATTAAATATATCTGCTTCGGGTACGGACTTAATAAATGAATTAAGGTTGACACACATCTTAACGAGTGGTGAGTTGAGACCTGTGTTTGTAGAGGTAGTAGGGCACTGTAGAATTGTGGATATGGGAAAGCGTGGAATTCTACGCGGAACTTTCAATAGAATGCGCGATAGCAGTTCACTACAGTCCAAGCAACCGTTCACCAGTCTGTGAAGGAACATAAGGCTATGCATACTTCTCCGTTGCCGTAGAGGGGTCATCTTAAAGAAACTCGGACACTGTTGATAGGGACACCTATGGGATAAGCCGGGGGATATAAATGCGAGGTGTCTGGTGAAAGCCCGTTGTATGCTCTCCAGTCGCTGAGAATGTACTGCGTAAAAAGGGTCCCAGGCAACACAGGCATATTCCAGCCTGCTACGCACTAAGGCATTGTATAGGACCGTTTTAGTTTTAATAGACCTAAATTCTTGCGTATTACGTTTAAGAAACCCTAACAATTGCGCAGCTTTTTTAATGCAACTGTCTACATGTTGCTTGAATGTTAATTTTTTATCCATGATCACTCCGAGATCCCGAATTTCATCAACCTTAGCTAGTGTTACGCTATTGATTTTATATGATGTTACACTAGCTTGTTTCTTTTTTGTGAATGTAATGTGGAAACATTTCTTGACGTTTAAAGCCATGCCATTTTTATTACACCAATCTTGTATTCGATCCAAGTCATTTTGAATCGCGACCAAGTCGTTTGGTGAAGTTATCGTCTTGTAAATCTTTAAATCGTCAGCGAACATTAAAAACTTACAGTTTTGTATTTGATCAGCTAAATCATTAATGAACAGCAAGAACAAGATTGGTGCTAGATGGGATCCTTGGGGTACTCCCGATATAGAAACATATGGCTGTGATGTGTAACCATTCAAAACAACAGTCTGTGACCGTTGTTGTAAGTAAGATGTAAACCATCTCAGAAGTGATCCGTGAACACCGGTGGCTGCTAGTTTTGACAATAGTAGTGGGTGACTCACTTTATCAAAAGCACTGCTGAAGTCTGTGTATACAGTATCTACCTCCAAACGTTTGTCTAGAGATTCAGATATGTCAGACACAAACTGAATCAGGTTGCTCTCCACTGAACGACCTGCTTTGAAACCATGTTGGCAAGTTGAAATTTTTGAGTCGAGGTGATGTGTGATTATGGGACAGATAAGCGATTCTAGTATTTTGGGGAAACACGACAGTATCGAAATCGGACGATAGTTCTTTACGTCTGCAGCATCGTCTTTTTTGTAGATAGGAACAATTTTTGCCTGTTTCCATGTTTCGGGAAAAACGCCTTCAGCCAATGAGCGATTAAAGATAATGCATAAAGGAAATGCTAGCGCGTTGCAGCATCGTTTTATAAAAAGGGGAGGGATGTCATCAGGGCCGGGACCTTTGGAGGAGTCCAACTTCTTTAGCTTAATAAGAACTTCTCTTTCTGTGAACTGTATTTTACTGATTACTTTTTGTACGGTAGAGGATGGTTCAGGATCAGTTATGCCTACATGGTTGGAGCTATAGACTGAAAAGAACTGCTGGGCAAACAAATTGGAGATTGCTGGGCCAGTTTCCGCAACTGATCCTTCCAACCGCATACTGGATGGGAACTTTGACTGTTCCTTACGTTTGTTCTTTATAAAACTCCAAAAAGCCTTCGGATTTCCTATTATATCGGATTCAATTTTTTGTTTATATGTACGATAACATGATCTTACAAGTTTATGACATTGACCACGCAACATCTCGAAGTCTAGTATATCACGAGGGTTTTGAAATTTGCAACATCTTTGCCTAATCTTTTCCTTCTGGTGAAGCAATTTGATTAACCTAAATGAAAACCAAGCTGGATATTTTTGCTTTCGGCGATTATATTTCGGTACGGACGTATCAATAATGTTAGATAAAATACTGTAGAAGTGAGAGATCGTTTCATTCACGCCATGACATTTAGAGAACATGCTAGTCCAGTCTACTTCTATCAGTTTCGGAATAATTTTAGAATAATCGGCCTTAAAAAAGTTATAACCTAGTTTATAGTTGGTTTTTAGTGTCTCGGGAATGGCGTCAGATATACTTATTAGTAAACTAGGGTGTAGAGGATCGAGTTTACTTAGTTGATCAGGAGGAGCGGTAACCGTAATGTTATTCAAGCTACTTATTACCAAATCTAAAATACGATTGTCAATATTTGTTACATAATTGATCTGAAAGAGAGTATTTAATGAAATAAAGTCGGTTAGTGAATAACCCAAGGAGTTGCTGTAGTTCTCAGGAAGTGTGTGTGAAACCCTCATTCACTCGAGTCCAATTTATAAAACCCAAATTAAAATCACCAAGAATGATGACATCGTCTACCTTAGCAATTATGCTATTTGCATTGTCTAAGAATGAGGCTAGATTTTCCTTTTTGATAGGAGGCGGAAGGTATACTACACATATAGCAATTTTTTTTATGGTGTTATGGGCTTTAATTTCTATAGTCATCCACAAGTCTTCAGAACTAGTCTCCCAGCTCTGCATTCTTGTAGATTTAATATCCTTTGAAACAGCAAGCAATACTCCGCCTCCATCTTTTTTGGAAGTTACAGTGCAGAGTCGATCTCTACGGTAAGTTACATATCTGTTATCAACAATTTCGCTGCTAGATATACTTGAGTTTAACCATGTTTCTGTGAAGGCAATTAGGTCGTAGTTATTTGACAATATATTGTGGTGTATACAATTTGTTTTAGTTCTAGTACCCCTCACATTTTGATAATATATGTTAAGCATTATTTATTAAATGTCGAAGTAATTAACTTACCTACTGTTAAAACTGAAAAAATGTCATGAAATGTACCAACGAACATAATCGTTAATTTACCAGTTTTAATAAAGTTTCACTTCGGAAACGAAGTAATGTACGTAATTAATAACTTACCTACTGTTAAAACTGAACCTAATTATGTCATGAAATCTGTCAAGGCTAAATAATGAACTAATTATAATCAAAACGATGCATTTTGCACTGGCTATTGAAATCAACAAAATAATTCATAGAAATCATCACATCTATAAGGGCCCCATTGTGCCCCGATGTGTTTTAATTTCAAGACTTGCGACTTGCTTGAGCGAGTTAGTTTATTTAAAAGGTAAACACTTAAGCACAGAGCTGTTGTTATTAGCCGGGTACGATCAATTCATTAAAAATAAACAAGTGTAGAGTACGGGGTTTGATTAACTCAACATCAAAATATCTTTAATAAACTTATGTTAATGACTCATGCATTAATCTCACTCGCCGCAGGAAATACAGGGCTGCCCTAGTTTAGGCTCTTTTAATTTGAAGGTCAAGTAAATTAATTCATCGAGTCGATCTGAAAAACATCTTGGTTAGATTGAGACGCCAAGGCTCAAAATACAATTTTGCAAGAGGACGAACACTTATCGACCAAATATCAGAAAAGTGTAGCTCGACTAAATAAAGAAAGAATATTTTAATACTTGATGAACAAGGAGTTGAACAAGTTCCACGATAGCCAGAGCACAAATGCAACAACTAGCAGCCTTAATAAACTTGACACTAAAACAACGAAATGTTTTACTAAAAAAGAGGTTGATTTCTGTTGTCGATGTGGCAATAAAAATGACAAAGGTGATAATAGTTCCTGCCCTGCAACCAATGCAAATTGCATCAAATGTGGCTTCAAAAGTCATTAACAAGGCCAGCAACTGCCAAGGCCAGACAAATAACATAAAATGTGGCTTCAAAGGTCATTAACAAGGCCAGCAACTGCCAAGGCCAGAAACACTGCACAACAAGGGCCAATAAAAGAAAAACTTCTAACCTCTCGTCAAATGACAATAATAAAGCTAAAACTAGAAAACATCAAAAATAAAGAGCCTATATCTGTAGACTATATTTTCCACATCGACGACGATGCAAAATAGCCTGTCAGGAAAGTGAGGTTAACATTATAATGCTCATTGATTCCGTTTGAATCTAATATTTAAATGATAAAACTTAGGAGCACATGAAACAATCTAAATTTATAGTCTCCAACCAGCAAACGTCTCCAGACAAAACATTCATGGCTTGTAGTGCCAATGCCAAACATCCACAAAAGTACTAGGATCGTTTGATGCATCAAAAAAAGCTGCACCCTAATTGCGTAATACTAATACACTATCAATCACAATCTGAATCGATTTGAAACAAATTACAAAAAATTGCTTCAAAAGTTAAATAAAAAAAAAAAAGTAAGTAACGCAATGAATGTTGTTGAACTGTCAAAATGAAACTGATTGGTCTTAATTGGTTACGAAAATAAGTTACGCAATTAGATAGCTGGTTCTAAATCAGTACTAACATAATTTTATGTCATAGAACATGGTTCAAGGAATCTATTTAGCAATAAAATAATTTAAAAAAACTGCCATCTCCCTATATGTGCTAAAACTAGGTTTTTACCTAAATTCCATTCAGGATAAACGTTTTCACAAGTTCAAAGATGTTTAGTTAGACATCACTATTAATAAAACAGTTCCTCCAGTTTTCAGCGTTATAACCGAGTTCTAATTCCTTTGGAATAAAAAATCTTATTAATTTTGTTCGAACTGGTAAAAATGGACATTATTGAATCTGTAAACAAACCATCTTCCTGGGTTTCTCCGACGGTACCGGTTCTAAAGCCTGATGATGATATTCGTATTTGTTAGGATATGCGTGCTGCGAACAAAGCCAGTATTAAAGAAAATCATCCCTTGCCCACCATGGAGCAACTCATTCCCAAATGTGGAAAAGGAATATCTTTATCAAAAATAGAATTAAAAGTGAAGAAAATAGTGAGATATCACAACTTTCATAACAAACAAACCGGTATAAAAGATTAATGTCATGCGAAGGAGTTGTATATCTTTGAGTTTTGTAAATATTGATGACATAGTTGTCTTTGGATGTGATGAAAAAGAACATGATACCAAGCTTAAACATATAGTAAGAGGGCTCAAAGAAAATAATGTTTTACTAAACAAAAATAAATGTGTTTTCAACTAAAAAACTATTCAGTTTCTGGCCTGACTTTCATCATCAGGCAATAAGCCACTTGAAAAATACATCAAAGCAATAAGAGTCATTAGACCGCCGGAAACCGTCGAAAAAATTCAAAGTTTCCTGGGATTAGTCAACTTTGTTGGAAAGTCGACCACCAATTTGTCAATCTCACAAAGTGCATAAAATGCCAATAACATGACACTCTGGCACAAAGCACAAACAATAGCTTCTGATAAATAAATAAAAAATTATAAAAAATAAAATGTCTCTCTAAGTTTCTCACCCTTGGCTACTATGACCCAAGGTATAGTCAGACCAGAAAAGAGGCAAAAGCTTTGGTATAGGCAATCGAACATTTTCATATGTACCTGTATGAAAAAATAAATTGAACTGGTTACAGACCATAAGCCCCTGGAGGTTATTATATTTGGCACGAAATCGAAACCACGAATTGCGATCGAATTGAACGTTGGGTCCTTCGTTTACAATCATGCAATTATAAAGTCGTATATAAACCTGGAAAATCTAATAAGTATAGCAGATCCATTATCAGGTCAGAGTACGAGTGCCATCATAGAAAAACATCCTCTTGAAAACGAATATCATAATTACCCAGATTGTTCAATACGCGCGACCCGTAGCATTATCCCTTAAAACGATTATTGAAAAATCGATTAATGATAATTAATTTAAATTAATCGAAGACGCTAAATAAATAATGCTTGGGATGCTAAAATAAACAACTACAATTTATTTGAACATTGGTTACTTAAGAGGAAACAAATGGTGATACCCACTAATTTAAGAAAACAAGTTTGGGAAGCAGCTCATGAAGGCCACACAGGTATTGTCAACATGTCGAGGTTACATACGAAGCTTCAGACCCAAATCCACCAGTACCGATGAAAAGGCGTGGACACTGCAACTGTTGATTTTTGGGTCCACTACTGCTGCTGATTTTGGGTCCACTACCTGGTGGGGATTATCTTTTCATGATCATCAATTATTACAGTAGATACAAAGAGATCGAAATTATGAAATCCATACCTACACAGGACACAATAAAAGTGTTAAAAATGATCTTTTCGCGAACCGGGAATCCCGCAAGCATAACATCTGACAATGGCAGACAAGTATCTAGTCAAGAATACAGAACGTTCTGTACTGAACACGCTTTTCAATACGATCCTCTACTGGCATCAACAAAACGGCGAAGTCGAGAGGCAAAATAGGGATATCCTAAAACGGTGGAGAATCAATCAATGTGAAAAATTAGACTGGAAAGATGAGTTGTTAAAATATTTAATGATGTATAACAGAACACCTCATTCCCCTACAGGAAAGTCCTCATCCGAATTGGAAAAAAATATGCAAAGAACCTGATAAAAGAAAACAAATCGATTCCAGAATTATAAATTACTTATGAAGTTTCTCTTCAGAGAGAGAGAGAGACAAAGAGTATTCTACCTATCTATCTAATGACGAAACTGGTCAATAGTACAGGAGGAACTAAAAACTAGATGATCGTACACCTAAAGAAGGTAGAAGGCAAATGGAAAGTTATCGATGACGAAGCGTCAGATAAAGGAGTTTAGTTTATGTTAAATACTGTTATTGTAAGTTTAATACTAAAGACTGTATTGTACTTAAAACTTTATTATTCTACTAAATACTGTATCGTACTTAAAACGTTATAATTCTCTAAATGTTTAAAACTGATAGTACTTTATAATTAATAATAATAATATAATAATATAATATAATATACCATTTATTTCAGGCGACACAGGCCCATAGAAAAATACCTTAACCTAGACATACATACTTTTATAAAAACTTGTGTTAATAAATAAGGCTTAAGACTATGTTAGTAGCACTTCACTTTGCACTAGCTCTTTGTGCTGTCCTATGGTACTTGTCCGCGGAAGCGACGGAACACTACGTCCTAAATGAACGTATGTTAATGAACGTCTTAAATGCTACATAAATTATACTAAACTTAATGAATGACTAAATGCTTAAAAATGTTATTGGTCTAAAATTAATTGACATAAAGGTAAATAGGTATTTGTATTGTAATTGTACTTAATGACTAAATGCTTAAAAATGTTATTGGTCCAAAATTAATTGACATCTGAATTGTAAATATTGTAATTGTACTTAAAACTTAATTAATATATTAAAAGGAAGAGATCTGATATACAATTAAATGTGGCACATAACTCAAAGGTAGCGCTTCAAGAGTGCCCCGCAGAGTCCCGCTCCATCCCCGGTGCCGACTAGACTTTCCCTTTGAGTTGTTGTGTACTTACTGATAATTTGGTGGTTTTACTCTAAACCCAAAGCCGCTAACAAGTGATTCATGTGAACACCACAATAACTATCACGAGTACGTCAATAAACAAGTTAGAACGTGATAACCATAAAAATGCTAACTAAGCATTTATGTCTCCATGCCAAGGGTATTGAACTGTCATATGTTTTTAAATAATTATATTAATGTGCTGACAAACAGCGTTATGATCGTATTACTTGAACGTTAGCTCTTTGAAAATCAATCTTATTGCATAGGTACATAATACAATTTACGTGGTTCACAGTAATACAGGTGTCTGATGAAACTTGAGTCTAGGTTTGATTTCATTTTATTTAACCGACTTTAAAAAAGGAGGATGTCTTAAAATAAACAAGTTGGCTAGTTATAATCATTCACATTTTATTTATATTTTTACACAATACATAGGTAACATTAAGTAACATGAGGAGCTCGTGGCTAAGTAATAACAGCCGCTCGGGTCGATCCATCAGGTTAAGCTACGCTTGCCGGGGTTGGTCCGTGGATGGGTGACCATTTTCACATATCGAGACTCCTCCGTGCCTCGGAAAGCACGTTAAGCCGTTGGTCCCGGCTGTCATTTGTGGATCTTTGACAGTCGTTACGAGTCGTCAGAAGCACGAAAGTCTGACAACCAGTCTAACCAAGGGGTATAGTATCGTGGAGGTCAGATAGGTAGTCGCTCCATGTAAAATACTGGTATTCAGCTGCATCCGGTTAGACTGGAAGCCGACCCCAACATAGTTGGGAAAAGGCTAGGCAGATGATGACATAGGTAACATTATTTATATTTTTACACTTAAAATTATATTTATCGTACGTTCATTAGGTATATTTTCTAAAACTAAAGTAAGATTATTTCATACATAAGTAGATGTAGGTAGGCATACATAATTAGTATATAAACTATAATATTTATTATAATACATTCTAAATCTAAAAATACATCACATTCATTAAAATCGATGAGTGACCCCAGGCTCGCGTTGATATTCGATCTACAGATATCGATCGTTTATCGTCATTGCTAGATAAGGCAATTTTGTTGACGCTCCGAGTAAATATTTCGTGCTTTATTGATTTAAACATAATATTTTTTCTACGGATAATTCCACCATTAAATAAAATATTTTGATAATCTGTTATGTTCAAGTCCCTTTGCTTTTTTAATGATTTTATTAGGAGTTTTAATAGAGTAAAGTTTTGATCTCAAACCAACAAAATCAGATACATATTTTCCTTCCATTTCATCTTTGAACAGACCTGGAACTTTTTTGTTCATTATTGGTATCTTAAAATAATTTTCAACGTCATAGTTACTCGTGTCAAAATATTGCAAAAAATTATACTTCAAGTCATGATAAAAATCATTAGTGAATATTTTATAGACAAATGAATCAGTATCTGTATAACACTCGGTCTTTATAAAAAGGCTTTACAATATTGTAATGAAAATTATACATATGTGACTTAGAAAGTTCTTATACCGTGAATCCAATATATATAGGCTTATCTAAAATAATTTGATCAGGTTTCATTTGTATTGCAACTAAATCTTCAGATAGAATGGAAGCACTGTGGAAATATGGGTTGGCTACAAGTTTCTCGGCGGATATTAATTTCTTGGTTCGATTCGATTGATCGGACCATTGATAAACTAAATGAACGGTTACTCTATTTTCAGTATTTTCTAAAGTCTTGCCAAAAACACTGTTATTTAACAACGTAAAAAAATCCTGTTCGAAGGAACTTTTTGCCTTCTGTCTTAATTGAGTATTTAATTCTATGTACTGTTTTAAATATGGACTCTGTCTGAAAGTAATAGCTCTGTGAACTATGCGTAATATTAAACCGTGTTCTAAACACTTTTTTAAATGGACGTAATGTATCACATATTTATACTTATTATACAGATTTGCAATTAATTTATTTGTTTTACCGCCTGGGGGTATACATTTCTCAGGACAAAATGGGAAATCATTATGGTGATTATGTAAGTGATCAGGATACAAAAGATCGACTTCTAATATGAAGCCCCACTCAGCGTTATCCTCGACATTTTCAACACGAAAATTAGCTAATTCATTTTCACTGAGAAATCTAAAACTAGAATACGGTAAATACTGACACATGCTAAAGCCATATAGATTAGTACAATCTAGATATACTATAAAAGACGAAGGCTGTGATGCATTATATTCTGGCATGTATTTGTGATTCGCTTTTGCGTACCGATGGGAACACATGAACAAACCCCCTCGTATACCGCTTTGAATCATTCTGACGATAGCCAAGTCCGACACGAGTTCTACCTGAACACCTGTTTTTAGCAACATTGCATCGAAAGGTAAACTAGGTGCAGTTATGTAAAACGCAGGATCGAGTTTGTAATATTGTTTACATGTTTTTCGAAAATTTTGAAATATGTCTGTCAACAAAAGCACATCTGTTTTTAAGTATAAATCCGTATACTCGCCGAGGTCGTTTATGTTGAATTCAGCCCAAACAGTCTGAGCATGATTATAATCTTCATCGCTAATATCTTCGTTGGTCAAAGACTTATGAAAACAATACTTAGGTGGTAATGATTTTTGTTCGAAACATTTCCAATCAGTCATATAATCATACGGATATACACCTTTACGAATCAGCAAACTAAATTGTCTTTCATTAGAAAAATGCGTTCGAAGATTAACAAAATTTTCTACGTCCAATGTTTTAGCAAGTTTGTCTAAACTTGTTCCTAAAAAGTTGAAAGAATCTAAAGACCTTATTTGTATATACTCGTTATCACCTGTAGGTATTCCTACAGGTGATAACGAGTATATACAAATATTTACTTTGTAAATGCTATATATGGAATTTCGCCTTACTTTTTAAAAATAAATGACAATCGTAGCCAGACAAATTATGAAAAAATATTGGAACGAATTTTGGTACTTTATGTTGCAGATTACAGTGTCGATGTGCTGCGCCTCGGTATCGACCTGTAATATGACAGTGATCTCTTACTCTATCGGTCAACAGTAAACTTTCGCAAATGTAGCACTTATCAGAGTGTTTAAAATCGCGAGCATCTTCCTCTGTGTCTATCATAGGCTTGTTTTTAGACAGAATTGTATGTATTGCTTTAACATCTTCAGGCAGAAAATGTACAAATTTTGAAACACAATCTTTTCCGCGAAAACTTCTATATCCGTTACCCCTATCATTAAATGATGATACTCGTACTACATTATAGGCGAACGCGCTTGGCACGTGGCGTTGTGAGTATGACGTGTTTGCGGTGTTGAATTCATCGCCGGAAATCGGTTCGAGTAATGTTTCGAAATCAGCATATATCACGAAAGGAATGTTTTGTTTTCTATCATAATTTTTAAATTTTAGAAATGATCCCTGTTCTGGTAAAACGGTGACAATTCCCCCACACAGGTGTGATTTAATTTGGCTGTGCTTTGGAAAAAACAATAAGCATGTTTTGCAGACGTATAGTTTACCATGGTGTTTGGTCATTTGATTTCTGACTAGACGAGACAAATCTTTGATTAAACAGTAATGAGAATTACTGTTATTTTCTAAAAGCAATAGATGGATACTCTTAGATTTATTATTCGTTGATGTATACAAAGGTCCAATGATTGTCTTATCATTTTTTTAAACCATACACGAATATATTCAGTAATGGAATATTTTTCTCAAAGACAGCTATGTCCGGAAATGTGATTGGAAATCAACGATATTTATAACATCCCGGAAGTATGGATAAGACGAAACTCTATCGGGATGTCGGGTTGTGGGGTAAAGGGCCGCCACAACACACCATAAAAAGCAATACTCATCTTTGTTTCGAATGTTCAAACAAGCTCTTTTATTTTTTATAAATTTTGGCAATGTTATAAATTTAGATCCGCCGAGAGGTTGATATTTATTAATATTTATCCAACCACTATCTCTCTCCTGTAATTCTTAATTTTTTTTTAACAGTAAATCAACTGTTGATTTATAAGTTAAATCAAAATCGTAATTAAAATGAATGATAATGTTTTTCGTAGCGAATGATTTCATTTCCTGTTGATCATTTTTATACATAAGAAGCAAAGAAAAAAAATCGAAGTTAATTTTGACAGCTGTATGTTTCTGTAGTGAACGATCTATTATAGTTTTAACTTGTTCACTTATATTATAGAGAAACACTTCAGGGAAATTATTTATTTGTTCGCTAATTGCAATGATCTTGTAACTTACGATTCGTGTTTTAAACGAAGAATTAATCATTACAACGTTATCATAAATAGGAGTCACGCTTTTGTTTTTATGAATATTGCTATGTAAATGACCAGACCATCGACGATTATCTACAAATACTTTGCAAACCCAACAGTGAGGCATATTATTGTTACTTATCGAAATTAATTACCATACAATATAGTCACTAAATTCAACATAAATAGATTAATACTTATAACTAACATTCACGATCTTACCTAGTACACATAAACAATCGAAGTCAGTAGCATAGCAGAATTATCTAATACAGGTCAATTTTGCTCACGTTCTCTAGTTTGATGATCACTTCTTCATGAACTAATCCAAATGTTCATCAAAACATATCTGAAAAATTAAAAAGGTAGGTAAGTACTTATATTGAAAAATTAACAATATTTTAAACAAAAATAATGGTTTTTAATTACCTGCACAATAATTATGTAATGACATACGTTCTCTCGTTTGATGATGATTTCTTCTTCATGAAGTAATCCAAATTTTCATTTAAATATTTCTAAAAAATTAATAAAGGTAGGTAAGTACTTATAGTGTAAAATTAACAATATTTTAAACAAAAAGAGTGATTTATTATTTACCTGCAAAATAATTATGTAATCACATAGGTACTCTGAAAACGATTTTATACTCCGTCGCTCCGCAGCTTCGACATAATGTTATAACCTTTGTCAGTTTTCAACTTTTAAATAATACAAATGCAAATAATAATTAAAGTCAAAATCGTTACAGGATGTTTATACAAGTAGTCAACGTTCTTTCAATCAAACAATAAAATATTTCGTCATAAAGCGCAGGTCATATCGCCAGCTAGCGAGCGAGCGAGCAAGCCGGGCGAGCAGCGTATAAGCTCTTTTCATATTTCGGTTCATAGTTCGGGGTGTGAAACAAAGTATGAAAAGAGGTGAAACGCTGCTCGCCTGCCTCTTTCGCTCGCAGCTGGCGGTGACCTGCGCTTAATGTTTGTTATTGCATAAAATATTACACGTGTACCCAACCAAATTATTTTTTCCTGTCAGCTAAGTCACACTCGCAACAATCAGCTATTTTAGGTAAGGTTGACACGCATTCACATTTATGTACGTATAGGCAAGTATCTTTTACACACTACATTGTGGCTTAAAATCAAAAACATGTAGTATTTTTTTTTTTTTTGTACGAGTATTTTCTCGGTGTGGTCCCATTTCAATTTGTAGAAGATCTGATGAAGAACTTCGGAAATAGGTCACGTAACTCTTCAATAAATGATAAAACTCTTGTTTAAATCCCATCTTTAAACCAAGTCAAACTAATAACTTATTTCCTATGCTTTACTCAAGCAAAACATTCAAGCAATTACAAGTAAAACTTAGATATTGAATAAGATATGTAAAATAGCTAATTACCTATTATACAGCAATGCAATGTAATTTTTTTTATTTTTATTAATTACTTGAAAGCTAATTATTTGCGTTGATTGTTATTTACGCGTTATCATTTTGTCAGCCCAAAGCCGTTTCGCTGCATCGACATTCGATGCTACCTGAATAATCCTTAGTCTTTATTTTTTGAATGGGTATAATACGTGCATGGAAAAAGTTGTTTCATGCATCAGTTACCGATGGGTTGCAGTATTTTTCAATATAGTGGATTATCGCTCATTTGTGACTTATAAGCTACATGTTTTCGGAGTACTTGATACCTAGTAATTGCAGTCTACAAGTGTGGAAGTAATCTTCAAGTAGTGCTCCGCGATCAGTCTTACTGTACACCACGAGTTACTGTCAATATCAGTGTTGATAGCCATTTGCTGCTGCCGTCAGTCCCTGCGCCTGCCCTCACCAACCCATCAAACCTATTGTGGATAGTTGGAAAAATGTAAGTAAAAACATTCCAACCGTTTCATGGTTCAGAGTCGTATTTGTATTGGAATATAAATATATTAACTAATTTTTTTTTTCTTGTCTTTATTTCAGGTCGGACTCTGAGTGTGAATACTTTCGACAAGCTCCGATCACTCAACAGAAAACTAAATCCAGCCGCAAACCGTCTGCAGACAGCAATGGAAAACGCAAGTCGCGTACGTCTTCAACGAATTTAACTCATCCGAGGTATCTATACAAAATATTGAATTATTTAGTGTTAAAAAAGTGTTTTACTTTTCATAACTTGCAAGCCGTGTTTTAGTTTATAATCAGTGAATAATGTTTGTAATAAGTTTGCTAACAGTTTCTATAGACTTATCTGATATATTTTTATTTATGCGTCTCTCATGTTGTGTAGGATTTTTTTTTGCAATGCGAACCTAAACGATTATTAAATCATAAAAGTGTGTGATGAACTAATAGTAGTTTTCATTGTTATTTCAGTAAAAAAAACAATGTTGGTAACGATATATTCGGTATCAGTAACAACCACGGACCTGACACCGAGCTCAAAGAAGGTTCATCGAACATTACATGTCTGTCATCATTCTTCGTGAACCGAGTGGCCAACGGCTGCGAGCGGCAAGCAGCGAGCACCGACGGAGAGTGCTACATCGACTGCAAGGTGTACAAGGCTGACGACGCGCACCACACCAACTCCCTGGAGCTGTAGCGGTTAGCACTCCTAGATTATTATATAGAATCATATTTAATATCTAGTTGTAAACACTACACACGCACATTTCATAACCTATTACATCACATTTCTCGTTTGACATTTCATTCTGTCACATTCACATTCAGCTCACCATAGACATCAAACGAGAAGCATATCATTATCTATTGCATAACATGACTAACAATTATTTACAAATATTGCTTATTTACTATATCTACACTACACATAATATCTATAAACTATTTAAGCAAAACTAACAATTATATTTACACTCTTCATGTAATAAGTAAATGTATGTAACCTAATGAGGGAAACGGAACGTGCGTTGGACAGTGTAATGAGACGTAGATGATGGGCAGATTTCGATTCCCAGAGGTCATCGACCTCAGTGCACGATCCAGTCTCGAGTCGAACGCACGCTCCTCTTTGCCCCAAAATCTAGACTTCTTCAAAGCCCTAGATTTCCTGAATTAGTTCCAAATCGTTCTGTGTATAATTGTGTCGTTTTTGTACCAACCGTCTTGTGTCTGTATTTTATTATTATACTTGTATGTAGCAAGGGAGTGCCGAGGTAGGCAGTAATACAAGTTAAGACAGTCATAAAATCCTTTTATTCGAGTCTACCCCGTAACACTTCAGAGCTGTGGAAGAAGGCGCTCATCCGACTCAAGTTCCAGACCGATACAGATTCTCCTCAGTGGCGAAAACTACATGACTTCGTGCGTTCGGCTGATATATTGTTCCCAGAAAAACCAATGTTTTATGACCAATAAACCGAATAACTAGATAGACGTGTATTCTTTAGATACTATCGTCAAAACGCAATATTTTACCTGCTAAATAAAATCTTATAAACAAATTCGTTGTTGTTCAATCATAAATTACTACTATCACTACTATCCGCAGCGATGGCGCACTCGCCAAGCTACTGGAGGATAGTGATGGCGCACTCAAATGATCATTGGTCGAGTACAGTAATACACTAGAGAGTCGATCGTTCATAACTAGGCATTCTATACCGCTGTCCGTAGCGAAGGTGAACTCGCCGAGCTACTGGAGGACAGCGATGGCGCACTCGAATGATCATTGGTCGAGTACAGTAATACACTAGAGTCGATCGTTCATAAATAGGAATTCTATACCGCTGTCCGTAGCGAAGGCAAGAAACTCACCGAGCTACTGGAGGACAGTACAGTCATACACTAGAGAGTCGAGTCGATCCTTCATTATTGGGCATTCTATACCACTGTCCGACAGTACTGGAGGACAGTGGTATAGAATGCCCAATAATACCCTACTCTCATCTAGCTTATTTTTGCAACTTTTTAATATGACGTGTAAAAGTGATTCCAATATCCTATTTACAGAATAAACAATTTCATTTCATTTCATTGACAGCCGGTTTATTATCCTTTTAAGTGCGACATTTACGCGACAAAAAAACACTGTATAACTCACTGATTAAACTACTTAATAACTAGGTACAACTATATTACTATAATTTAACATAAATAAACACTTTTTATTTTATTTTTTAAATAATTAACCTACGGACCGTTTTTTTGACGACCGGCTACCAGTGTTGCCAGCCTAAAAAAAAAAAAAAAAGGGGGTAAGTACGTTCAGGTTCCCATCAAAATCGGAAACTAAGCAGAGGGCATTAAATACAGCTTCTAAATCGGCCATCTTGGGTTAAATTTCAGGATTAATATCGCGTCTAGAATCTATATTTCTATTCCTACTACTAACTAACCTAGGTGTACTTGATCTACGTGGATAAAAAATGTTGGATAAGGTATCAAGAATCTACAGACAAAAGGAAGCAAGCAACCACTAAGAAAATTCAGCGGACTTACATGAACATTCTAGTCTTTGTTGAGCGGTATCGATTTCTGGATCTCCGTCGTAGTGTCGTTGTTCAGGATCTCCCGGTGCGACGTTGAAAGTCTATCGTATCGAACGCGGTGCGATATACCGGTATTCGCAAGTACGACCCGGTAATCCTACCGACTGCGCCAGCAGTTGTCTACGTAATTGGTTACGTAGACTGCTGCCGGAGGACTAAATAAAAACAGAATTTATTACAAACTAATTTATTTTAATCGATGGTGAATGCTTCGGGATGAGACGAGATGTCTTCGGGCTTCGTGTCCTGTTTCAGCACTTTTCCCTCGTAGCAACTGGGTCGATGGTGCGCACGCGGTGTGCGTCGTGCCGTTGTGTCAGCGCTTTACTTAATAGTGATGCGCGTAACAAGTGTAAGCTTTCTCAAAATTATGTTCAAACATGTAACCGACACCATTGTCCACGTTTTAACTAAAAATTAAAAGAAGTGCTGAAGACATAGTACTATGTTATAATTTAACTTAAATTTCTCGCTAAACAAAATATCCGGAGCCTTTTTCTTAAATAATTGCTTAGATAAATAAAATATATCCAGTTCCATAAAATGCGCGTTGTAAGAATCAACAAGGCGACGAAGAGGTGCGCGTTCCCCAGCGTTAGTCCTACATATGTCTGTGTGGAACAGTTGAGGCACACGCACCTCCCTTCGAATAACACTTCTGGGTACTTTGTAACACAATTTGTTTGTAAGGTCAATACAGTCAAATTTGTTATTGCATATGCCGTGTAGTGTCATTACATCAAGTAACAGTCGCCTTGATCCCAAATTCAGAACGCCATACCGTTTCAATAGCTGTACGTAAAGAACCTTTGATTGGAAGCACTTATAGTTCATAGACCGTAAGAACTTCTTCTAAACCCATTTCAATTCTTGTGCCGTATTTGTCGTAGAAGGGGTTCCAGATGGGGATGGCGTATTCTAACTGGGATCGTACCAAAGTCTTATAAAGCAGTAAGAACGTAGAGGGCCGCACAAAGTCACGTGAAGATCTCATGACGAAGCCGTACATCTGATACGCCTTGTTCACTATATTATCAACGTGCTTGTCGAAGTGCAAACTGGCATCAAGTCACGAACAAAGCTAACTTCATTTAAGAGTGCGTTATTAATTGAATAATTAAAATTTATTTTAATTCTCTTTTTCGTAAATGTGATGGCATGACATTTGGGAAGACTGAGAAAGAGCTTATTATTGTTACAGTATGCATATAATCTATCCAGGTCCATTTGAAGAAGTAGACAGTCTTGTATATTCTTGCAAGATCTGTAAATATTTATATCATCCGTATACATTAAAAACTTAGAGTTGACAAAACATTGTTTAATGTCATTAATAAATATAATGAAGAGAAGAGGGCCTAAAATGGATCCCTGCGGTACGCCAGATGTAACAATAATAGGGTCAGACTCGTAACCATTAACAACAATTTTTTGGGTGTTATAAATATATGAGAGAAACCATCTAAGCAAATTACCACGTATTCCGTTGAAAGCTATTTTTTCTAAAAGCAGTGTATGATCCACCTTAGTTAATTGATTCAGGCGTGACTTTGCGGAAATCCATTATAAAATACAATAGACGCTGATATATTTAGTAACCTATTCCGCTTGACTATTCTTCAAGAGTCATAAACTCTATCTCTCTGTCAGTATTAGAGAGTTTAGAAATTGTTAAAAATAATACAGCGACCGTTACACTGTTGAACGAATTAAATGCCAGTATTCCAAGGTCGCCTTTGTTGCGATTGTTTGCCCCTTATCGCGCTTATCGCACTGATAACGGTCCTAGCCAATCAGCGCCGAGCAGCAATCCTATATAAGTGGGGGTGTCGGGCGATTTGATTCACTCTGCGTCCAGCGCTCGGTGTGGTAACACGTCGCGTTCTGGTTTGCAATTGGTCAATCGTCATCCTGAAGATGCCTCGTTGAGAGGTGAAACACGTGTCGATTTCTTACAGGGTTTTTATGACTCTTGAAGAATAGTCAAGCGGAATAGGTTACTAAATATATCAGCGTCTATTGTATTTTATGATCCACCTTATCAAAAGCCTTCTGAAAGTCCGTGTACACAGCGTCCACTTGAACTTTTTGATCCAATTTTTCAAATAAATAGTTGGTAAATACTAACAGATTAGTTGCGGTGGAACGACGTTTGACAAAACCGTGTTGTTATGGTAAAATAAGCTGATGAATGTGGGGGTACACGGCGCCATGCACAAGACTCTCGAAAACCTTAGACAAAGTAGAGAGGATAGAGATGGGGCGGTAATTCTACATTGTTCTTGTCACCAGTCTTATAAACAGGGGTTATAAACGCACGTTTCCAAATTGCAGGAAAAACACCGACACGCAAACATTTATTAAAAATTATATGTAATGCAATACACAAGCTATCACGTGTTCTTATGAAAAAGCTGGGTGGTAAGCCATCAGGTCCAGCCCCTTTAGACGAATCTAAAGATTTTAAAGCCGCGCCTATAACCTCGGTGGATAGACAGATTTCGGCTATGCAAGACGAGCTATTTCTATAGCGACCAGATGGTTGCCATTTAACTGGGTCCAAAGTAGAGGGTTCGTAGACAGAAGAAAAGAAAGATGAAAATAGATTGCAAATGTCGGTGGGATCGTCTGAAGAAACATTCTTGAAATACATACTAGCCGGATAGTTAGCTTTTCCCTTTCTAGATGAGATGTAGGACCAAAAATGCTTTATATTCTTAGGAATGCTATCTTCGACCGAATCAATGTACTTCCGATAGCATTTAAATAACTCTCCGTGGAAAAGCTTGCGATAGTTAGAGAATTTAAAGTAGTCAGTTTTTTTTTTTTTTTTAATCAAAACATTGCCCCACACTAACTTCCTGTATCGTGGGTGCGTTTACAAACATAGAAACTCACATACACTAACACCCAGACCCGGAACAACTACTTGCAGATCATACAAATATTTGTTCCGTGCGGGGATCGAACCCGCGACACGTAGCGCAGCAGTCCATCGCTCAGCCACTGCGCCGACCGTGTCGCGATTGATTATTATACTTCTTCCATCTTATCCAAGCCCGTTCTTTTGTTTTAAAGATTCTTATGAGAGAGGGTGTAAACCAGACAGGAAAACGTAAATTTCTTATTCTAGTCAGCGGAACATGACTTGATAATACCGTATAATGTCTCATAAAAAACGCTAACAGCTTGATCAGAGTCAAAGTGAGACAGAGCCAAGTTCCAGTCAATTTGATTCAAGTAATAATAATAATAATAAATTTATTTATTTTCTCCCACAAATAATAATGTACACAGTACAAGTCAAAATTTATATCATCGTAATTAGCTTTATGAAAGTTATGTCTACGGACCGCGTGGTACTTTAGGGGAGTGTAATGCATATTCAGACAAGTCAGTACAGAAAAAACTGGATGATGACTATCGAGGTCAAGCAGAGCATTACATGATACGGACTGGCAGTTGACATTTGAGATAAACAAGTCTAGTATTCGACCTAATTTGTTTCTAGAAATATTGAATTGTGAGCCACTAATTACATTAATGAAATTCAATAATATTCGTTCGATTGTGTTCGAAACTTGTGCGATTGCATGATTCCCACGGTCCAACCAGTCAATTTCAGGTAAGTTAAAATCACCGATAATAAAATAAGAGTCGGTAGTAGGATCGTTAGCTAAGTCTTGCAGCATGTCTAGGTAATGTGTATATATTACTTCATGCGTTCGCGGTGGCATGTACGTAGCACTGATGATGTGGCGTTTATTAAGCTGGGAAGCAGGCAGCTGGACAGTGACTTGTTCAACATCTGCCGGGACGAATAGTGTCGGTAACTTGGTAGGACGCAGTTCTCGGAGAACAGCTATTAGAACTCCTCCTCCGTCTCCTTTATTTGTCACAGAACGATCACGATCACATCTGAAGACCACGTAACGATCGTCAATAAATTCATTATTCTGGATGCTGGGAATCAGCCAGGTTTCCGTCAGTATAATGACTTCATATGAACACGATAATATTCATGTACAATGTGTGTAACTTCTGTACTCTACAGTTCTGATAATAAATCATAATATTATTAGTAGCCATTGATAATTAGAATTTTACAACAACAATAATAACTAGCATACTTATGATAGTTAATTGATTCAGGCGTGACTTTGCGGAAATCCATTATAAAATACAATAGACGCTGATATATTTAGTAACCTATTCCGCTTGACTATTCTTCAAGACTCATAAAAACCCTGTAAGAAATCGACACGTGTTTCACCTCTCAACGAGGCATCTTCAGGATTACGATTGACCAATTGCAAACCAGAACGCGACGTGTTACCACACCGAGCGCTGGACGCGGAGTGAATCAAATCGCCCGACACCCCCACTTATATAGGATTGTTGCTCGGCGCTGATTGGCTAGGACCGTTATCAGTGCGATAAGCGCAATAAGGGGCGAACAATCGCAACAAAGGCGACCTTGGAATACTGGTATTTAATTCGTTCAACAGTGTAACGGTCGCTGTATTATTTTTAACAATTTCTAAACTCTCTAATACTGACATTTTAAATCCTTTATCACAAGTGTGTAAAATTTTGAAAGTGTTATTATTGCTCGACCTTGTAGTAACATTTACCAAACCATAGGTACTACTTTCCGGAGCCAACATGGCAGGAGAAAGGTCGGGTTCCGATTGCGTCTCCGATAGAACACGGGCATTTGGGGAGCCCTGCGGGGGTGAGCGAATCATGCGAGGCATGGCTGGCCAACCGGTGCAAAATCCGTAGAGACGTATAAAAGTACCCGTAAAAGTCAGATGGCAGCACGGTTGAAAGGGCTCGGCTAATTTACAGTAACAGTGTAGTGACCAGTTTGGTTCGGGGCGCACCAACACCGACTCAAAAATCCGACCGTCCAAAAGGTGCAGGTTCGCGCCCAGGCGAATGCAAAACTTTTTGTAAGATTTTCAATGACGATTTTAAACTTGTCATCCAAAGTGTGAGCTCACCGAAATCTTCTATCTCACTTCGGCTCCGCCCACTGGGCGTAGACCACACGTAACAGCACCACAACAGTGACAAGGAATCGCAAATAAGAGCGACAGCCAATCAGAGCGCAAAAAGTCACAAACAAATTAAAAATCAGAGCGCGGGCGTACACGTCTGCTCACTTCTGAGTGCGAGAGCTAACTGAAAAAGTATGTTTGTATTTACTTATACGAACACAGTCACCAACTTTTAATTTAAGCTTCCACCGAACTAAATCATTTATTTATTTTATTATTTATGTACACACAGTAAAATACAAAATAGATACGACATAATTAAAATATGAGTACAAAGGTTCAATCATGTTTGTTTATTTTTGCAATATTTTCTTTAATTACTTGTTCATTACATTTATTCACATCAACTGGTTTAAATTGAATAGTGCGATGTTTTGTGTTGTTATATCTCTTTTTTTATTACAAGCTTTATATTAGCTTGCTCTGTTCGTATGTGTTTCCGGTTACTCCTTTTGTCATCAATTTTTCAAGTACTTCCTGGCATCCGATTGAGCTAAAACTTGGCATACTCATACAACTACCGAGACATTTTGAAAAAATGATACCATGGAGCTGGTCTGATGATAGAGCCGGAAGTTGGCCATAGGAACTCCTCAATTAAACAAGATAGCACCATCGTGTTTGGACTCATTGGTCATGCATTAACAAGTGCTTTGACACTAGGTGGTGTTCAGGGTTTGATTGTGATTAGTAGTTGTAAGCTATATAATAGGGTTCTATTATGGAATATAGCTATACAGATCGGACTAACTTACCTAGTGACGTCCGATCCTTAATTATATGAAATAATTTCGCCTTAATGGAAAACAGTGTAGTTTGCACTGGTGCACTACACGCCAATCACATTATTTAAAGATCAAAAATGTTATCTGTGGTCCGATCGCTGGCGCACCATCCTGTCATCTGTCAAATCATTCCTTCAAAGCATATAAACCTAAGAACGGGACTTTACGATGACCTACAAGGGCATCGTTTAGTCCTAGCCTAGGAGTAAAGTGTCCCGGCATAGTGCATATTATAGCACAACACAACTTTTAGAAGGGGTTTTGATAATCCAGTACACATAAGTAGGTTGATTATCTGGGAAGGGTTGGGATGCCATGAAGGCGAAATTATTTCATATAATTAGTTCCTGGAATTCTTATTCAGTCTTGAATCAACCAAACCATAATCTAATATGGCACACATCATTAACTTTTATGCAGGCAATTAAAATTTACATAAAATTATAATAAGTTTTTATGAACAAACACTCTATAGAGCACACAGCCTGTGCAAAAGCATTAGGATCACTATTGGTCACATATAAAAGCGAGAAAAGGTTGAGAAAGTGGTCCAACCAGCAGCTTTTCTTATGACCTCAAAATTGATACCTCCCCCCCCCTCAAGGGCCTTTAAAGTAGAGGCATGTCTGTATATGTGAATTTAGAAAAAACTATTCCACTATTAGGCACTTAAATTTTGGTTTATCCATCCACTAATGGTTACAGTAGAGGCGGCATGATAATATTTTCATATAAAGTTATAATTAATTATTTACAATTTTGTCTTTTACAAAAAAACTAGTAAAAACTAAGAAAATGGTAATATCAAGAAGGGTTGAGATCTTCCAGGTACAGAAATTTCAAATATTTCTGGTATCTTTATGTTAATATTATCAAAATCAAAAATCAAAATATTTTATTTCACATAAACCTACATGGGCACTTATGAAATGTCAGAAGCTAGTTGCACGGTTCCAATTAGTCGTTTCGGATGGAGAAGAGCTGGCAAGAAACTCCATGGCAATATCCTCATTAATAGAAATGTTATCTATGTGTAATAAGTAACACGGTTTGAATTCTGTGTGCACAAGAGTTAATATGATTAGGTATATAATTATGTAAAAGTAGTTTTAGACCAAGGGTTATTTATGAAAGACATGAGATAACCTGGAACGTTACTGGTATCCCAAAATTATTTCATATTTGGCGTTCTTCGCTCTTAATTTAAATATACCAAATCACCCTAAGAAATCTTGACACTGTCATCTGTGCCAATGTGGGACCTAAAACTGGAGCAATTGCTTACTTAGTATTCAGCAATTTCTTCTGTTTCTGTTATATAATTATAACTCATTCAATATCATTAAAGTATTGAGTTAGCTATATAGCAATCCTTCATTAAACTTAGTGGTCAATAATAATATCACCATGGTGATTGAGCCTAGGAGGGGCCAATATCTTGACTCTCGATAGTCCATTGATCCAAAGCAGATTCATATCGCTTTCTTGCTTTGCTAGACAAGGAAGTTAGTACTATATTATTTGAAGAGATTAGTGTTCATCTTCACAGGAAAGCGTCCCTGATAATATTGCGGCAATCAGTGTGAGACTCCTGCGCAATGGGTGTGGAGATCCCATTTGACAGTGAATGCATCTACAGAGCATGCACCTAGATCCATGATGCCATTCTGACACTTAGAATTTGACCTGTTTGCAAACAGGTTAATCTGGGGCTGACCCAGTTTAACAACAATTGACTTGAAGGTATATCCACCTCACTTCCATTCAATTTCTATATTTGGGCGTCTAGATTCTAGATCTGTCATAGTGTTTCCTTTGGAACTAAAATAGGATGCATAGGCCCATATTTGTCTTTCCTCACACTATTGCCATCACTGTCTAGTTAAGCTTTAGGTGAGTAGAACGAGTACCACCCATCTTATTGATATATGTAGGCTGTGGCTATTGTGATAATATCTATTCTTAGTAGGTAACACCTCACAGTACCCATCTGAGTTTGCTTGAAAATGTTTTGAGCCCTATAAATGCTGTTAATAGTTCAAGGTCATTTATATGGAACTTTTTAAATTACATACCAGGACCAGCCAGTTTGAGAAGCAACAGATAATGTTTCAAAGTCAAATTGTTTAATTCTATTGCAGTTTATTGAAATGTGAGCAACCGTTGCAAATAACTGATTTAGAATTTGATTCTAGTTTTAATTCGAAATAGGTAGGTACACCTCTGCCTAGCCCTTCGGGGAATACAGGCGTTATGTTATTATGAATTTGAATTATAAACTAGTTATGACCTTGTTATTTTAATTGTTATACTTTAAGGCTACTGTTCTGAGACGTTTCATCATCTTGGTGTAAAGCAAACTGTACAGCTGGGATGTAGTAACAAGAATACCTAGTAATTAGGATAATACTACTATTTGCATTTCCTTATTAGACTTAAAATTCTTTATGGACTAAAGAATAAACTATCTTTTCCTGTCTAAGTGAAATGGCAAACTGGACTGAATCTAATAGAAATTTTAGATACCAGTAGCATTGTCTGGGTTCTAGGGCGCTCTTTTTAGTTTTAAATACTTATTTATAATAAATCCTAGATTTTTCATAGCATAGTTTGAATACTATAGACACATTTTCTAAACACTTTGCATATAAATCGGCAAGGCATAGAATATTGTGAGGATATATGACATAGAGCAACCTTTATGACCTCAGGTGACAGACAACTGGCTTCATGATCCCTGCCAACATACATGGTTCTGTGCCAAGCCTGGAGGCATGTAAACTCTTTCATTATAGCTATTCTTTATTCCACTGTTAAATTGGAATGTATCAACATATTTAAGTATCTCCAATTGCCATCTGATTTTGGTAAAAATATACTAAATAAAAAATGACTCTTGGCAGGGAAACATGTTTCATGGGACCTAAGACCAGGGCTTGAAAACGTTACCAATTCACATTAAAAGTAACGTTAAGTAACGGTATTTCCGTAGAGATACTTCGATATCGGTACGATTTGGTAGCGTTACTTAGTAGCATAACAAAATAATAACGTTATAAATCTTGGTAAAAAATACCGGTATTTTTAACGTTATTGTAAAAATAGCGGTAATAAATTACCGGTATTATTTTTGTTATTTTATGCGACGTTGCCTGCCCGTTTTCTCAAAGGAGGCCGGCACGCGCGCCTCTTATACGCTGTCGGCGCTGTTGCCATTTCGTTTGTCGTCTTCTATAATCTCACGGCAGTCGCTCGCGCTTACAGAACACGCTCGCGAATTATTAGGTATTCGCGAATTATTAGTTCTTGTTATAGTCACGATTACGAAAAGAAATGTCGTCTATAGATATTTTGAAATAAATGAACAAAAACACAGAATAGCAAAGAGAATATTAAACACGTAATAGTCGTACGGCACAGTCTGAGCGTCCATGCATAGTCCACTCAACGAGGAAATGATTGTTTGGAGACTTCCGAATAATTCAAATATATAAATCGCTTATAACTCTCTGTGAATATTTCCTCAGACTGAAATACTTTCTGTGTACGTAAATATGTAAAGGAATCCAATATTTTAACGATTTCAGAGATACCCTAAATTTAACTTTTAACATTTTGTACTATAATTTCTACTGACAAATTGCTCTGCTAATTGTTATTTTATGCTTTTATGTCCTTAAATACATAGTATTGTTTGGTTATCCAAAATATTTTAATTTTTATTTTTGCTTAGCTACGTAATGTGAAAAATTATTCCGTCAATTATTATACCTTTATTAGTCTTATGATTTGATATTATAAAAGATTTATCAATAATCCAACAAACTTTCGAACTTTCATATATATTATGTTCGCTGATTTATGCTAGAGCGTAAGGGACCACTCGGAGCTGCGCTACCACACACTTATAGTATAGGCGAGTTTGGTGGCCACCGTTATTACAAATATTTTTTTTATCTTAATACTTTCGCGGACAGTGAATGAGACAATTGAAGTTTTATTGTTATTACGTCTATAGGTGTTTACTGCCCGCGAAAGTGTTAAGTTTACACTAGTTGGTCATTCTTCCATACAAACGTAGTATGGTGATTACTCTTCTGTTTGACACTGTAAGTTCAAAACTAAAAGTTATGTCAATTTTTTCTTGTCATTATCTAGCCTTATATGGAAGAAGAATTAAAAAAAAATTGTTTTGAAGTTATGAACGTCGAAACTTCCATATTTCAACACTAATTTTAACTCATCTTCACCTTGCTTTTCACATCTACACTTTAACTTATGTGAATATTTCCTCACAGAAAGAAACGTCAAAACGGATTTCTTAGACTGTCGCGAGTCTAATGATGAGTACAATGACCCCTTAAGAGATTTCGTGTATGAAAAGATACACCTTATACAACGTGTAACGTTAAATGCGCAAAACCTGAAAATAGTTTGATCAGAATAACGAGCAGAATCAATTGAACCACTTTATAATATTGGTGACATTTAAAAAAAAATCTTCATTAAAAACGTTGCCGTGTCTATTTATTAATAGGTCAAGCCAGCGCGGCGCAGCGGCCCGATGACGACCCCTCCGTCGATAGAGCGTCGTCGCAGACGCAAGAAACAATCAGAATTGCCAGTAAAACTAAAACAGCACATAAAACCTTTACAATTTTTCTAATGGTTTTGTTTCTCAATAGGTCAATTGAATTAAAAATCAGTAGGGGGTCTGAGTTTTTGCGCATTTAACGTTACACGTTGTATATATCTCTTTGCAACACAAAATTCGTGCGGTGGACTCACCGCTAATTTGCAGTGGGACGCCAACTGTGAATATAACCGCACGCGTTTTATTCATCTCAATGCGCGGACTTCTTTGACACTTCTTTGATTTATGCCTTATGATTTATTAACACGTATGACTCCGGATTTTTAATTTTTCTGTCTATGATGTCTTGTTAGTTGACTTTTTTGTCGCAGTTGGGTTTTAGTTTTATCACTTTTATTTTTATGTACGTATTTATTTATTGATATGGCACTTCGCGGCGTTAAGTTTAAATTCCATGTAATAGGGGGCTGCCATCAAACGGGTACAAATCCAGACTCCAGGCTGCTACCAAGCAATCCCAGATGGAAAGACCAAAAAATAACACTTTGCCCCACTTGTGAATCGAGCCCAGGAGACCTCATGCTCAGCAGTAGCGTTTGCGACCACTAGCCCTACGAGGCATTTTTCATAATATCACCGATGAAATATGGTAATAAATAGTTTGGTTTCGTAACAAAAAATACACTATGTGAATCTAGAACCCCGAGATCTTCTCTCTCTTGGAGATCGTCAAAAAGCATGATATGAGCCCAAACTCAATCGTTTTACTAGTACTAGTAGCCACTTAAAAATTACACTGTCCACCTTCTGGCACCATCATCAGACCCTCGACACCAAGTCAAATATATTGGACTCATTAAAACGAATCACATGAGGCCAAACTAGGGAAGTTTACTAGTAGCCACTGAAGAATTCCAGTATCTATTTCTTGGCTCCATCACCAGATACTCGTTACCAAGCTCAATCTATTGGACTTGTGAAAACGAATCATATGAGCCCAAACTCGAGGGGTTTACTAGTAGCCACTGAAGAGTTGCACTATCCACCTCCTGGTTGCATCATTTAGATCAGCTTCCAGATTCCAAATTATAGTATTGTTATCCGAACTACATCAAAATGGTTGGGTCCAAGGTTTCATTTCAAAACGACAATTAGAAGTTGATGAATTAGGTACGTTAAAGATACCGTTACATAGATGTGAATGTGATTCTAGAACCCCGAGAACTTCTGACTCTGCCCTACCTCACCATGCATGAATTATTTTAATCGACTCTTGATTTTTGTAGTATCCTCTTATTTTAAATGCAATAACATAAACACTAACGCCGGGTCAATAGGACTTCAGTGGTGGCGCGGACTCTACACACATTTATAACGGTGAACTTTTGATACCTAATCGGTGAGAGAATGTCAGTGACAAAATTAAGGAACTTTGACCTGCAATAGTTCTTTAACTACAGGTTCAAATTGAATGTAATTTGGCAATATACCTAGTTAAACTAAGCCCTCTTGGTAACTGAACTGGCTCTTAGCTTTATCCACAACCAAGGTACAGGAGGTCGAAAATGTTCTGAATGGCTTCTAAAGAAGATGGTACGGTTGTGCCTTTGTGTTTGTTTTGCTCGGCTTGGCGGAGGCACTGCCGTGCCCCCCGATATAATTTTTATTTTGGAACGTACACCGTCAAACAGACGAGTAATCAACATGCTACGTTTGTATGGAAGAATGACCGACTAGTGTAACCTTAAGATAAAAAAATAAAATTGTAATAACGGTGGCCACCAAACTCGCCTTCACTAAAAGTGTGTGGCATCGCAGCTCCGAGCGGTCAAGTGAAGGTCAACCCTTTCGCTCTAGCATAAATCAGCGAACATACCCTAAAATATATATGAACGTTCGAAAATTGATAAATCTTTTTTAATTTATAACCATAAGCCTAATAAAGGTCTAAAAATTGACGGAGTGATTTTCAAAAATTACGTAGTTAAGCAAAAATCGAAAAAAAAAAAAAGTAAAATATTTCGAATAACTAAACAATGCTGTGTATTTAAGGACATAAAACCATATTATAAAATAACAATTTGCCGAGCAATTTATCAGCAGAAATTATAGTGCAAAATGTTAAAAATTAAATTTGGAGTACTTATCTCTGAAATCGAAAAAATATTGGATTTTTTTAAATACTTATTCCAACTAGTACATGCGTACGTATACAGAAAGTAGTATTTTAGTCTGATGTATTCACAGAGCTTTAAGCGATTCTCATATTTAGGTTAAAAAAAATAACTTCTCGTACTTATCAAAGTTTGTTGGATTATTGTACGTCTATACTCTGTATTACCTAACTTCATCACATACCAAATTTCATAGACGGGAGAATTTTTCGGGTTACATACGCCCCGTTGATTGCGATTGGACGAGAGCTACGGTAACAAAACTAAATCATAACGGTAAAATTATCGGTACCGTAGATTTTATCGTTACATATTTTAACGATAAAATGTGCCAGATATAACGTTAAAAATTATAACATTATTTATTAGATAACGAGATCTGCATTAAAAGGCTGTAACGATACCATATTTTTAACGGTATTTCAAGCCCTGCCTAAGACGTTATTAATTTCAATGGATATAGGGTGGCTTTCTTTCCGACTGAAGTTTTTATTCAGAATTTGAACTGGAAACTCAATAAAGGATAGTTTATAACCCTTGATCCACCATGTATGGTGGGATTAGTAGTAATACCCTCCAAAATTCAGGGAAATACTGCAATCCATCAGTCCGTACCTAAGCTAGAGACAATCATGACTCGGCAACATTTGATGGTATTGAATTTATCTTTGAGGTATATAGCTGAACACGTATTTAGATATTGGTGCCTGCTCCATCAGTTCTTTCATTTCCTTATTAAGGCTGGGTAGGATCAAGGATACTCGTGTGATGCAATCATGATAAATTACACACAGTAGTACAGCTGTTTAGGTTTGACCTGCACTCCCTTGGGAAGCTATTAAACTGTTAAGGCCCTTGCCAATAGACCCAATGGCAACAGCCACTTTATTCTGCCGCCCCCTGATCCTTTGGTCCAATTTGATTCCACCTTCATTTACTGCAGCAGTCACCCCCCACCCCAAAATGTTGGTGGGTTCAACAGGCAACAGATTATGGGTGCTTTATGAAGCACCCATAATCTGTTGTTGTTGAGAGGTATGCCTCTCAAATGTTGCTTCGCCTGCACATTTAGTTCATTTATCATAATTTCTGACCACCAAAGTGAAGTAATCAACTGCACCCTCCGCAGATTCTCAACATTTGAAGGTAAGGCATTTCAGGTTGGTATATGGATACCGTTTCACTCTCAGTCTCCTTCCGGTTGGACTGTAGTAGAATTGAAGTAAATACTAACATAGCATATTTAATTTAAATTGTATACGAGTAGGTATCTAAAATTATTGTAAGTATTTTGAAATTTTTTGAAGACCACTAGTTGTTGTCTTTCAAGTAATTAAATTATAATTGGCAGCATTGAGTGTGGCTATTCAGTGTCCGGATTCGTTGGCTTCGGTCACCTGACACCTGACACACAGCCTCTTGAACATGTTTGACTAGTGTCTTTCACAGAAGCGGGCTTCGCACTCATAATAAGAGTTAGGTTCCAGACTGCTCAATTCCAAGGCTTACCTCAAGTGATGGTGCAGGGACGTGTTTATAACACTGAATGTAAAGAAAGAGAAAGAAAGAAAGCCGTTCTTTTCTTTCTTTCTTTTATATCATCCTTTGGGCTCTTTCAACAATCACTATTTTAGATTTACATGCTCCACCCCATGTGGTGATGAAGTAACCAATGATTGATTGCACCAGGGTATCGTATACCATCCTCATCGTTTGTTTCTCTGCAACACCCCGAAGTTATTTAAAAATGTATGTGAGCTTACGTATTCTTTTAGACAGAGAGTCAATATGGTTCCGAAAAGTTAAATTTGCGTTGATGTGAATTCCAAGATACTTAAGAGATTTAGTGGGGTTAATACTGGGACAGTTACAGTTTGTAGTTGGAGGAAAGTTACATTTATGTGCAAGGATGTTATAATTAATGACGTTAGAGACTTCCCTTTGATTTCGTATAGAAAATGAAATATATTTGGTTTTATCATCATTTAAAGTGAGAGAATTTGATGTTAGTCAGTGAAACACTGTGTTAAAACCATTCTGGGCAAGATTAAAAAGTTCATCCCACGAGTCTGCAAAAAAAGTTAAGGCAGTCTCATCAGCATATGCGGAGATGCGTCATTTTTTTTTATTTTAAGGGAACATAGCTCATTTATATAGCAGAAAAAAAGAGTAGGACCCAATATACTACCCTGTGGCACACCAAAATCAACCGGAAATTTGTCACTAATGTATTCTCCAACTTTTACTGATTGCGTTCTGTTATTAAAGTAATCAGATATTAACGCCAGTGGAACACCTCTAATACCAAGATCTTCTAGTTTTTGCATAAGGCGTGGAACAGAGACAGTATCAAAGGCTTTTGCAAGGTCAAGAAATATAGTCAAGCATTTGTCTTTATTATCTAATTTATGTACTAAAAAGTTTACAAGGTCAAGTACTGCATTGTCAGTTGAGCGGTTAGCTTTAAATCCGTATAGCGTGTCAGAAAATAAGTTATATTGTTCAAGGTATTTTGTTAATCTGCTGTTGATTATGCGTTCAAATATCTTGGATAAAGTTATAATGCGCAATCGGCCTATAGTCAGTGACGTTGTCTCTGTCCCCCGCCTTATGTATAGGGTGCACCACAGCTCTTTTTAATGCGAGGGGAAATACTCCGGACAGAAAGCAACGATTTATTAAGTCGGTAAGCACAGGCGTTATAGTAACGGATATTTTCTTTAATAAATCAGCACTGATCTGGTCCCAACCAGGTGAGCAGTCACTTTTTAATAGTTGAAGCGTCCTTTCAACTTCTTTGACGTCAGTGGGTAGGAGAACAAACGAGTTTACTGGTGGCTTAGTGACTCTTGTAAAGGATGGTATATGTGAGGGAATCATGTCTGACAATCATTTACCGATATTTGAAAAGTATTCATTCGTTTTATTTAACGAGTCTTTAGGGGTTTTATCTGTAGCTAATAGTTGTAGCGGTAATTGCTTTATATTATTGCGGTTAGTAATGGTTTTGATCGTAGACTATAGCTTTTTAGAGTTATTTTTTTTCTTTATAAGTTGATCTCTCTCGTATTGTTTTCTAAGTTTTTTTAGAAGGTTATTGCAATAGTTCCGATATCGCAAGTACGATATTTTTAATATGGCATCATTATCATTTGATTTTATATAGATAATTTTTTGTGCATCCTGTCTCTGGTTCTGATGCAGCGGAACATACCGGTAGTTATCCAAGGTTTAATTATAACTTTATTTCTAGGAATAAGTCGTTTCATTGAATTATTTGCAATCAATTGTTGTATAATAATATGTATGAAATTGTTCATAGCGAAGTTTCAGATTTTAACTTGTCTATGTTAATTTTATAATTTACTTTCAATGTCATGGAATTCGGTTTAATCAAGTGGGTTTTTATACAGAATAAAACTGACTCATGGTCGGTAATACTGGTACCCAAGGAAAACGTGAACGCTTTTAGTTTTGTTTTCAGTATAACATGGTCCAAACATGTTTTTCCTCTTGTGGTAGTATTTATGGCCGGGAGTAGTCCATGGAAAGCAACGGTATCTAGGTACGCGGTAGTCACGTAACTGGTTTCGATAAGGTCAATATTTATATCACCGACTATGATTATATTTTTAAAAGAAGACACGCTCACTAGTAAATTATGCAATGAGTTTAGAAAAATATCAGGTGATTTGAAAATTAGGGGATTGCAATTATTATTGTTCCATTTTTTATTTTGATAGTTAAACAAATTGTTTCTAATAGGTGAGGTTCATCCACACTGCATTCTAGATGAATGTTTATGTAGACAACTAAACCGTCATTTTGGTTGTAATTATCATTACTTTTATATGAATTATAACCTTGGAGTAATGGCAAGTTAACAACACGCGATAACCAGCATTCGGAAAGCACAATAATATCACATGATAATTCCAGTCTTTTAAGCAAAACATGTAATTCTTGAAAGTTACAGTTTAGGCTACGAATATTTTGTTGTAGTACTTTTAAGTAATGTGTAGGTTTTTAAAGATATGAGTTGCATTGCTCAGGGTCACATGTGGACAGGGACAGAAATATCAAATTGGTCAATATCCCTCATTAGGTTACTTGTGGCATCAAATGCGACTGTTCGTAGGGTATTCGTGAATTTTTTTTTTGACGTGATGACGTTATACAACGTGTAACGGAAAGGGTATAAACATACCAAGGGCACGGCTTCTTTGGATGATATCAAACGATATTGGAAGGGTTTTTTAATCCTATCTCTACATGTTCGGAAGATATGAGAATTTTTAATACATTGATACCAGAAACCGAACTTTTCAAATTGGAATAAACACATCACTAGCACTAAGTCAGCTGATCGGTGTCAGCGAACTATTTGTAAGTAAAAATAAACCTATTACTCCTGGTATTTCTGAATAAAAGGTTCCGCACGTTTATTTTTTGTTTACAAAAATATGATTACTGACTTTTCCTAAACTTCGATTATGTTTGAACTAGCTACAATACAATTAATTGGTCTAGGTATCAAAATTTTACGAAATAATATTTAGACATTACACACTTTTTGGTTTTTTACGTACCTAGTTGTCTTTTTGTAGAAGATTACTTTGTAGATAATTATTATCTACATAGTAATCTTTTATTTTGGTTGCCATAAGAATGAACAATGTTTTGCTGTAATCGATTTTTTATTCGATTCACAAATCGAATCCCGTGCTCTTGAATCGATCTTCTAAAAATTCATTCAAAAATCGTAATCCTAAAAATTTTAAACAACACATACGATCCAGGAGATTCGATTCACCTTACTATTGAATCGATTTGCTTGAAGATCGCATTAAGGCGCTTAGTCCCGTTTAGTACAGTAACACGGTCACTTTAAAAAGCCTACTCCTCGGCTTAGTTAAAAGATCTGAAAAAAATATATGTTTGCCATAGATTCATGCACAACATTTTGTATTGAGCAATTTTTCGTATGACTAATACTTTTGCCTTAAAAAATATTTAACAAAATGCAATTTTTGGCTAATATTTCCCTACTACTTCTAAACGGCTTTTATGTTTGAAAATATTTTTATACTGAAAAATTGATGATTAGAAGTACTACAGATTGTATTGAGCAGAAATGTAAATTAATCAATATATTTTTTTTAATAACCCCTCTTAGAGATATAGGTTCAGAGGTGCTCTGCGCGGGCGCGTGCGGCAGTCGCGCGTTAGCATTGATACGGGACGGCTGTGTCGCTCGCTGCTCCGCCCCGGCTATTGACCGACTAGGTACGTGTGTGTATGTTAGTGCAAATAATCACGAACAAATTACAATAGTGTGCGTGTCTAGACTAGCCCGCTGCAGAGAGTCTTGTTCGCGTGGACGCTTTATTAGTGCTGCGGTTTCTACGTATACTGTTTTTGTTTATATGGTTTTTATGTAGGTCATCATCTGCCTAGCCTTTTCCCAACTATGGTATGGTCCATACTAGGTAGGTAGGGTAGGTAGAGTAAGTAGGGTAGGTAGAGTAACTAGGGTAGGTAGAGTAAGTAGGGTAGGTAGGTAGGGTAGGTAGGGTAGGTAGGGTAGGCAGGGTAGGCAGGGTAGGCAGGGTAGGCAGGGTAGGCAGGGTAGGCAGGGTAGGCAGGGTAGGCAGGGTAGGCAGGGTAGGCAGGGTAGGCAGGGTAGGCAGGGTAGGCAGGGTAGGCAGGGTAGGCAGGGTAGGCAGGGTAGGCAGGGTAGGCAGGGTAGGCAGGGTAGGCAGGGTAGGCAGGGTAGGCAGGGTAGGCAGGGTAGGCAGGGTAAGGTAGGCGACCGACCAACCGACCGAACGACCGACCGATAGACCGACCGATAGGCAGAAAAGCCTTAGTAATAGGGTCCCGTTTTACCCTTTGGGTACGGAACCCTAAAAACACACAGACTTAAATTATTTATTTTATTATTTAAAATCGAGTAGGTACCAGGGCCAAGCCACCTTTAGACACCAGTGCCAAAAACCAGGGCTCAAAATACTTTCAAGTGTTTTCTTTCTGCATTGATCCGTAAAGTCATACAAATAAGGAGTACAATCGCGTATGCAAAAAAGGTTACGTCTAACTTCCAACCAAGACTTGGTGGAAGAAAAATACTTGCATAGAACATTGATCCTTAACTCTATAGAAATAAAGATTACAATAGCGTTTACAAAAAAAAAACTTCTAAACCTAAACTTAAAAAAATACTTTCATAGGAAATTGTTTCGTGCGACCTTACCAATAAGGATCACGATCGCATTTGTAAAAGAGTAGCGTGAGTCTCATTGATTAAAAATCTTTGATGCGTTGCGCTTTGAAGTAAAAAGTTCGTTCCATTTTCAAATAACACAACACAACAGATAATTCCCCTAAGACGACACACTGACCGCATCGTCACTTGTTTTTTACCAGTACAGCAATTTTGATTTATCTCGAAGAAGTTTATCAAAATAATGCTAGAATTTCCAAGCATGTTTGAGAAAAGATTTTATTTAAATTTCGATTTGGTTTGCAAATAGAGCTGTTTATGGAGCAGTTTGAAGATTGATAACGAATAATCGGTGGAGTACTTTGAGAATAATTCCAGATACCTATGGAGCAGAATGGGAATAAAATAATAAGTATTTTTTAATAATACAAATTCTTTGGAGTAACTTGGGAAGTAATGTATGAGATTTTTATCTTTTTAGATCAAAAGAATGAAGTATTTTGGGAATAACCCGTTTAAAATAAAGAAAAAACAAATGAACATAATGGCGCGTGAAACAATTATCCTTGTTCGTCATTAATTCTGGAAATTATAATTAATTTACTGAGTTTGAAATTCCGCGCATTGTGAGATTGAGAAAAGTTCTATACAAGACTTGGCCGCAACCAGGCATTGATGGACTCACGTATGTGTTCCTCGGTTTTGCCTCGGCCCACATTTTCACGATCGTCCGTCAATAGCCCAGTTGCAGGCCGCGACAGTAATGTACGGAAGAAAGAATACTTGCATAGAACATTGATTCGTAACGTAATATAAATAAGGAGCAGAATCGCGTCGAAAGTCGACGGAGCAAAACACTTTGAAGTCTTGCGAGTATTTCGGGTCGGCACTTGGTCGGCGTAAGTACCTACTTACAAGTAAAAACCTGGTGTAAAAAAGCTGGTCGCGTAAATACGCACCTTCCCTAAAAGAATAAACAAGTGAACATATTGGCGCGTGAAAAATTATCGTGGTCCGACATTGATTCTGGTATTTATAATTTACTCTGTTTGAATTTCTGCGCATATTTGAGGAAAGTACTATTTAAGTCTTAGCCGCAACCAAGCATTGATGAACTCACTTATGTGTGCCTCGGTCCACATTTTCACGATCGTCCATCAATGCGTCAGTTGCAGGCTGCGACAGTAATAGTAATGTACTATTGTAATCATCTAGTGAGTGATTGTTTATTCATTCTTTCATATTTGAAGTTAAATAATTACGAATTGTTCTAGAAAATCTAGATCACATTATGTCGAAAGTAGGTAATAAAATCAACGTGTGCGGTCGGGGGACCCCCGCGCCCCGTCAGGAACGATGTTCCTTCTCACGTACGATTTAAAACAAAACAAAATTTTCACAGCCGCCATCCCGGATTTACATTTTTATGTCACTATCGGCATAGACACCATAAACACAATTTTTTTTCATGATTTTGGTTTACCATTTTGTCGGCGTGATTTATTTGTAAGCCCATACCAAATTACAGCTTTCCAGTACTAAGAGTCTCTGAGCTAAGCCGCGGACAGACAGACGGACCGATATGGCGAAACTATAAGAGTTCCTTGTTGACTACGGAACACATGCATTGTAAATATAATTTTAACCAACTTCTTCAAAAAGGAGGAGGTTCTCAATTCGACTGTATGTTCTTTTTTTTTTTTTTGGTATGTATGTTACGCGATTACTCCGTCAATTACGAAAATACACCAGCAAAGACACCGACTTCCGAAACTAAAGTCATTTTTTACTTTTTTGTTGTTTTTTTGTGAAGTCGGTTGTTTTTTTTTTTTTTTGTAAAAAGTTTTCTTCCACATATATGCTAAAAAATAATGTCCTGTTCAAAACATAAAATATACGTATACGCACAAACATAAGTATCTATCTATACAAATATCAGCCTTGCATCTACCATTAATTTCTTTCGTCTTTTTCTTACTTTCGTCCGCGAGAGGGCGATACCGGCGGTCAAACTTAAGTGCAGCTCCGTGTTTATTAAAATTTAAAAATAGTAAAACTGTATCTTGCTAGTTTGTGATTACGGGAAAGTAAAGTGACTGTCGTTATATAACCCTTCAAAAACTATGCGTGCTGTGATGAAACTCAAAAGTGCTGTTTTTCTGTGAATTTTGTGACGGACATAACTCTATAGAATTTGATGATAACTAGACTGTTTCGCGGCCCGAAAATAACCTATGAACTAATAATTAGCTAATAAACATTAACAGTGTTTCTCAAGCATCTCTGTTCGGTTCTATTTAAGCGCAGAATCACTCAAAACCAAGTCTACCAGACATCAAATGTGCAAGTCATTGATATAATATCATCATATCATCATTCTTCGATAAGCGCCATCTGTTATTAACCGGTCAAACTACTATAATCTGGTTCATCGATCCTTCACTTATGACAACTGTCCACAATTACTATCGTGGTACGCATACAAGTGTCAATAGATCACGCTAGACGGCGCTGGCTGTACTGTCCTGAGTAAACTTCGTTTATTTACATCTACTTGTGCTCGAACTTACTCAGCTTCAAATCCTTTGGGTCGCCATATGCAATAATGCCTCGTATTCAACGCTCTCCCCCTTCTACCCCAAATACAGAAATTCAAAGAGTGCGATCTAGTCCTGAAATATCCGCTTCTCAAATGGACACCGATGCAGACTTTACAAACATCACGGCGAGAAATAAACCGAGTAAGAGACTATGTCCTGACTTTTCTCCGGATGAGTCATCAAATAGCGAAACTTTTGAGAACAGAATTATGAATATGCTCACGAACTGGAAAAAGGAGCAGGACACTTTATTAAAAACCTTAGCTTCCGATATAGTAGAAGTTAAAAAACAGAATAAAGAGATACAAAAGAGTAACAGTGAAATAGAAAAATCAATTGAATTCATTAATAAAGACTATGAAACTATGAAGAAAACTATAGATATTATGGAACAAGAGAGAATGGATCAGCGCGCCTATATACTTGAACTTGAAAAGAAGGTGAATGACCTGCAACTTAACTCCCGATCAGCCGCTATTGAAATAAGGAACGTCCCCGGCAATGATGTAGAAACCTCTAGCGATCTCACGGCTATATTAATAAACACCTGCAACACTATTCAGGCACCTGTCAAGGCTTCTGACCTTCGAGACATGTATCGTCTTCCTGGGAAAAAAGAGATGAATAGACCTATCATTGCTGAATTTGTCACTGTTCCAATCAAAGATAAAATACTTCAAGCTTCCCGCGACTTTAATAAGGATCGTGTCAAGACAAACAAGCTGAACTCTGCACACATTGGAATTAGCGGCGATATAAAACTGATATATGTCGCCGAAAATTTACCAAATAATTTGAGAAAACTATTCTATGAAACACGCAAATTTGCGAGTACAAACGTGTATACATTTTGCTGGTTTCAAAATGGCAAGATTTTCCTTCGTAAAAAAGAAGGAGACAAATCTAAAATCATTCAATCGATGTCATGTCTTTCTAAAATACCCAATTAGATGTAACCTACTTTGTATTATGTTATATATGATCAGCAAGTCTTTTTCTGTATGTTATAATATTGTTACTTGCATGTTTTTAAATTCTCTTTATTTAGAGGGACATAATTTTTATTATTTTTACTCATATTGTACACAAATAACAAAAAAACACCACACTTATAGCCAATCCATAGCCAACACTACAAAACCTACACAGCCTTTATACTATCAAAGATTCACGCAAGTTACACTAACACCTCTGAATAAAGTTTTTATTGCTAAATATCCTATGTCATCTTATACTAATCTGGACCAATATTTATATCCCTACAGTCATACCGTTTACATGCTTCCTACCTTCCACGTCAGGCAAAGCAGGAGCTACTATTGCGCACTCCTTCATAACTCTACTCAATGCTCAACATAAACCATATATCGGAAGAACTTGACACTTTCGGTAATAACCAGGCTCACAAGCTGTTGATATACTGGGTAAACGAGGTAACTCACTAAAAATACTACACCTTAACATCCGAAGCGTTAATCATAACTTTGAGAGCTTTGGGGTGTTCTTATTTAAACTAAAACTACAATGCGACATTATAGTTCTTTCCGAATGTTGGCTCAAAAAGGATCCAATTATTCCTTCACTTGAAGGTTACTTCTGCTACTATTCCCAGAGACTACAACATCAAAAAGATGGTGTGATCTTTTTCATAAAAAAAGAACTTCAACATGAGGTCTCTGAGCCTATTATATCTGGTTCTAACACATTAATATGTAATTTTAATTATTTGAATCTGTCTGTTATAGGATTATATCGTTCACCATCAAATCACAATATTGACGAATTCCTTAGTGGTCTCGACAATGTTCTTACCTCTGTTACAAACTTGAAGGACTTAGTGATCATAGGGGACCTGAATATTAACATCGCACCAATGGATGCTACCTCTCAGAGTAATGAATAGCTTAACCTGCTTGCCTCACATGGACTTCTTCCAACACATCAATTCCCTCCACGCGGAAGGAGCTGTATCGACCATGTCATGGTTAGATCTGATTTGAAATCATCCACACTTATCTTTGACACCGCAATTACAGACCACTGCCCAGTTTTACTATGTCTTGGAAGCTCGGCGGCATTTTCCGCCTCCAAAGTGAAGCGCACGGTAATAAATTACTCGGCTGTTATTGCAGAGATAAACAAGACTGATTTTAGCGCTGTTACTGGGTTACCGGAGGCGGATGAGGCCGCAGGACTCCTGGTCTCTACTTTAAAGACTATTGTTGATAAACATGGTGCTTGGGGAGTGGAGAGGTATTCCACGGCTATTTGGATAGGCCCGGCGATCCGGTCAAGATATTATAGAATTGAGTATAATTACAAAAGTTATTATTAGCTCGTCAAAACACACGATCCTAAAGCCATGGATCACTCCAGGCCTCTTACGATGCATCAGAAACAGGGATCAAATGAATCTTGAAGTTAATAAAGAACCAAATAATTATATCCTAAAAATAACCTTCACTAGATACCGCAACTTCTGCAACAAATTACTAAAGAACCTGAAAATAGCATATGAAAAATCTGAATTTGAAAGTGCCAAAAACAACCCCAAAGCTACCTGGAACATTATCAAACAACTAACAAATACAAAACGCCCATTGTCCACACCCACTGAACTACTTAGCGTATCTCCTGACAATATCACGTATCTGAATCGTGTATCTGACGTAACTCTAGCTCTTGACAAAAGGTTGGAAGTGGATGCCATCTATACCGACTTTAGCAGTGCATTTGACAAAGTTGATCATTCTCTGCTACTGTTGAAGTTGGAATACAACGGTATACATGGTTCATTACTGAACTGGTTCTCGTCTTATCTGGCTCGTCGATCGCAAATACTTGTCGTTAATGGTTATGAATCTTACCCATACTACGCGGATTCAGGAGTTCCCCAGGGTTCTCATCTAGCCCCAATCCTTTTCTTGCTCTTCATAAACGACATAACAGATCAAATCCATAACTGTAAATATTTAATGTTTGCGGACGATCTAAACTGTATAGAACAATCAGTTCAAGTGATGACGCTATACTAATCCAAGATGATTTAGATAGGATTGAGCGATGGTGCAACTCGAACCTTATGAAGTTAAATGTGCAGAAGTGTAGCCACATAAGATTTTCCAGAAAAAAACAATCCAGGACTGTCTCATATAATATAAATGGAACGCCTGTCGAGTCTGTGAAAGAAGTTCGAGATCTAGGCGTCATCATGGACGACAAAGTTAACTTCAAGAGTCATACTGATAGCATTGTCACTAAATCAGCACGGCTACTTGGATTTTTAAAGAGAAGCACCAAAGGTTTTAAGCTTGTAAGAACTAAAATTGTTTTGTATAATGCATTAGTCCGCAGCCATTTGGAGTTTGCTAGCGTGGTTTGGAACCCGTACTATGCAGTACACTCGCAAAGAGTCGAAAGTATCCAGAGGGCTTTCACGAAGCATCTAGCATATACCTCTGGTAAAATATCTCCCAGGTGCCCGTATGAACAACGTGTTCAGTGCTTCAATATGAATACGCTGCGAGATCGTCGAATAACTCAGGGACTTATATTTCTGCATAAGTTAGTCAATAATAGGTTAGACTGCGGTGGGCTGGTCGAGCATGCTGCACTAAAAGTTCCATACAATATACCTAGATTTCCGGTCACTAGCCTATTCCGCATTCAATCATTTAGAACTAATATTGGGCTAAACTCACCAATTAACAGACTCTGTAGAGAGATAAATTCATTCGCAAAATCTGTACCAGAAGTTGACATTTTCTATGATTCCTTGAAAGTCTTTAAAGCCAAAATACTAGAGTACCAAAGAACACAACCAAATACATAGTTAATTGTTAATTTTCGATTACCCATATATTTATTATTTTATTTTGATTGTTAATTTATCTCGTAATTATTATTAATATTCTGATAACTGTGATTATGTAGTTCTATTGATTAATTTATATTATGTTATTTTGCTATTATTTTTCTTTTCTTTTATTAATTTGACCTTATTGCATTTATTGATTTTATTATGATTTTTAGTATGTTTTAATTTTATTCAAATTTTATTATTGTGTTTTTATTTCAATTTTATCAATGTTGGTTGACCTGTAATTGGCGACTGTATAAGAATGAGGCTTGTATTAGTACCTTAAGAAACATTGTATACAGAAGCTGTTGGTAAACCTTAATAATAAAATAAAATAAAAAATATCACGGCCGTAAATTGTGTCAATGATTTCTTTTCAAATATTGGCAAAAGTCTGGCAGAAAAACTGATAGTAGGAGCGCCATATACTGCGGTACAGACAGAAACTACACAGTCACCACACTCATTTGCTCTATGGCCTACTGATGAAGCCGAGGTTTAAAGCATAATTCTTGGTCTGCGTACAGACTGCGCGGTTGGCTGGGATGGCATATCTTCAAAAATACTCAAATCCTGCTGCCCAGTGTTAGTTCCAGTTATCACTCATGTTTGTAATTGCTCAATTTCGTCAGGTTGTTTTCCTAAGGTGTTTAAAAAAGCACTGGTGCATCCAATTTATAAGGCTGGGGACAGACGCGATGTCAATAATTACAGGCCAATCTCGGTACTGCCTTCCATCTCAAAAATTTTAGAAAAAATATTGAATTATCGCCTTACTAAATATCTTGAATCCCACAAGATTCTCGCTCCGAATCAGTATGGTTTTAGGGCTGGAAGGTCAGCCGATGACGCGGTTGGATCCTTTTTGGATGATACTGTCGGCCTCCTTGACTCAGGAAAAAAATGTCTAGGTATTTTCCTAGACCTCTCCAAGGCCTTCGACACCGTGTCTGTTCCTCACCTATTGCGGAAGTTGGAGGGTTTGGGAATTCGTGGTCACGTCCTCAAAATTTTTCATGACTACCTATCTGATCGAACCCAGTGCGTTAAAATTGATAATGTTGTCAGTGACAGCAATTCCATTGTTTACGGCGTGCCTCAGGGCTCTGTGATTGGGCCGACTTTGTTTCTTATATACATTAACGCGCTCTGCGGACTCTCCCTTCCCAATCGCTCAGTCTTTACCTACGCCGATGACACTGCATTGCTTGTATATGGGGACAGCTGGACACACGCATTTGAATGCGCTGAACAGGGTCTTAGGACCGTCATGAACTGGCTAACTAGCAACCTTCTCACCTTGAATCCTAACAAGACCTTGTACATGACATTTTCTTTAAAAGCCTCCTCCCAACCAGACCAGGATTCTTTTAATCTTAAAGCCCACAACTGTCCGGTAACTGCCCCTCGCCTTCCTTGCTCATGTCCTCACATTATCCGGACGGATAATGTTAAATATCTTGGGGTACAAATCGACAATCAACTGACCTGGAAACTCCACCTTCGGACATTGACTGTGCGAGTACGTAGACTTGTCTCTATAATGAAGAAACTCAGACATTCCGCTGTCATTAAGACACTACAAAATGTTTACTGTGCACTTGGCCACTCAATCCTAAAATATTGCATAACTGCCTGGGGTGGAGCGGCCAAAACTCATATTTTGCAGCTGGAACGAGCACAAAGAGCTGTCTTAAAGGTTATGACCTTCAAGCCCTACAGATACCCTACTACACAACTCTACGAAAATTGTCAAGTGCTTACAGTGCGCCAGCTTTTCATCCAACAAATAGTGCTACGAAAACACTCTACTCTCCCATTCCTTGCAAACTACACACTAAACCGTAGGAAATATCAAATCTGTACCAACCAATACTCCAGAACAGTTCTTGCTCAACGTCACTACAATATTATAAGCAACCACCTGTACAATATCGTAAACAAAAACTGCAACATTTATCCAATGACTAGGTTCGAATGTAAGAAAAGTGTTCAAGGATGGCTACAAAAACTTACTTACGAAGACACCGAACATCTGCTTAAGATATCTTCTTAGTCACTCACTGTAACTTATACACAATTTCTCATTCAAGTCTAATTATTTTAAACTTACGACATTACACATACATACACTACACATACATAAATTACATTTACATACATTACACATCCCTAAACATTCACTCACCCTCACACACTTACATACATTGTCCACTTTATTTTCTGTATAACTTTTACTGTTTTTATATTTTTTACTTCATTTCTCTGTGACAATGAAACTGCACTAATGCCCCTGCTGTCCCTCGTGGGAACCTGTGTACCTTTGTGTAATAACTTTTGTTGGAATACTGGTACTCATAACACAAGTTAGATCTTACTTTGAGTACCAGAGTTCAAATTACGCTACAGTTGAAATTAAGCTAGTGACATACCTGAATATTGTCACACTTGTATCTTATCTTAAGAATCAATAAACTTTTTATTTTATTTTTTATTTATTTATTAATGAGGCACAAGAATCGTAGGCAAAAATGGCGACCTACGTGCGCATGTCTGCACCCCTGCATATTCTTTCATCAACATTTTAGTGTAGCGCGCCACCGCGCATATCTAGAGTAGGGACTTAAGCTCCGCCCACATGCGCAAGGTCAGTGAGGAAACTATGGCCCTAAAAACGAATTGTTTTGAAAAATCTTCAGCTCGTACCATTGAATTGATCATAAAAATCGAATTCTTGCGTGCATCCTACAAGGAATGAATTGCTTAAATAAACATTATTATTTGCCAGTATAATTTAGAATAGAAAAAGGATTTAGTAACAATTTATGTCCAACTGAACCCAAAACATCATTTCAATTCATTTCTTCGCAACTTATTCTACTCCTAGTACAAATAAAATCACAGTGGGTTCCGTCCATAATTGTTAAAATATGGTTATTCTTTAAAATAATTATGACGAAAACTATTAACAACAAGTTAATAGTTTTTTTAAATTACAAAATAATAGCACGAACGCATATTTTTTTCTCTAGGACTAACCGAAAAAATTCTCGGATGTTCACGATCTGTCGGTGCTGTTTAAGTGGTACATGGGTTTGATTGGTTTGAAGAGCACGTTTAGTCTTTATTTCAAATGAAGTCAATAAAAAATGTTGCATAACTGCATCTAACTGTGGAAAGGAATTAATGAAAGTACTAGGACCGCATGAGTAACAGGAATTGTTATTGCTGAATTGAAAATCGTTTGCTCACAGAACCCTGATTACGTCGTTACACACACAAAGTAAGCATCATAATGTGTGTAAACCTAATGGGTTAGGGTCTAAGGGTATGTGAACTAATTGCAGTCCGTGTAGTTTCAATTACTCCTGGTAAATGCAACTTCTAACGAGATAACGCGGCCCCATGATAATTATGATCTTTAATGGATTAAAATGAATGATTTTCCGGAATTGCGGGAATTTCCGGGGTTGCGGGAATGTTCTAACCAGATAACGCGGTCCAGGAATGCAAGGAAAACTGAAGGAACAGGGTGGTTTTTAGTCAGTAAGAGTCGTATGCGTAACAGTTCCTTCCGCTCCACACAGGGCCCAGGTCGGGAGCTGAGTCGTTGATTTCCCACGCCAAAAAAAAAGATTTATTTTTCAATTTTGGATTTGAATTACCTAAATAGTTTGCTCTGGTGTGTTAGATTTATTTAAAAGTTTAACGGAGTTTAGTTGAAATTATTAGTAAGGATGTTAAATAATCTTGAATTCTTGTACAACATTTTGTAATAGTAGTGGACACTAATAGGACAGCTACCCTATAGGTATACCTATAAATTTAACGAAATATTAGGTACCAGAATAGCAGAGAATAGGCATATTTATTAACATTATTGTTATTTATTGCTTTGCTCGTCAGTCGACGATGTTCCGCGTCTCCGTGTGTGTAGTGCACTCCTCGTTTCTATCCCTGTGATACACGCAACAGTTCAGCAGGGCTATTGGCTATCTTTTTCATTGTCAGTGACTAATTGGCTTCAGTTGTACACCGAACTTTGATGACAACTGAGAATTTCATAACATTGGTATTGCGTATTACCGTAAGTTGACATCATGTTACGGTGACTATCAAATACGGAACGGTGCTCTTCGCCCCAGCACTTGACGCCTCTATTTTTTATCGCCGTATGAGTAACGCCTTTTGAGCGTTACAATTCTTAATTTTAGGGACCATTTTATATTAAGCGGTTTATAAACACTTGCCCAAGGCTATTGTAACTATACATAAGATATATATTGTTTATAGAAGCGTTTGGTAAACCATACATAGTAAATTCGCAATGCTATTTAAAAATTATTGTAAATATTAGAATAAATAAAACATTACCTTATTATTTTATAAGTAGGTAGGTACATCAAATTGTAAATTTTTTCACAAGACGAATGTAGTTGTATTATTTTAATATAAAATAATCAATAGGTAGGTCGGATTTTTTTTAAAGTATTTAAGTAGGTACCAAGTAGGTACCTACTTAAATACTTTAAGGGTAAAAAATACTTTAAGGTACCTAGGTACTTACAAGAAAAATCATTTTAGATAATTATGACCAATATTACCTACACACACGAGTACCAGCTGTTTATAAATTACATAGGTAATTATTTTTCTCTAGCATCCCATATTTGTGGACTTTATTCACATAACACAGGTATGCAGGTATGCTGGAAGAGATTTCTTTAGAAATAAGCATGCTTTTGTACGAATTTTTCTGTTCCTTTCTTCTTGTCTGTATTTATATGTGTGCATAAATGGTTAAATAAATAAATAAATAAAATAATAAAAAATTGGTAACATACAAGAAAATAAGAGTTTTAGATTATTGTGAGCAACTATCAATAGCACTCTCTCTGGCAACTGCAATGAGTTCCTAACGTCCCGCAAGGTGGCGTCTCTCAATTCGCAGACTACTTTGTTTTCGCTCTTCTTTAGCAAATTGCAGCAATAATAGACGTGCCATACTTCTGCCACGATCAAGAATCACAATATAACAACAAAAGGCGTAATGTTTACACGCTTCGATTAAGAGTCCCTATCAATTTCGGCGCGCTACGAGTTTAGGTAACTATCGGAGCGCAGTGTGTCTGTGTGCGATCCACGTATCACTGACAGTCGTAGTGTGCGCTGTGCGCACGGTACAACGCGAACTAATAATCTTGGTCCGTAACTGCTATTATTAGGAGTTTTTACTTACTAGGTTCCGTAATACAGTAATACTGGATGGATTTTATTTTGTGATTATGACGTGCTATGTTTAGGTACCCTATAAAAATATGGTTACCTAGTATGGCATTCACTGAAGTAAAAACAAACTATAAAGTGTGACCAGCGTATAAAAGGTAAGTCTGAAACTAATTACACGTGTTATTGTACTCCTTTATTATTTAGATTAATTAGTCCTTTATTATTTACATTTATGTTTATTTATTTAATCCTTTATTATTTACATTTATGTAACTATAATTATTACTATGTAAAAAATTAAAGTAAAATACAATAGACGTAGATATAGATATTTAGACGTAGTCATAAAAACCCCGTAAGAAATCGTCACGTGTTTCACCTCTCAACGAGGCATCCTCAGGATGACGATTGACCAATTGCAAACCAGAACGCGACGTGTTACCACACCGAGCGCTGGACGCAAAGTGAAAACTTAAGTTAAAGTCACTTTGGTTCCAGCGCTCGAGTGGTTTAGAAGATAAGAGGGAACAGATGAACATTCATACATACATACATACATACATACCGGTCAAAATCATAACCCTCCTTTTTTCTTCGCCGTAGTCGGGTAAAAAAGAATTACCGTGTGTCCCGATCCTTTTCGCTCATCGATGATGTCAGGTAATATTTGATTTTCAGCAGATTTCTGCCTACTTAATTCTTTACTAATATAATTAACACATTATTAGATTGAAGAAATAATAGTAAACTATAACAATTTTCTTAATTAGTAAGATGATGGCAAAAATTATTATTTACCTAAGAACTGCACGTGCCTTCCGTATTCTTTTAACTTTTTTCTTTTTATTACCTTTCATTCTTCCGTGATAATAAAGTTTAATTATTCGACCCATTTTCTAAAAATTAAACACTATTTTACTGTAAGTATAACACAAAACATTAATATGTATAAATATCATTAGCAAATCACAAAGTGTTACACCATACATTATATAGGTACTCACAGTCTCAAAACTGGTTAGCTCTAGTACAAAAGTACGCCCGATTCCGAGAATTACGTCGGGAGCAGCGGCAGCGGCGAACGTCACAGGCGACACAGGTCCGACGTCGAGAAGCCCTCGGGCGCGACTGATTGCCTCGAGCGAGCGCATCGGTTTATAAGGCATTATTTAGATCTTTTATTATAATTAAATTAGTAGTCAAAAATAAAATATAAAAACTGAATTTGGTAGATAAATAACTAAAATTTTAAAATATTTAAGACTTATTGAATTCTTACGCGTAGACGACGATTTTGCACATGGTATTATTGCGTTTTTTCAGCGTGGATCACATTTTTTTTCAAGTACTAATTCAATAAACTTGGGAAAAATGATCAGTCGCCTAACTAATATACTATATGTCCAGTATTTAGGATTTTTCTCAGATTGATATTTGCTACCAGTAAGCTATGAAAGCAATTGAAAAACCAGGTGTTTCACGCTTACGTAAAAACGTGTGTTAGATTTTTATTTTTCGTAATTTATATTGAGTAGTTAGTTTTAATTTTATTAGTCAACTTACTAGTTAAATAGGTGATGAATAATTTTGCATTTAAAAACAAAACAGATATCTTAAGGATATTGAGACATTGGCTCCGAAAAAACTTGAATTTTCTGTTTTTAGACCGCGAAATTGATAGGGGCTCTTAATACCGGCTCTTAATACCGGCTTCGGTGATAATCACTAAAATCTCTAAAACACTACCTTTGAGTAGTGTCTTTCACGAAAGTCACGACTACCTAAATGATTATCAATTTGATGTCCACTAAGCTTAGGCAATCGCAATTTTGTAAGTATCGATACATTAACATCTGTCAAAATGTGTTACGGTGACTATCAGCGATAGTGAGTGCTTATGACGTCATCCTAGTTAGTCACTGAAGATAGCCAATACGAAACTAACTGTTTGACAGCTAATCGATAGACACTTTGCCAAGTGATCATCACTATGAACTGTCAACAGAGATACGCAATAGCCCTGCAGTACGGATACACCTAATTGACTTATTTTTGTTGTGTTTTCAAAATGTCGTTAAGTAATAGCGAATATTACGAAATGATGATGTGTGTCGGAGCAGAACATGGTAATTTGCGAGCTGCCCGAGAACTGCACCGTCGCCGTTTTATTGAGGGTAGACCAGATGCTGAGCTTCGACAGCTGCCTTCGTCGGCATGTTTTAGTCGGATGGTACATCGTCTGTACCAAACTGGGTCATTCCACGCACCTGCTTCAGAGGGTCACCCGAGTACTACCGATCCAGGATTTGAAGAAACCGTATTGGAGCATTTTGAACGCAATCCACGCACTAGCACACGTCGAGCTGCATTAGCGCTGGGTGCCTCTAACCATATGCAGGTATGGCGAATGCTAAGCAATGACGGTCAGCACCTATACCACTTCCGTCGCACCCAGGAGCTGATACCAGTAGATTTTTTGCCTCGCGTGGCCTTTTGCGAGTGGTACCGAAACCAGGTAGAAGCTTCGCCAGATTTCGCGCTTTCCCCAGTGGGTTGGGCGTGGTAGTAGAAGCGTGGCTTGGCCTCCGCGATCCCCAGACCTAACCCCGTTGGACTTTTTTTTGTGGGGGTACATTAAAAATGTAGTGTACGCAGTGCAGTGTGATACAATGGACCAAATGAAAGTGCGGATTGAGGCCGCTTTCAGGACAATAACACCAGACATGCTACGTAATGTTCAGGTGTCCATGAACAAGCGAGCGGCCTTGTGCATACAATACCAAGGCCACCACATCGAACCCCATCTTTAAAAATGTAAGTCAAATGACTAAATTAAGCAAAGCTTTAAGATTTTACTGTTTACTCGGTATTATGTAATAATAAAAGATGAAACTAGTACCTACCTAAACTTGGCTTCGATTTTTTACGTAATTAAATTTTGTTTTCTGTTTTTACGTGCAATTTCTGGCTTGATATTAACGAGTAAACTGTAAATCAATAATTAGTTACGCATTCATTTTTACATCACGGTAAAGTAGGTATGGTTTACTGCGCTCGCGCGCAGGCGGCACCGCCGCGGTGCGGTGGCGGCATGTTTTTTCGTCAGTTCGCGCCGACAAAGCAACACCGCCTGCAGTAGGTTACTACGGTACTAGGCGCAGAATTAAGGAAGAGATTTATCGTGATATTAGCAAGTAACGTGGAAAGTTATTGACCTACGTAGTGCGGTGACACGTTTGTTATGATTTGAATTTAAGAAACATATGATACCGAAAATTTGGTATCAATTCTTAAAGTAGGTATTTTATTTTGAGTTGAAACTATGTATAGTGATTCTATACCAGCAGTTATCTTTAGTGGTTAAGGACAGCTATAGGGTTTCTGTTACACGCTGTATAAGGTAGAAGGAAGTAGTCTATTTTGTATTTTATGAAACGATACGATGGAGACGGTAACATCAGCTTTAGATTGTCGTTGGATAGTAGTGTATTTCATGAATTTGTATAGAATATTATATTTATATATTGTATAATTATGTATTTTAATGTATTGTTGAAACCCGAAAGTACATGTTTTACTAAAAAAATATAGATATGTACGTTGGTCTACGTGCGATTCAGGCCGGCGTGCCCCAGGGCAGTGTCTTGGGCCCCATCCTGTACCTATTATTTACTGCCGACCTGCCGCTAGAAAGAAATGTCCTAACAGGCACTTTTGCCGATGATACGGCCATACTGGCCACTGATGTCTGCCCGAGAAAGGCCTCTGCAAAACTGCAAAACAGCCTCAAGCTGATCTCTGAATGGCTTAAAGATTGGAAGATAAAAGCCAACGAGGCAAAGTCAGTTCAGGTGACTTTCACTACACGCAAAGAAACATGCCCACCTGTGACCTTAAATGACATAGAAGTACCACAAGCAGAGGTCACACGATACCTAGGAATACACCTTGACAGACGCCTTACGTGGAGACACCACATATTTACCAAACGGAAAGCCCTAGGGCATAAACTCCGTAGCTTACATTGGATGCTCAACAAAAAGTCCCAAATGTCTCTCAAAGTCAAAGTCAAAGTCAAATAATTTATTTCAAGTAGGCACATTAAAGGCACTTTTGAACGTCAAATACATAGAAATAGAACTGATTCTAGTTGCCCCTTCCAAAAGGTAGTTTTCGTATAAGAATGGGCAAGAAACTCCACCGTTACTCTTTAAAAAAAAAATGTTTTACAATATTTGGTATAGGTACATCAATTATATAATTACATGTGAAGACGATGCACCGAGAATACAATTACAATAGGTAAAAAGAATTAAAAATTAAAAATGGAGCAATGAAAAATAAATAAATTAAGTATGTGATAGGTACATGGTGCTCACATATTTACAAACATTAAAGTATACGTACGATAACACAATATTTCTACAAACTTGCAAGTAATACTAATAGGACAGTGTGTGAGATTAATTATCATAAAATGTAAAAAAATCGATGATATAAAAATAATAAATTTTACAACTAGATTAGCAACCAGTTTGATTTTGTCCAGCCTCGAATTTGTCCTATGGAGCAAGACCAGCATGTTTCCAAGCATTCTTATCTTGGATATAATCCTCTAATTTGTAATATGCTTGTTTACAAAGTGTACTTTTAATATGAGTTTTAAATTTTCTTTCATTTAATTGCAATATATCACTAGGTATTTTATTATAGCATTTAACGCAGTACCCCATAAAAGATGTTTGTACTTTAGCTAGTCTGAAAAATGGTTGATCTATTTTATCTTTATTTCTAGTGTTAAAATTATGTCTATCACTATTTTCTTACTCACTATTTTATTAAAAAGATTTAGATTTTTTCTTACATACATAATATTCTCATAAATGAATTGGCAAGGTACCGTCATAATATTAATCCTTTTAAATAGTTCCCTGAGAGATTCGCGGCGACATAGATTATAAATGGCTCTGACAGCTCTCTTTTGTAAAACAAAGATGGATTCAATGTCAGCCGCCCGACCCCACAGTAAAATGCCATATGACATAATGCTGTGGAAGTAACTGAAATAGACCAAACGAGCGGTTTCTACATCTGTTAACTGTCTTATCTTTCTAACAGCATAAGCGGCCGAGCTTAGCCGCCCCGCAAGAGATGTTATATGGGGTCCCCATTGTAATTTCTCGTCTAGCGTGATTCCCAGGAAAACTGTTTGATTAATAAATTCCAGTTTTTCTCCATTCAATATGATGTCACATTCGCTACTTCTAACATTAGGTAATTTAAATCGAATGCATTTGGTTTTTTTTTTATTTAGTACCAAATTATTTACCGTAAACCAATCTTGGACCTGAAGAATAGCGCTATTCACGTCGTCAAGAGTTTGCGACCGTCGGTTTATTTTAAAAATCAATGATGTGTCATCTGCAAATAACACCATCTTCGGTTGGTTTAGTAGTAATTGGGGTAAATCATTAATGTAAACTAAAAAGAGGAATGGACCCAATATCGAACCTTGAGGAACGCCCATTGCCATTTCAGACCCCAATGAGTTTACGCCGTTTACTTGAACTTTAACTTTTCTATCTTTCAGATATGATCGTAGTAAATCAAGAGCTGGAGAGCAAACTACTTCTTTACAAATGCATTCTCAAGCCTATTTGGTGCTATGGTATCCAGCTTTGGGGAACTGCAGCAAAGTCAAATATCGAAATCCTTCAAAGGTTTCAATCAAAAACACTGCGACAAATAGTAAATGCTCCTTGGTATGTCACAAACGAGAGAATTCACAAGGACCTAAAGATAAAAACTGTCAAAGAGGAAATCAAAGCTAATATTAACACATAGATCCACCAGATTAAAAGTTCACCCAAATCAATTGGCAATGAAACTGATGTCAAATCCAGTTACCTTCACAAGACTGAAAAGAAGGGCACCCCAAGACTTACTCACACCCAGCATGAATGAGCTGTAGTATCGATCGGATGAGGCAGTGGCTTCATACCGTGCAAGACCAGGAACCATCATATACCTATTGCTGAATGTCCCAGGACAGATTGCATTAAAAAAAGGAGTTAAAAAAAAAAAAAAAAATTTACGTTGATAAATAATTGTATTTTATTAGTATGTATAAAGTATATACCGGATGACATTTTTTACCGTCTCGAGCATAATAAGGTGTGTTGTGTAAGTGAAACAGAAGCCATACCCGAGAACATTTGCTTGACCATTGAGATTGTACAGGTTCGGAATTTCCTTCAAAAATCATGAAAACTATCCATCCTACGGCCCGTGCGTAAAAACTAATAATAGCCAAAATAGGAGATACTAAATGGCGTAGGCTGCGATCGCGCATGAATGAAAGTTGTACGTGTGTGCGAGCGAAACGCACGCACATTTCTTTTGCGTAGAAACCTAGTAAGCGGCCGCCCCTCGCATGGTACAGTCGTGTTGAAAACGTTTCCAAAATCAAATTAAAAATTAACGCAATAACATTTATACTCCACTTACTAATAAACTAAGACAAACCTGATCTACAAATAAAATGAACACAATACCCAAAAATTCTCAAACATACATTACAAATAGGTACCCAATTGACTAAATAAGCCTCACACCAAAAGAATAAGTAGTAAATAGGTAATAACTTAACACAAGTAAGAAAACTTAACCTACCTAAAATAATAAAACACAACAAATACTTACGCAAGTACAAATAAAAACCCCACCAATTTACCAATTAAAAAGATAAAATAATAAGAAAACCTATCCTTACAAATAAAACGAAAACAGTAACGAAGACTCGGAACGAACTTTTAAAACAATCTAAGTAATCTTTTTTTAAATAATTCGAAACAATAAATACTAGAATACTCGACTGTACTTCATTCAAAATGAAAAGGACGTGCATACATGCGGGAGCGAGAACATTGACAGAAGGTTGTTCGGTCGACCCGTTGCTAAGTAACGTCGGCGCGCCTACGCACACACGTACATAGAAACTTGATGTGTGCGTGAGAGTTCACTTACCGGGGTTCACGTACGAGAGCCGAGCAGCTGAGCGGTACTCGCGCGCGGGCGACACGATCGACCGACGCGCACGCGCATTGCGCGCATTTTACAAAAAATTAACTTAGGTCTGTACCTACCTTTTTAGCGATATCGCAGTAGGTAAACTTTGTTCTAAACATAAACTAGCACGTCTTTGCATATTGTTTGGTAAACTTCGAGGCGTGTCTCTATCACTTTTCAAAACATTAAAAGCGTTTTAAATTATTCGCTGTTTTAAATCACTAACGCTTTGAGCTTCTTCGGTATACACTAAACGTCAGACTAAACGTTTTAGTTCGGCCCACAAATAAAAGTCAAGGGGTGTTATGTAGGTCTGGTGACCTCGGCCGCCAGTTCACAGGTGCACCGCGACCTATCCACTTATCACCAAATTGACCATCGAGATACGCGCGCACAGATTGTAGTGAGCTGGACATCCGTCATGCTGGAAGTACATGTCTTGCAGATAGGGATCAGGAACGTCTTGCAACATGGTGTCAATGACGGAACGGTTCTGCACCCAGTGACAAAACTCCATGCGGGGTCCGGGGGGGAATTTGAGGAGAGAGATACCGTTCCTTCGCAGCGACTGAAGATTTTCTTCTTCTGCGTACATTCGCCTTGCACTGGCTGTTTTCACCAAACAAGATACTCTACGTTAGAATATTCGTACATGTTTAGATACGACAAATATGACCGGGTGCACGATGCATACGCGGAAACAAACAGCGCAACGTCACGCCGCCGTGACTAATCGCAGGTGACTGAAGCTCGGGACGCGGGGATGCGCGAGCGAGCAGCTCTGGCGCGGCGGCGGCTCAAGCGCCTGATATCAAAGAAGCCGACGGCAAGTGCGGCGAGTACCTATCGGCCGCAAAGGAACGTATCTAATTCATTGATAAATTCCGTGCATTTAGTAGGGTGCGTATGATTTGAATTTCGATATTTTTTCATCGATTTACTCATTTTTTTTTTAATTTCTGTTTTTATTGTTTTTGTATTAAAAGTTTACTTCAAATGGGTAGTATTTTTAGATAGATCAATTTGTTTAAAGGGAATAAAAAAAATAAAAAAATAAATTGAATATGCCATTGGCTTCTACTCCGTTCACCTACTACACCCTATGTTTGTCGAGACGGTAAAAAAAATCATCCGGTATTTATGATCAAACCAACTTCAAAGTGAAGTTCGATCATTATTATATGAGTCGCTTCATTCGAAGATATTTTTAACCATGTAGATGTTAAGAGATAATGAGATTTGTGTTAAAAATAATGCAACAAATATTAAGTATATTTTATCTGTGGTTCATTGTTGTACACTTTGTCCACTAGTGTCGCCACAATCAATGCAAAAATTGTCTAAGAAGAAATAGATACATCTCCATTTTATGTGTCCGAAAATATCTTTTATTTAACAACATAAAACGTTTCCCTACATCAGAAAGGCCTTAAATCGTACAGGTTACGGGCCCAGACACGCTGAAGGTCCATTCAACAGGGAAAGTTGTTTATTCATAAAAATATACATCGGCGGTAAAGTCGTTGGAAAAATAGGACGTCGGTCAAAGGCGTCACTCATTGATTGCGGTATCAGTAATCACATAAAGAAGACAGCATGGATATGGAGAACATGGATTCGACACGATTTACCAAGTTAGAAGGGGCGTCAAACTGGAGCACCTGGAAGTTCAAAGTTAAGGTGACCCTGAAGGCGGCAGATGTCTTCAAAGTCGTCGATGGAACATGCCCCCGTCCGGTCGAGGACGCAGAAAAGTGGCTACTGTGGGATGCGAAGGCGCAGGGCCTGATCGTTACAAGATTGTCAGATAAGGTAACTGCTCAAATTAGTTGTTGCGAGACAGCTGCAGAAATTTGGAACAAACTTCATATTATATTCGAGCAAAAAGGTGAACTGTCGTTGCATCTCGTGCAACAGAAGTTTTTTGCACTACAATATAATCAAAAAGAGACCATGTCTCAATTCCTGGCGCGTATTGAAGAAATAATCAATAATCTAAAGGCATTCGATGGTAAAGTCAGTGAGAGTATGACAATTACAAAAATCATTACGAGTTTGCCGGAGCAGTATCAACACTTCATATCAGCATGGGAGTCGGTGCCCAAGGCACAGCGTACTATGGATGAGTTGTCTAACCGTCTTATGCTAGAGGAACAACGTTACGAGGCAAAGACTGAAAACAAGGAAGCTACTGCATTTCCAGTGTTCAAAAAACCGAGAAAATGTTTTAAGTGTGGTAAAACAGGACACTACAAACAACAGTGTAAATCTGTTAACACTTCATGTAACAATAGTCCTAATACAAGTGTCAATACTAATCCTAATTCCGCTCGTAAGTATTGCAAAATATGTAATAAGCAAGGTCACCTGCCTAATGTCTGTTGGTTTAGAAACAAAAATGAAAATAGCAATAATGATAGCAGTAATACATTTCATGTTTCTGTACTTTCTGCTCTGAATTCTGAGTATGTGAGTGATGAATGGGTGATGGACAGTGGTGCATCCGAGCACATGTCACATAATAAGGATAGTTTTAGTAATTATATTCCTTTTCAATCTCCTAAACAGATCTTAATTGGTAATGGTACAATGATACCAGCTTTAGGTACAGGCGATATAAACTTGGAAGCATTTAATGGTTATGAATGGATAAATAGCACACTATATAAAGTTTTGTATGTTCCAGACTTAAAACTAAATCTATTTTCAGTTAGTACATCTACTGATAAGGGTACAGCCTGAATATGGATAATGAGATGTGTAAGTTTTTATAGCAAAGTAATAACAAGGTAAGTGCTATGGCTTTTCGAAAAAATAAATTATATATCATGAATTTTAGACTCAATAATATAAAAAATGCATATGTTGGTCGTTTGAATAATGGTTTGTCAGAGTGGCATAAAAAAATGGCACATCAAGATTTAGAACAGATAAAATGGATTCTTAAAAGATGTAATGAGAAATATACACTAGATTGTGAGGAATCTACTTGCATATCATGTCTTAAGGGTAAGTTACATAAACAACCCTTTTCAAATTGTGAAAATCCAGGGGAATTAATACATATGGATCTCTGTGGTCCAATGGAGACAGTGTCATTAGGGGTAGCCAGGTATTATTTCCTAATTAAAGATGACTATTCAAGGTTTAAAATAGTGTATTTTTTAAAAAACAAAAATGAAGTGCCAGATAAAATTAAAAGCTTTCTACATATAACAAATAATATAGGTCATAGGATAAAAATAGTAAGGTTTGATAATGGAACCGAATTTATAAATAAAACAGTAAAATCATTATTTGATAACTCTGATATTATTCATCAAACAAGTGTAGTATATACCCCAGAACAAAATGGCTGTGCAGAAAGGGAAATCCGTACTATCACAGAAGCAGCCAGGACTTTGCTGTTGGCAACAAATTTAAATAAAAATCTGTGGGCAGAGGCTGTGAACACAGCAGTATTTGTCCTTAATAGAACGGGTAAGAGTTGTGTTCCTAATGTAACTCCATATGAAATATAGTTTAAAAAATCAGTCTATGATATAAATCTATTAAAAGTTTTTGGTTCACCGGTAGCTGTACATGTGCCAGATCAAAAGCGTCTTAAGTTTGATTCTAAATCCGAATTTGGTTATTTTCTTGGCTACGGTGAAACAACTAAAGGCTACAGAATTTATTTTCCCGATACAAATAATGTACTAGTAAAGAGAGAAGTAGTTTTTATAAAAGAAAATTCAAATAATGATAAGAGTAAAAATCCCCAAAACTCTATGTTAATAGAAGATACTAAAATAGAAGTACTAGAGAAAGAACAAAGAGAAGAAGGGATACCTATAAATGAAGAAGAAGTGACAACTATAAATGAAGAAGAAGAACAGATTATTACACAAGAAATTAGAACAAGAGTTACTCAAGATTGTGATAACCAAGAATTATATAAGGAAACCAGTGAGGAAACAGTACCAAGTATGACCAGAAGAGAAAGAAGAAAATCAAAATGGCATGCAGATTATGATACAATTTTTCTTTCTGTTGATAATGTTCCTATTACATATGAGGATGTGATGAACAGTAATGAGAAAGAGAAGTGGCAAGAAGCTATGGCAACAGAATTAAATACATTAAAACAGAATAATACATGGACAGAAATAACTAAGATTTCAGAAGGCATAGAAGTAGTGTCAAGCAAATGGGTTTTCAAAGTTAAAGAAACAGATAAAGAAGAAAAGATTTACAAAGCCCGTCTAGTAGCCAGAGGATTTGAACACACTGATTGTGACTTTGAGGTCTATTCTCCAGTTGCAAAAATACCTACATTCAGAATATTTATGGCGGTTGCAAACAAATTAAAATTGCTTGTTCATCAAATGGATGTTGTTGGTTTTTTGGGCGTGGGCGTTTCTACATGGTGTACCGGCTAGGGCTTTGCAGGTAGACTGCGCAGGCCGCTAACTGTTAAGTAGGTAGATAGGTAGTGTAAAGTGAGATGATTGAAACTAGTCGGGTAGGTTAATACATATAATTGTAGTCATAACACAACTAGACCTCAGCTAGGTCGCGGGTAAGGTCGCACTGTTCGGTTCTAAGCACTAACACACTTATAGTTAATAAATGTACTTCCTTGCGCTGAGTTGCAGACGGCGCATGCCTGTTCCTACAGGCTCAGTGAGAGGCCGGCAGAGGCCTTCGTTAGAGGCCGGTAGAGCCTCCATGAGACACCAGCAGTACAGGCCGGTGACGCGTGGCCGTCGCGGAGGCCTGTCAGTACAGGCTCGGTGAGAGACCGGCAGGACCTTCGTTGGAGGCCGGTAGGGGCCTCCGTGCGACCCGGCAGTACGTGTCAGCGACACGTGGTTGGCGCGGAGGCCTGTCAGCAACAGGTCCGCAAGTAGCTCGCGGCGTTAGGCCGCGGGTATCCAGACCTAGCAAGGCCTCGGTAGCGCACGTGGGTAGAATACCCACGCGTCCTGTCCTCAGCCGGAACTTGGAACCCTGGAAGCGCATTAGGGAGCGCATGTCAGAAGCAGTGCAACTAGCAGCAGCCCGCATGCGATGTGCCAGCCTCTTCCCTTCTTCTAGCCACCAAGGAACAGCGTGGGAAGCATAGTGAATGAGAGCTCAACACATCGCAGCGGTTTACAGGCAGAGTGTTTGCAAACACAGCGTGGCACAATGACGGATGCACTTAAGAGGTTATGTATGCGGCACGCGGGCATAAAAACACAAAGTAACAACGATCATAGCAGATTGCTCACTTAATCACTTATAATACACAGCGAGGCACTACATCACCTAGATGCAGTAGCGATACATACATATTACAGTCTTCCATGCACTGGATGTCCCCCTGACGCGTGGTCCGCCATTGACACTAGAGATGAGACGTATATACTGGTAGAGGTATATATACCAAGTATGTGCTTCCCAGTACATAGACCGGGTACGGACCGAAATACTGGGTAAATACCTTGAAGGTATGACGTCAGACGCATAGTACGATACGAACCGCTACCACAAGGTAGCGCCCAGTTTTATCGGTAGTTCGGTACGCCGAAGCTACCCGACAGCTTACGAAGGGACCCGAAACGTCATTCGTGCTTTATGAAAACCTACCGGCCCTAGTTGAAGCACTTGATCTTGCACTTAACTCCTCAGTGTCACAGCAGAACATCGTCGCTGTTCACAGAGTGCCACGTGCACATCAAAAAAGCATTAGGCCAAAAAATGTCATCGTCAGATTCACGTCGTGTATACACAGGGACAACCTACTTAGTGCCTTCCGTAAGGCATCATCTCTCAAGACAGATCAAATTGGCATAACTGGAACATCATCTTCTATCTATATTAATGAGCATTTGACCCTCAAGAAGAAACAGTTATTTCGTAAAGCCCGGGATGTCGCCAAAAGCCAGCACTACAAATATGTGTGGGTTAGAAATGCCACAATACTTGTCCGAGAGCGTGAAGGTGCACCCTCATTTGCCATACGTGGAGAAGGAGACCTCGATAAAATTCGATCCAAATCTGTCGAATAATTTTGTAGCTCACAGAGGTATCAATAATTTAAATAATTTTTACTGTTTCATTTTATATTATTTCTTCTGTTGTGTTACCTATTTTTACAAGATTGTGCATGCCATGAAACTTATTAATAATTTCGTAGCTCACAGAGATGTCAATAATTTAAATAATTTTTACTGTTTCATTTTGTATTTTTACAAAATTGTGCATGCCATGAAACTTATTGCTACTTTAATCAATCTAAATCTACTTACTATAAAATTTAAATCAATTTTAAATACATTTTTTATAAAATCAAATACACTTATTGTGAAGATATTCAAAATTATATACAATTTTAAATTTGAATCGATCTTATATAATACTATGTAACTCTAAATTATATGCAAGTTTTAATGTTGTCGTATTAATTTATTTCACCAGCTTGGTATGTGCTATTATAATTCGTTGGATTCCACAATATATCAAGTTTTACAAAGAAACGCGAGACCTATATACATTTGTTGCAATACACTATGATAATGGATAGCACTGATAATTTGGTCATTTACTACCAGAATTGTAGGGGAATTAGAACTAAGCTACACTCTTTGCTCGTGAATATCTTGGCGTCTTCATATGACATCATAATATTGACAGAGACTTGGCTGATTCCTGAAATAGCGAATGGCGAGTTCATTGACCCTCGTTACGTCGTGTTCCGCTGTGACCGGGATCGCAACGCTACGGGGAAGCGAGATGGGGGTGGGGTTCTCATTGCAATACTGCTTGAGCTAAATTCGGCTTCACTCGATATTCCTAATAACCCACATTTTAAGCCCTCGGCGTTTATTGAGCACCTCATGGTCGCACTTCCTTGCAAAAACGATAAACATAAGATACATGTTATCAGCGCAGTGTACATCCCGCCGGGGACCTGCTCCGATGTGTATACATCTCATTTTGACTTTCTTCAGGATACCTTAAATGCACCTAACGTCATGAATGTTTATATCATCGGTGATTTTAATCTTCCTAATATCACGTGGAGCGCGATATCGGCGGGGCATGAGGCCTGTGTGGCATGTGTCTGTACACACCCTGTATGTTCGGAACTGACGCGTCTCATGTCCTCGCTAGATGCTCACCAATATAACAGCACGCCTAATAGTGGAGGAAACATCCTGGATTTGTTTATTTCGAATACTTCCTGTTCTACTGGCCATCTTAGAGACCCGTTATTACCAGTCGACCTCGCATCACCCCCCTTTTGTTATAACTGCACATGTTAGCCTAACTACACAAATGATGAAGAGGAAACCGGTTAATAAATATAATTTCCGTAAAGCTAATTACGATCTCATCAACAAGCACATTGATGAGGTCAATTGGTCCGCGCTGTTCAATAATTTGTCATCGGAAGAGGCCGTGGAGGCTTTCTATAGTATGTTGAGTGACATAATTAGCCCGCTAGTCCCCCCCGCAAGAACTAGATCACTTGACTTCCCAATCTGGTTTACGCCACAATTAGTTAATTTTTTTTAAAAGAAGCAACGTCATTGGATAAAGTGGAAAAAATATAGCAACGTCAAAGACTATAACACCTTCTCCGAATATAGGCCAATCTTCAAGCATATGTGTAAAACCTGTTATTCCAGTTATATTAACTCAGTGGAAGATAGTCTCTCTAGTAACATAAAGCATTTTTGGTCCTATATCTCCAACCGTAAAAGCAAATCAGGTATCCCATCCATGATGCAGTACCAGAGTGTCAAGTCAAGTGATCCTGAAGTTGTCTGCAATATGTTTTCGGACTTTTTCTTGTCCGTATTTGAGCCCGCGTCACCAACCCTCGCCACGTGGGGTCCACCGCAGCAGTGCGCAGAGAATGGTAGCTTAATTAGTGCTTTGCATATTAATAAATCAAAAATACTAAGCGAGTTGAAACGGTTGGACCCCTCTAAGGGGGCAGGACCTGACGGTCTTCCGGCGGCCTTTTTTAAGTCTACGGCTAATGGTATTTGTGAGCCGATCTATATCCTTTTTAATAGATGTCTGCATGAAGGTGTGTTTCCCGTGGTGTGGAAGCGAGCTAACATTACCCCAGTGCATAAGGGTGGTTCAAAGCATGACGTCGAACAATATAGACCCATATCGATTCTGCCGACCTTGTCAAAGCTTTTTGAAAGACTTGTTCACAACGAGATTTACCCTCTTCTTCATAATATTATCATTCCTGAACAGCATGGGTTTGTAAAGCGCCGATCTACGACGTCTAATCTGTTAATATTTGCTAGTCACCTCTTTGAAAATGCTGACAGGCGCTTGCAGATTGATGCAGTCTACACAGATTTCAAGAAGGCTTTTGACAAGGTCGATCATGAAATTCTCCTGAACAAAATCGCTTACAATGGAATACGTGGAAACTTGTTGCGTTGGTTCGTGTCGTATCTCGAAAACCGGTCGCAGAGGGCTGTCGTTAATGGTCACCAGTCTGTCTCTGTCAATATTACTTCCGGAGTTCCACAGGGCTCTATTCTGGGACCGCTTTTATTCATTATTTATATCAATGATATTAATAAGTGTTTTAAAGAGTCCAAATTCTTGATGTACGCTGATGACTTGAAGGCGTTTAAAGTTATACGTACTATAGATGACTGTCAGTCATTTCAGGATGACCTAGACAGACTAACTGCCTACTGTATTGATAATAAGCTGCATCTTAGTATCCTTAAAAGTGTAACTATATACACTTTACAAAGAATAATTTGATCCTCAACTTTAATTACAACCTTAACTGTATCCCCTTAAATAATATTTCAATAGTGAAGGATCTTGGTGTTCTCTTTGATGTAAAACTGTCTTTGAACCAGCATATCGAGGCAATAGTTAATAGTGCTTTTAAAATGTATGGGTTTGTGATGAGAGCCGCAACAGAATTTAAGCGTATCTCAACCTATCTCTATCTGTATAAGACACTAATTCGCTCTCAGTTAGAATATGCGGTCCCTATTTGGAACCCCTTCTACCAAAAGTATGTTGTTGGAATAGAAAGGGTCCAGCGCAAGTACCTTCGTGCTATGTGCTACAGATGTTATGGGACTAAGACTTATCTGTTATACTCCCAGCTCCTTGATAAGTACAAGCTCATTAGCTTGGAGAACCGGCGCAAATACCTGCAGCCCAACGTGCTTCATGATATTGTTCATAATAAATTTGACGCCATGGATCTAACGAGTAAGCTGTGTTATTCTGTCCCCCGAACGGACCGACGCACATGAAGCGTCAGGTTCGTGCACGTACTCTGTTCGCGCTAAATTCGTGTCGTACGAACTCTGGCTTACGCTGCCCTATTCATGGAATGTTGGAATCCTATAACTCAAATTTCATTGAGATTGATATATTTGCATGCTCGAAACATAAATTTAAATCTAATATTATAAAAATGTTATCTTAATTTTAAAATTTTAACTTGATTGTAATTGTAATAATATTGTTTCTTTATTGCATAATTTAATGTAAGTAAATTAATTTGCTTCTGCTATGTTTTGATTTTGTAGCTATAGCTCACTTTAGTAATTTATTTATATATTTCAAAATCATTGTTAATTTTGGATATGCTCGTCTAGTGGCAACCACTGCTCAATAAATATGTTTTATCTGCGGATAATGTAGTAGACTGCAGCATTGATTCCTAAGTTTTGTTAATCGTATGTGTTATGTTTATGTTGTAGTTGTTCTCTCTCCGGTCGTGTCGGATTGCCGTCCCATCGGACAATGAGAGTGAGGGAAGAGAGAGTGCACTTGTGTCTGCGCAAACACTTGTGCACTATAATATCTCCCGCGCCGAAGGCTAGTCTCCGTTGAGATTGGCCGCCGTGGCCGAAAATACGGTCTGGAGGACTATATATATATACAGGGTGTTAGGGTAAACACCGTTATCCTTGCAACCAGTGGTTTGGTTTAATTTATAGAACGTAAAATCAATGGTAAATTACAACTTTTTTTTAAATTTTTTTAGATCATAATTTTACCACAAGAGACGCAAGTTCGTTACCCTATGCGCTAGGGCAACGAACTTGCGTCTCAACACGGGCGGGGATGTGACCTGACCGGCAGCGAGCGCGATCCCTCCCTTAGTCAGTCAGCTGTTTCGCTAGCAAGCACGGTGTCAGATAGAAACTTTTTAAAATCTTTTAATGAAAATAACGTTTTTTTTTGTTGTGTTCGGTCATTTATATCTATATTTAAGTCAACTACCCATGGATTGAATGACAAGAGTGTTTACCCTTACATCCTGTATATAGTTGTTTATTATCCCTTGATAAATAAAATAAAATAAAATAAAATGAACATTCGGTTGATTTAATTTAGTTAGACAAAAAACAAAACCAAAAAACCTGACAAAACTAAAAAAAATATTGCAAATTAAAATTACGATTGTAAATATTTTAACTACGCCGGCTAGTTAGTCAGTTTAAATATAATTAATGTTATTTTGCATTAATTTATATAGAAATAACTAGAATTCATTAATAACCATCGTCATACTCTTAGCCGAGAGTCCTAAGCCTGGTAAAGCAGGAAGGAAAGATTTCATATCTCATAATGCATAATTACGTATAGGTACTTGAAACGTCGTACCTACATTATATTGGAGGCATACCATACTTATCGCATACGTTTACTTATCGAAATCCTACCACACTCAAATACTTAGAAGTGTTTAAGCTCACCATTTATAGCATTTCACAACCATCACAAACTTGACAAGTGACAGTGTAATAATTTTAGTCTGTGTCATGAGTAGTCTGTGGCATGTCTTTTATGTGGTCTATGACTTGAACGCTTGCGAGCGGCACGAACGGTTGTAAGATTTTTTGCTATTGTAGAAACAATAATAACCGTAATTTTCAAAAGTGCATTTTATTCTAAAAATTCCTTGTCTTAACAAACATAAAATTGGCGACCGTGACAAGACACGATCTAAATTAACAAAATTGGTCATTGAATCGGCTCTTGGCGGGATCATCGAGACCAACAAAAGGCCGAGTTCCATTCTGAAGCTGATACCAAGACCAACGAACATCCTGAAACCCAAGCATCGATGCAGCTAAAGTATCGACACAGGCGTACGGAAGAATCGATGCAGCTAAAGTATCGACAGGTGTACGAAAGGAAAAGTCAAAAGACAATTGCAGAAAATTCATATGAACTGGATCATCATAAGTTAAGTGCCCTTCCTTCCTCACTCTTACCCATATTCTAAATTCTAAATCATCAGCTATCCTAAGTCCCAGGGTAAGCTGTGAAAAACGCGCATTCCACTCGTGCAACTATTCAAGGTCAAAGTTTTACTTGATCAAAGTTAATCGTAATCCACTTAATTCACCATAATATCAGCATATTTCAGTAAAAACCATCATTAACATTCCTTATCAGCAAATTGGTATGAAATTTGTCCAAATAACCACCTAAATTACGTACTATTTTAAAATCATTTCCTTATTTTTTTTTTCATCTACCGACATTTTGAATTTCTCATGTCATTCTAGGAAAAAATTACGTAAAGTTCCCCATTAGTTTTTTAATACTGTTCACCGAACATTCCAGATACCTCGGATCATCACGCTAGCACTGTTGTTGGTACGAGCAGACATTGCATTCCGTGCTTGGCAGCGTGTATCCGGCTTCCTGGTCGGCGGGTGACGTCGAATTGAGGGGCGTGAGATTACTTTAATTAACTTACAAAATATTATTTTTATACTGAACCTTATTTGAGTTACTCCGTTCGATAGACTATATTTTGCCTTGACTAAATTGTAGTTTTTAAAAATGTCGCAAGAAGCTAATTTAAAGAAATTACGCGAATTGACTGTTCGGCGTAGCTCAATTAAAGGTCAAATTACCAAGTTTAATAACTTTGTGGATAAATTATCGTCTTCGGACTCATTAACAAATGTGGAAATATCTGAATTAAAAATTAAACTTGGTAGGTTTGAACAATTGTCAGCTAGGTTTGATGAGTTGCAAAGTCAGATTGAAGTCTTAAATAGTGAGAATCTGTCATTAGAGCTTGAGGAGCGGGACAAAATTGAAGTTGCTATGGTGAGTGGACTTGCCGCTGCAATGGGTTTATTGGACAGCTGTATGCAACCATGTAATCATGATCGTCATGAATCCCGATCTGAACCTCCTGACTCTGGTATCAGGTTGCCACGTATACAAATTGCAAAATTTGACGGTGCATATTTTAAATGGCTCGAGTTCAGAGACTCTTTTTTGAGCTTAGTCGATCGTAGTAAGCAACTCTCACCGGTACATAAATTTCATTATCTAATATCTTACCTTGAGGGGGATGCGGCACTCATAATTTCCAATCTTGAAGTATCATCTGAAAATTACAAGGAAGCTTGGAAGTTGTTGTGTGACCGTTACGACAATAAAAGACTTCTGATTGATCATCACATGAATTCATTGTTTAACATACGTTCATTTAACAAGGAAACTGTTAAGTCATTACGATTTTTAGTTGACCATGTTACAAAAAACTTAAGAGCATTATCTAGTTTAGGCATGCCCACAGAGAAATGGGATATGTGTATCATATTCAATTTAACCTCAAAATTAGACAATAATACACTTCTAAAATGGGAGGAATGTAGGAATAAGCTTGGAAACAACATTCCAACCTTAGAAAACTTTAAACAAGTTTTAATCGATCGCGCTGATGTGCTTGAAGCTTTAAACAGGAATACTTCAGATAACACCTACCAAAATGGTTCACAATTTCAAAGAAATCAATTTCGTTCAAATAATAATACACAAAATATTCATAATAACAAACAGGATAAATATCAAAAATGTTTTATTAAGGCAGTAACAGCTACTAATAAAGACTTTTCAAGTTCATTTGTATGTATAATCTGTAGTGAAAATCATAAAATATATGAGTGCCCTAGTTTCAAAAATAAAACTATACAAGAAAAATGGGCAGATGTTAATAAATATAAACTTTGTTCTAATTGCCTTAAACAAGGTCATCCAGGCATGTGGATTTGGACCATGTCCAGATTGTAAACAAAAACATAATCGTCTCCTGCATAATCCTAACCAGGCCATTAATAATAATCATGCACATTCAGAATCTGAATCTATAAATGTTAACTTAGCAGAATATCAATTTAATCATGTTGTTTTATCTACTGCTTTAATTGAAGTTCATAATCCTAAGAATAATCAATATGAAACAGTAAGAGCATTGCTTGATTGTGGTAGCCAAGGCAGCTTTATTACAAAATCTTTAAGAGATAAACTGTCACTTGATTCCCTTCCAATCACTAGTATTAATATTATAGGTATCGGAAACCACTTGTCTGAAAGGGTGGAGGAAAGTTGTATTGTTAAATTGCAATCTATTTATAAAGAGTTTGATGTTACCTATAATATGCTTGTCATGAATGACTTAACTGGTTACTTACCGAAAGGCCACGTTAATCTTAAATTCAAAATACCTAAACACATAAAATTAGCAGATCCTAATTTTAATGAACCCTCTCAAGTTGATATCTTGATTGGATGTGATCTTTTCTGGGATATCCTAGGAAATGAACAAATTTCCATAGGACCAGATAACCTAAAGTTACGAAATTCTAAATTAGGCTGGTTGATAGCCGGTCCACTAAATAAAAACAATTTGAATAGCATATATTGCAACAATATCATAATTACAAAAAATAACAAGACTCAAGAGTCTTGCATTGAGAAATTACTTACCAAATTCTGGGAGATTGAAGAACTCCCAAACAAACCTATTCTCAGCGAAAGGGAAAGGGCTTGTGAAAAGCATTTTTTGCAAAATACGGTCCGTTTGAGGGACGGAAGATTTAATGTTAAACTACCTTTGAATAGTTCTCCAAGCAACTTGGGTGAATCCTATAATACTGCAAAAAAGAGATTGTTTAATTTAGAATCACGTTTTAGAAAAAATCCTACCATAAAACTACAATATGTTGATTTTATGAAAGAATATGAAAGGCTAGGACACATGTCTGTAGCACCTAAAAGTAAACCATTTCCCTCATACTTCTTATGCCACCATGCTGTATTTAAGGATAATAGCGAATCAACCAAGGTCCGTGTCGTTTTTGATGGATCCGTCCCCGCCTCCTCGGGTATATCTGTCAACGACATTCTTATGGTAGGCCCAAACATACAGGATTCTCTTTTCTCCATACTCATAAGAGCACGTCAATATAAATACTTAATTACTGGTGACATTGAAAAAATGTACGGACAAGTGAGAGTAGATGAATCTTGTAGAAACTTGCAATTAGTTCTATGGAGAGAAGATGAGTCATTGCCCATCAGGACGATGCAAATGAATACTCTTACTTATGGCACCACAAGTGCGAGCTATTTAAGCATTCGCTGTCTGTGGCAGGTGGGCGAGGAGTGTGGGGACGAAACTATAAAAAACATAATACAACACGACTTTTATGTCGACGATTTAATCACTGGTTGTGATGATGAAGAACAATTAACTTATATTCAAAACTCAGTATCCTCCGCTCTAAAGTCAGCCTGTCTTAATTTACGCAAATATAAAACTAATTCTAAAAATCTATTCAAAAACTCATCACTAAATACTCAAGATAAATTAACTATAAGTGAATCATCAAGCACGCTGGGTTTAGGGTGGGAGCCAAAAACTGATAATTTAAACTTTCCTGTACAACCATGTCACAATCATGATAACATAACAAAAAGACGCATTTTATCAAATGCATTTAAGATATTCGATCCTTTAGGGCTATTAAGTCCATGTATAATTTCAGCAATTAATATTACAAATTTTATGGCAACAAAAAATAGATTGGGATCAAGTTATCCCTCAAGAAATAGAAGAAAAATGGTTAGAATTTGCGAATAATTTGAAATGTTTATTGAATTTACAAATACCTAGAAGAGTGTTATGCGATTCACCGAAACTAATAGAACTTCATTCTTTCAGTGATGCTTCACAGAAGGCATACGGAGCATGTGTGTACATGAGAAGCACGGAAAATAGCCGTGACTTCACGGTGCGACTATTAGCTGCTAAATCTAAGGTAGCTCGCATAAATCCCATGACAATACCGCGATTGGAGCTTTGCGCTGCGTTGTTGGCTGCTAAACTATGTAAAAGTGTCCTTGAGTCTATTCGTTACAAACCGTCAAGAATCGTTCATTGGTGCGATTCAAGCGTAGTGCTAGCATGGCTCAATGGCGAACCGACCAAACTCAAAACATTTGTCGCGAATAGGGTGGTTGAAATAAGCGAGCTCACTGATGTATCCTCATGGCGATATGTTCCCACGGACATGAATCCTGCTGATCTCATTTCTAGGGGTATAAATGCCAATCAGATAATAAATAATAGTCTGTGGTGGTCAGGTCCAAATTATTTAATGAATAGTGATAACGATTGGCCTGTTCTAAATACCATTGATGTCAATGATGTACCTGAAATTAAAAATCTATCTAAATCTAATACTATATCTAAAATTACAAATAAAACCAAATACTCACTCAAGACGACGGTCCCACCAGCTCCTCTCGGTTCATCCTTGATACCGACGAAGCAAGCAGATCAATCAGCATCTGAAACAAAACCTAAAACACAAAATTCATTAGTTACACCCAATAAAGCCTTAACTAACCAAAACGAAATAAATACTTACCTCTTTAACACTGACACACTGCCACCTATAATAGATGTTGAAAAATATAGTAAACTAAATAAACTTATAAGAATAGTCGCATGGGTAAAAAGATTCTGTTTCAACATTCGTAATGTTCATAACAAACAGGTTTTAGCTCTCAGCGCTATTGAGTTAGATGACTCATTTCATTATTTGTGTCGCGTTGCTCAGTTAAAGTGTTTTCCCAATGAATACAAGGCGTTATCTAAAAACTTACCTTTAAGTGCTAAATCTAAATTACTATCCTTATCACCTTTTTTGGACGACAACAATTTAATTAGAGTTGGAGGGCGAATAAGTTCTTCACCTTACAGTTTTGATAAAAAACATCCAATACTACTTGATTCGTCCCATCATTTGACAAAACTCTTATTTGAAAGAAAACATTTACGGCACTTGCATGCTGGCCCGCAGCTGTTGTTGTCAATGATTAGGGAATCAGTGTGGCCACTAAATGGCAGAAGGTTAGCTCGGCGCACAGTTCACAATTGTGTGCGATGTTGTCGTGTTCGAGGCAAAACTATTAGTCCTAAAATGGGTGATTTGCCATCACAACGTGTGAGCGCAGAGTTCCCATTCAATTCAGTGGGGATAGATTTTGCTGGACCTTTTTACATAATTAATCGTAAGGGTAGAGGTGCAAGGGTGAATAAATGCTACCTTTGCATATTTGTGTGTTTGCGTTACAAGTGCGTTCATTTGGAAGCGGTCTGTGATCTTACTAAGGATGCATTTGTAATGACATTACGTAGATTTATTGCCCGTCGTGGCAAACCCAAAGAAATATTTTGTGATAACGGGGGTAACTTTGTGGCTGCGGCTAAAGATATAGGGGCTTTTCTTAAATTACATAATAGGGACTTGGCTGAATTTGCAACTCATGAAAATATAAAATTTGTGTTCTCGCCTTCTCACGCTCCTCACTTTGGCGGCATCTGGGAAGCCGGAGTCAAATCAGCAAAATTCCACATAAAAAGAGTTATGGGAAATACCCATCTTACCTTTGAGGAAATATCTACACTTTTCGCACAAGTGGAGGCCGGTCTGAACAGTCGCCCCTTGTGTCCTTTGTCCTCATCTCCTGATGACTACCTCCCATTGTCCCCAGGGCACTTCCTTATTGGAAGACCACTAAAGGCACTGCCTGAACCTAATTTGGAAAACCTAAAGGAAAGTCACCTGCAACGATACGCTCGACTGCAACAAATTCACCAGCATTTCTGGTCACGCTGGCAACGTGAATATATACACGAACTACAACAACGACTGAAGTGGAAGACAAACGCAAAATCGCTAAATATTGGAGACCTCGTGCTCATCCATGAAGATCATGTGCCTCCATTGTGTTGGCGCCTTGGCCGGGTCACTAGATTGTTCCCTGGTCCAGATGGAATTTCGAGAGTGGCCGATTTAAAAACAATTAGAGGCGTTCTACGTCGGCCTATTATCAAGCTGTGTCCTCTACCCACTGCTGAAGATTTACTGTTGAAAGACAAGCCTTTCAACGGGTGGGAGGATGTTTATGCTCACCATTTATAGCATTTCACAACCATCACAAACTTGACAAGTGACAGTGTAATAATTTTAGTCTGTGTCATGAGTAGTCTGTGGCATGTCTTTTATGTGGTCTATGACTTGAACGCTTGCGAGCGGCACGAACGGTTGTAAGATTTTTTGCTATTGTAGAAACAATAATAACCGTAATTTTCAAAAGTGCATTTTATTCTAAAAATTCCTTATGTCTTAACAAACAAGAAGTATTTTGATACCTGGTATTTGTACCATGTATTTAGTGATACCCATACCTTAAAGGCCGGGTATGGAGAATGGCAGGTATATCTCATCTCTAATTGATACTCGCGAAATCAGATAATACATATGTGATGAAAACAATATAGGTTATCCAGTGCAGAGGGTCTGATATGATTACCAAATTAATGTGGAACTCACCCTAGGTCGGGGTACTTAGAATCTTGAGGATCAGGGAATCGCTTCTATCAGCTAGGCGAGCGGATGTTGAAATGGCAGAGCGTCCTTAGGAAATTAGTGTTGTGCCACGTTTTTAGTGATGTGGTAAGGAACTTACTAATTGTAATAATTTAGCACCACTCGACTATTTTCCGCTGAGACCCCTCACCACGGCCAGGTTTAAACCCCGATCCCTAAACTTAGGTTTCTTCAATGCCAATGGCATACTTGGTCAAAGAGATGAGATCGCGGAATTCCTCCGCGACCATCAAATAGACATCCTCTTAGTACAGGAAACCAGGACACTACATTATTAATATTTATTTATTTATTTATTTTGGCTCTTCAACAATGAGTACACTATAACATTTACAAAAAAAAAACACTTCAGACTTAAATTTAAGTGCCTCATCACTTAAAAAAGAGCACTAAATGCACTATACTGTACGCATACACTGCTATGGACACAGTGCAAAACGAAAAAAAAAAAGGATATATATGTAGTGAAACATTACAACAAAAGATTGTGAAAAATTACAACTTAGAATAATACACAAGTTTTAAATGACATACAATGACAGTTACACTGATCACGGCAAATATTTACGAACGCTCACATTTAAAGAATCTTTTCATGGTAGGCACAGATGTAAGAAATAAATCAATGTCTTCATCGTGTGTTTGGTATACAGCATACATTCTCGAAAGTGAGCAATGCTGCCTTAGATTGGTTTTGCTTTTTGGCATGCAAAACAACCTCCTATTTTTACTTCTTGGTAGACTTCGTGGCACATGGAAGGATACCTTACTAAGCAACTCAGGACAGTTGAAAGAGCCAGTTACTAGTTTTTTAAGGAAGATTAGATCAAACATATCTCTACGTTTCTCCAATGAGACAATCCCAAAATACTTCAGTCTGTCCTGGTACGATTTGAGTTTTTTGCCCATGTTACAGTGATAAGTGAGATGCCATAGGAACCTTTTTTTCAATCGTTCGATACGCTTGATGTGCACATCATATTTCGGGGACCAGACAGCACTGCAATACTCTAGGTGACTCCTGACTAGCGAGTTGTACATAATTATCTTTGTATTGAATTTCTTGAAGTTTTTGCACTCTCTCATGACGAAACCAAGTAGTTTTGATGCTTTTAGGGCAATTTTGTCAATATGCTCGACAAATTTTAGCTTTTTGTCAAATTCAACGCCCAAGTCTCGTATAGATTCTACTTCTTCCAGCTGTTGACCATTAACAGTATAGACTGTGGGTACAACATTTATTTTTTTAGTAAATTTAATGTGCTTACATTTCCCCACATTTAAAGACATTCTATTGCACTCACACCACTTACTCAGTCTATCCAAATCGCACTGAAACTGAACCGAATCATCAGCCGATCTTATCTCTTTTATGGCTTTAAGATCGTCAGCGAATAGATATATTTTAGAACTTAGAAAGCACTTGTGTATATCGTTGATGAAGAGAATGAATAAAGGTGGTCCCAAATGAGATCCCTGGGGAATTCCCGAAGTGGCTATGTATGAATCGGAATTGCCGCCATTCACCACAACCCTAAGAGTCCGTTCCAATAGGTATGACTCAAACCAACACAGCAAGAGATCTGACACACCATGTGACTTTAGCTTTCCAACTAGTAAACTGTGATCGACTGTGTCAAATGCCTTGCTGAAGTCGGTGTAGACTGCATCAACCTGTATACGAGCATCAACCGCTTCAATTACACTATCAGCATAAGTCACCAGATTTGTAGCCGTCGATTTACCCTTTATAAACCCATATTGGCTGTCTATTATCAACTGCGACATATGTCTGTACAATAGAGGACATATAAGTGCTTCAAAAACTTTTTCCAGTACAGAGAGAATAGCTATGGGCCTATAATTGGTCACATCAGACTTATCACCGCTCTTAAAAATGGGCACGATCCTAGTATCCTTCCATATGCTTGGGAATACACCATGAAGCAAAGATTTACTAAATATTATAGTTAACGGCAACGACAGACCATCCGATAACTTATGTAAAAACAAAGGAGGAACATTATCAGGGCCAGCGCCCTTGTTAACGTCTATTTTTTTCAATTCACTGAGAACCTGTTCCTCTGATATTGTTATTTGGCTTAAAATATTATTGCTCAGACAGCCATTCGAGTTCACATGCACATCACTTTGGTCAGTACGATACACTTTAGAAAAATGAGTTGCAAAATAATTACAAATTTCATTTATGTTCTCAGAACTGCTCACACCATCGGTCATAGAATTAGGATAGTTACTGGCCCCACCTCTCTTTATCTTTAAATAACTCCAGAAATACTTAGAATTCGATGTTATTTTAGCCTCTATGTCAGCAATGTATGAACTATAGCAAGAAGTAGCCATACGGTTGCATCTTTTTCTGAGTGACTCCAGAGCAATAATGTCGAGCGGATTTTTGTACTTCTTTATTCTTAGTCGCAAGCGGTTCTTTTCATTTAATCTTTTAATCAGCTCCTTAGAGAACCAGTATGGATACTTGCTCACTCCAATTGCAACTTGTGGCACGTATTTTCGTATTAACTCATACAATATATTGTAGAACTTGTCTACCATCTGGTCAACAGTTTCGGAAGATTCTAATTCCTCCGTCCAATCAACCTGCCCTAGTGCTGAATTAATTGCCACATAATCCGCCTTTAAATAATTTAATTTTGTCCTTGGAACATTTTTCGGCGGTTTTGTAATATGGGCAAACAAGAGCTCACACACAACAGGGGGATGGTGTGCATCTATCTTAGCTATAACATCATTGGGTATACTAACAGTTACATTTTCTAAATTCGTTAACACTAAATCAAGTATTCTATTATTATGATTGCACAAATAGTTATACTGACTCAAATTGTTAAGCAATATGAAGTCCCAAAGAATCTGCTCCAGACTGGAACAGGTCCTCTGAGGCACCCTTATCACATTGCCATCGGCTCCGAGCCAGTTTATAGATTTCATATTGAAGTCACCATGCTCAACATGCTCCAATACATTGTTTGTATTTTCATCAACATGCTCCAATACATTGTTTGTATTTTCAACAAAGTGCTCAAACAATGTGGGCTGTATTGGCGAGGGAAGATATACAGTACAAAGATAAATGTATTTCGGTTTTCCACCCACTACAAGTGCTAACTTGACCCAGAGATCCTCGCATAAACTTTCAAAACTGACCAATCTTTGTGATTCAATTTCTTTTGAAATAGCTATAAGAACGCCACCACCGTCGGTTTTGTTATTAAAAATATTAATGGTTCGGTCTCGCCTATAAATGGTATATCGCCCATCCTGACAACCACGTTTCAGTAAATACAATGACGTCATATGAACAGCAGGCGACTGCTTGGTAAATGTCATTCAGTTTAGATCTGATACCTCGGACATTCTGGTAGTAGATTTTTAACTGATCGAAAATAATAATAATCTAAACGAATACCTTTTAAAAACTACAATTTTGACTATTGTAATTTGTCAAACGTCTCAGTGTCCTTTATATACTTATAGTCTGCGCCATCCATTTTTCTTACAAATATCCTTCCGCCGCGAACCCATACATACTGATAGCCCAAACTCTTGGCTTTAATCCTAGTTGCGGCGTGCAGGGCTTTGTTTGCAGGAGACAGATGCTCCACAATATAAACATTTTCCTTCTTGCCACCAATCCCAAGCAGAGCAGAGTTGAGCTTCTCATTTGGGGTTTTATTCTTGTTGAACCTAATGGAAGCAGCCAGAAAACTGTCTCTAACTCGCGGACAGCTGAATTGTACAACAATAGATTTTGGGCGTTTACTAGATGGGGTTTGTTTTGCTATTCTAGTTACGTGATGTATGTGGTTCTCTGTTAAGTCACCTGATATTACTCTGTTTATATTCAGAACTGTAGACACTAGATTTTCGTTGTTGTGTTCAGGCAGACATTGGATTTCCATATTTGAAGAACGAGCTTGCTGCTCCATCTGGTTCAATCTCACGCTCAAGTCTTTGACGGTGCATTTGAGTTGTTTATTTTCCTTCTTAATGTCTGACACAACTTTGGTGTTTCGCGAAAACTCAGTCTTCATTTCCTCATATTTCTCGTTCATAAAACCCATCGATGCTTGAAGTCCCTCTAATTTGTCCGTTATCGCCTTCAGTTCCTTGTTAACGTAGTTGGCTAAAGTTTCGTTGAGGTGCCGCATAAGATCTTCAATCTGCTTCTTCATAATGCAACGGACTTCGGTTGACGTAACAGGCGCTTCCGTGGGCGTGACATCGCTTGATATATTTGCCGATGGTCCTTTCTTCCGCAGCGTTATGTTCAATTCGCCACCTTGGCTATTGCGAACTGGGGTGTTATCTGCGTTTCGCGTCTTTGGTTTACAGGTCGGACACAGCCAGGCAATATTCTGTTCACACAACTGAAAATCGGAACCCAGCAAATTTGCCAGGCATGAAGAGTGGAATGGTTTTTGACACGAAGAGCACCTGACAACAGAACTTCCTTCAGTTATAATCGCGGAACAACAGTCACACTTCATATTGTTGATTCGGTTGCAAAACTCTTATATTTTTATTTTGAAGAGGGTTAATCAATAAAAAAAATATATTGTGCACGTTAATCAATCGCACACTAATAAAGGCCCCCAGCCAGTCGACGTGCGCGAGTCCGCGAGAAGAACGTCGTAAGCGCCGTGCGATGCGCGTCACTTACGCGTTTCACTCAATCGGCTGGTTATTAGCACAATGTCGGTAATTTAAAATTACTTGGTAATTGTTTTTAGTCACTTAATTGTTGTTTATAGTACAAAACACACAGTTCAATACGAAAACACTTATATAAGCCGTAATGATTTGGGTTCTTATCGAAATAAAGTCACTGCAATCACTTTTTGCCAGGATAATCAATTGTTTTGACGGATCAAATTAACATAGGTGTTACGCGCACTCGCACAGATGTGATGTGATGTGATGTGATTTATGGGTAATAGGGGAAATGTGAACAAAGGAGAATTGCTCCAATATTATAGAACATTATGTAATCTTAGTTTAAGAAAAATTGTGTTGTTTACATTCCCTTACAGTGAGAGTTTGCCACAGGAAGAAAATAACCTACGATTTGAATTAAATATGACATTACATAATTGGACATTCAATAATAATCTGTTCCATCTAGTTGATACTAACAATTATGTTGGTAATCATTTACATTTGACAAGAGATAGATATAATATTCTTATGTACTATCTTTCTACCTACTATAAAAGACAGCTGTGTCGCTATCATATTTTTTTTCTATTTCAGCCAAAAATTTGGCTAAACAACTTGCTTCTTTTGAGCAATGCAATGTAATTTTAAATAATTCTGCCAATAATTTGGCAACAATGAATGACATTGATTATAATTTAAATTAAAAACTAGGACAATAGAGGAAAACTCTTGCCTAATAAACGCAGAAATTATAAATACTGGTTTAAATCATCAAAATGTTACAAAACGTTCTTCTTTACTATCCTCTCACCCATCACATTGTAGTAATTTAAATAATAATAATAATAGTCTAAAAATAGTCCATCAGAATATACAGGTAAGGAATTAGAATTGGAGCTGTTCATGAACTGTAGTTTTATTGATATCTTATGTGTAACTGAACATTGGTTAAAAGTCCACCAGTTCATGTTCAGCTTTAACAACCACCAGGTTGCCAGCTCATTCAGCAGAGTTAATATGATACGCGGTGGGTCTCTAATAATTGTTTGTAACAATATGAAATTTAAAGAACGTAAGGATATTGTGAGCCTCTCTGTTGAGCGAGTTATTGAAATAGCTTGCATTGAGCTTGAGCAGTTCATTGTAATAAGCGTGTACAGGCCCCCATGTGCTTCATATGATATTTTTGAGAAATCTATGGAAGAAGTATTATTAAAGACTTGTAGCAGTAATAAAACAGTTGTTGTCTGTGGAGACTTCAACATCAATATATTAGAAAAATCTGCTACAGTAAATAAATTTATAACTCTATTAAAGTCGTATAACTTGTACAATACATTCTCTGAGCCGACTAGAATAACTGCCACTAGTGCTACCTGTATTGACAATATTTTTACAAACTTAAGACCTTCTAGCCATTTAATTATAAATGAGTTGGACTCTGATCACTGTGGCCAGTTAGTCACTTTCCCTCTGAAAATAGTCAGAGCTCAAAGAAAACTTGTGAGTTTTGTTCCTGTAAATAAAAGTCGCTTAGAACAATTTAAAAATAATTTAATGGAAAAACTACCCGGTTTGCCTTATCACAATGGATCAAGATTATACCGCACTATTTAACCTCATCAATTATAAGTTTGGGAAGGTTTTCACCTCAAAAACATTGCCTGTTTATGACCGCGTTATATTTAGTGATTGGGCAACACCAGGAATTTACAAAAGTAGGCAAAGGTTATTTGAATTATATCATGAAAAAACATATAACCATGATGAAACTTTTAAAGAATTTGTTAAGAAATATTCTAAAACTTTTAAAAGAGCCTGTTCCTCAGCAAAAGCCATACACATTAAAAATAAAATAAAATCTTCTGGAAATAAAATTAAAACAACCTGGAATATTATTAATTCTGAAACGGAAAGAACGACAGTACGAAATCGTGACTTCCATCTAAAAATCAATGATGTAGATATTAAGGCAGACGTGGAGGTGGCAACTGGGTTTGAAAATTTCTTCACTAATATTCCAATTTTAACAACCAAAACTCTGTCATCGTCGTCCTCGACTTCTGCTTATTCAATAATAAAAGAATGTGTACCAGAATGTGACAAACTTTTTGAATTCACAATTGCTACTGCTAAAGACATTATAGAATCTTTTAAAGAACTCGATGGAAAAAAAACTGCTGACCTTTGGGGATTATCAGTACATACCATGTCCTCAATAATTGATGTTATTTCACCCTTTTTGGCAATTGTTTTTAACTCTTGTATTGCATCTGGTGTATTTCCTGATCTGATAAAACTTAGCAAAGTGATTCCACTGTTCAAGTCTGGCAGCACAACTGATCCCACGAATTTTCGGCCTATTTCGATTTTACGTACGTTGAGCAAAATCTTTGAAAAATTAATTTTTAAACAGATGTTAGGACATTTCAATGCACATAATTTACTCCATTTAAAACAGTTTGGTTTTACAAAGGGTCGTTCAACTACAGATGCGGGCGTGGAATTACTGAAGAGCATTTTCGAGGCCTGGGAGGAGTCGCAGGATGCTCTTGGCATTTTCTGCGACTTGTCCAAGGCTTTCGATTGCGTACATCATGATACTCTCATCAGGAAACTGTACCACTATGGTATGAGGGACAAGGCTCTCGACCTTCTGACTTCTTATCTGAACAACAGAATTCAGAGGGTCGATGTTAATGGCAAGAGATCTGCAGGATCTTCAGTCACCAGTGGCGGTACTGCCCTAGAAGCTGAGAAGCCCGGCTTGCCTTCAAACCTGAGCCAATCAATTAAAAAAAAAAAAAATTAATCCTATAAATATAAACTTCCAAGTCAATCCTTCATGTCGCAAGAATTGATAAGAATAATAACATAAAAACTTCGCGCTGCACCAGCCGCGCGTTATAAGTACAAGCTACGTACGTCCGTTGCCAGCTTTACATAATCAAACGATGCACCGTTGCCAAACTGCCACAGTTGCGATCTCGCTCTAACACTATAGCGTTAGCCGAGATCGCATCCATGAATGAAAACGTCAATTCTGTAGTACATTGCATCTTTCTCGCTCACACTCGCTTGCGGCAACGGTGCAAAAGCCAGCTTCTAGACCTCTCACTCTTTCCATACAAAATGCGTAATTTGTTGATACTATTAGAATGTACTTATTTTGCAAAATGTTCTAATATTTAAGCCCGGCTTTTGAGTTTTTATGAATGGAACGAATCGTGTGTTTGAAGTTCGCGCAAATGCACTAGCCGCGATGTTGACCCGCGTAAAGTGAGTTACAAGTCCGCGAAGCGACTCAATTTGTTATTGTTTTGAAATAATATTTTGAGATCAGTATTTTATTTTTCAATTGAGGTAATGAATTACCTAGTTTTATTATTTAAAATGATGTGATAGTTATTGCGGCTATGTCATTCCTTATGCTTAGTAGTGTTTTTATCATCAAAATGTGAATTTGGAAACTGTGTTCGAAAAGGTATGTAAATACATTGAGTTTTCTGACAGTAAGTAACTCTTTGCTTCACCGTAATCAACCCCAAATTACTATAACTCGGAAATATAAACAATTAGGTAGGTATTTTTGTCAGTCGAAGAATATATTGAAATTGGCATTCGATTGTTTAGTATGTATAAAGTTATCAATATATTCTTGCTTAAAGACATCAAAATTTGTATAGTGTTGTTTGTATGGCAATTGTAGTTTTGGTAAACCACTAAAAAACAAACCACTTATTAGAATACATCTCATCAAGATCACAAAACACAATAATTTTCGTATCGAAGATATTCTTTGAAATAAAGGCGTTTTGAAATAAAGATTAGAGTTGGTTATTGTCATTATGATTAATTATAAAATGTTATATACCCAATGTAATATCTTATTCATTTTCAATCGACTTAAAACTTAAATTTTGTTAAAACAACAAATCGATAATTTGGGGCCACCTAGCGGCTTTTGATAGAATAATTTTTATGTGACAAGCGTTGACAAAGTTATTATGGTGAAAAGGTCCTGCGAAGCGGTGTGGTTACGCGCATTCGTTAATAGATGGCGCTTACGACAATTCCGTACTGAAGCATGAAATAATATGTAGAACTCTTCTTCATCCGTAAATCGCTCACTTGTCTGTTTTTTTAAATCGTTAAAAATCTGTCGGCTTGCCCTGGTTTTGAACCCTAGACACGCCACTGTCAGTCACCATTCGGTTTGTAATACCTACATTATTTCTAAGCTTTATACTGTATTTTACCAATTTTTATATTTTGAATAAATTTATTATTTTATTATTATTATTATTACCATGGGCGTTCCGCAGGGTTCAATTCTAGGTCCTTTCTTATTTCTCATTTATATTAATGACTTGCCTTAACACATAAGGGATAATCATAAGATCGTATTATTCGCAGATGACACATCCCTCATTTTTAAAATCAATCGCCAGTTAGTCAATTTTGAACAAGTTAACGATGCACTCTCTAAAGTTGTGCATTGGTTTAATGTAAATAATCCTCCAATTGGTTTAATGTTAATCTCCTCTTGAATGAAAAAAATACTAAACTCATTAAATTTTCAACGCCAAATGTCAGGCAGCTATCTACCAATGTTAAAGTTAATGGAATAGAGTTGGACCCCGTTGAATCGACAGTTTTTCTTGGAATAACCATTGACGGTAAATTACAATGGGGCCCACACATAGAAAAATTGTCAGGTAGGCTTAGTTCGGCCGCCTATGCCGTTAAAAAAATTAGACAGATAACTGACGTAGATACAGCCAGAATTGTTTATTTTAGTTATTTTCATAGTCTTCTGTCTTATGGGATTCTTCTCTGGGGAGCCTGTGCGGACATTAATGCTATCTTTGTTTTACAGAAAAGGGCTGTTCGAGCCATTTACAACCTAGGTCCAAGAGATTCCCTTCGAGAAAAATTCAAAGAAATAGATATTCTGACTGTAGCCTCACAATATATATTTGAAAACCTATTGTATGTACACAAAAACATATCAAAGTTTAAGAAAATGTCCGATATTCATAGTTTAAATACCAGGAATAAACACAATCTTGCTGTACATCGCACTCGTCTCCACAGAGTAGGCAACTCGTTCATGGGTCAATGTATACGCTTTTATAACAAACTTCCCATTGACATTCGAAACTTACCCATTAAACGATTTAAAAGCTGTATTAAAAGTATTAAAACCAAACTTTGTAAAAAAGGGTACTATAAAATCACAGATTATTTAGAAGACAAATATGCATGGGATTGAGCTGCTCGCTCTGCTAAGCATTGTGACATTTTGAATATTATGGAAAGCCATAAAAATATACCTACCAGTTTTATATACAAATTGACATTATTGAATATTATATACAAAATGACATGATGATTACTTATAAGTATTGTTTTATTGTGAATGTGAGGACTATGTGGATATTTATTTTTCGTTCTGTTAGTTTTAGCGAAGGTCTGGCAATTTGAGAACTTTATGCGACCTACCCAAACGTCCTTTCTTTGGTATTGTTCATCGAGTCGTTGAGCTCCTTTAGTTCTGAGTTGAGCTCCACTATTACTGACAAATGCTTGCACTGACTGGACAGGTCCACTCAAATCTGTGTGGTTCTTTCCTCAAAAGACCATTTCAGACTCTTATCTACATGGTCCTCATATGGCCTGACCAAGATTATGTCTGGACTTTAAAGGAGACGGTGACCTCTGAGTTTGTTTCGGCCTTTCTTCTCAGAGTAGTCAGATAGGAAACGCCGACCTCATCTAGCTTATTTTTACAACTTTTTAATATGACGTGTAAAAGTGATTCCAATATCCTATTTACAGAATAAACAATTTCATTTCATTTCATTTCGTTCCTCAAACCCCATAAGCGAAACGCATCCATAGCGAACTATCGCATAGTTCGCAATGATAGGACTCGCTGTCACAAGGGCGGCACCCTTATTTATTACAAAAAGGAGCTCTATTGCATTCCAATGGACCCTCCTACCGTCTCTCAGCTAGAAGTCTCTGTTTGCCGTCTAGGCATGACTGGCCATCAGCCTATCACCCTAGTCTCCGCTTACCTCCCTCCCCCTTCCCCCGCAACAGAGAATCCCCAGGAGATCTCCAACGATCTCACCACCCTACTAGGCTTGAGCGACTCCGTTATCATAGCGGGCGACCTCAACGCTAAACATCCGTCTTGGAATAGTACCAGGACCTCCGCCAGAGGGCGACTCTTATTCGACCTTTCAAATACCCTGACTTTTGACGTCATCGCCCCGATAACTTCCACCCACTTTCCCCACGACCCCAACCATACCCCAGATGTCCTAGACACGGTGCTCCTTAAGAACGTCAGCCTTAGGCTAAACTCCATCGAAACGGTGCAAGAGCTTTCCTCTGATCACCGCCCAGTAGTCATGAAACTGGCCCTCCGTATAGGTCTTCCTGACCCCACTCAGCCCCCTGCCACCAAGAAGGTCACGGACTGGAGGAAAGTAGGCGAATTGCTGAAATCCAACACGTCCCCCTAATTGGACTCTATACCCGAACAGTTCAATTCTGTCGCGGACACGACGGCCGCGATCGACTCGCTCACGGATCACGTATGATGACCGAGAAGAACGCGGCCACTCGTGCTTACAGCAACTTTCCTTGCTCCGCTAACAAATCTCACATGCGTTACTTACAACGTAAAGTAAGGAATCGCATATCTGAGCTACGTGAAGCGCGCTGGGATAAGATGCTGAGCGATCTCGAACCCACCCACTTAGCTTTCTGGCTACTCTAGAGGAACCTTCAGTCCCAACAGAGCGCTGCCATGCCCCCACTTGTTCGCCCCGATAAGACCATTGCCTTCGATGACATCGACAAGGCTAAGTGCCTAGCCGACAATCTCGAAGCTCAATGCTCACCCGGCCAGTAGACCAAGCTCATCTCACTGAGATCGACGCTGAAGTCGAACGCAGAGTATCACTTCCCCCCGTAGAAGACCCTGATGACCCACTGCCCCCCGTCACCCCTGACGAGGTGCACGAGATCATCAAAGGTCTTAGGAACCGCAAAGCCCCAGGCTCAAATGGACTCACTAATAGAGTGATCCAACTATTCCCAGCCCACCTGATTATGCTTTTGACCATCATCTTCAATGGTGCTCTCAACAATAATATCTTTCCCCAGGCATGGAAGGAAGCCACCGTTATAGGTATCCCCAAACTCGGCAAGCCCAGATCCGAGCCCTCCAGCTACCGCCCCATCAGTTTACTCAGGGTACTCGGCAAAATTTACGAGAGGCTTATTTATAAGCGACTTAGAGATATTGCTGAGACCAAGGGCCTCATACCGCACGAACAGTTTGGGTTCCGCACCCAACACTGTAGCATCCATCAGGCCCACCGCATTGTCGAGCATATAAGCGAAAGCTTCATGCGAGGCTCATTATTCGGTGCAGTCTTCTTCGACATAGCGAAGGCTTTTGACAAAGTCTGGCACAACGGCTTATTATATAAACTGTACCAACTCGGGGTGCCTGACCGTCTCGTGCTCATCATACAAGACTTTCTGTCAAATCGCACCTTCCGCTATCGCATAGAGGGTGCCATATCCTCCCCCCGTCCCATACATGCAAGTGTCCCCCAGGGCTCTGTCATCTCCCCACTCATCTTCACGCTGTTCACCAGCGATATCCCAAAGAGTAAAAAGGCGCAGTTGGCTCTGTTCGCAGACAATACGGCCATCTACTCCAAGGGTCGTAGCCTCGATGCGACTCGCCGCACCCTCCAGGCCTCAGTCGACAAGCTCGGCGAATGGTTCAGGAAGTGGCGAATCGAAGTCAATCCCGACAAAAGTCAGGCGGTACTATTCTCCAAGCCGCGGATATTGCCCCCCCTCCCCGAACCCCTTACCATGTTCGGCAAGCAGATCCCTTGAGGGAAGCGAGCCAAATACCTAGGTGTCGTCCTAGACAACCACCTTACCTTCCAAGAGCACATAAAGCAGGTTCGTTCGCGGGCCGCTTTCGCTCTAGCTAGGCTTCATTCCGTCCTACACGCACGTAGCAAATTGTCACTTAGGTGCAAATTGCGTATCTACACGGCGTGTATCCATCCCATTATGACTTATGCCTGTGCCGTCTTTGCCCACGCTAAGCCCCGCCATATCCATAGGTTGCAAGCCCTCCAAAACCGTTTCCTCCGTAGAGCTACGGGTGCCCCCTATTATGTTCGTAACGAGGCCCTCCACCTCGACCTTAAAATCCCCACAATAGTCCAGTTCATGAAACGCCTTTCCAAACGTTTCTTTGACTCCGCCGCCAAACATCGCAACCCTCTGGTCGTCGAGGCGGCAAACTATACCCCCTCCCGCATTAGCCGTACCCGCCGTCCCAGGCACGCTCTGACCGACCCCGACGACCCCATAACTCTCCTACAAGAGAGCAATAGGGCAACTAGTACGGTTCTTAAAACCAGACGCCGCCCGTCCTTCCGACCTCGCCGCCGAGGTCCCCCGCGACCGCGACCCCGATCCGATACTACTCCTCCCCGACTCTTGCTGGACGCTCAAACACCAGCCCGGGCTGATGTAGAGCCGTCAGTAGTTTTAAACTCCCCGATCCAGCCTGTCCCGACTTGCTGCCCTCCCCCCAGCGACGCCCTAAGCCAAGGTCCGTACCCCACAGGGGGTGCCCTTAGCGAGCAGTCGCTTTGTTTAAGTTAGTCTTTAGTTTTTATGCCCCTGGCTGGAGGCTTTAAGTAAGTAGCTTAGAGCATCTCCGCAGGAAAGTCCGGTTGAGTAGCAAATACCCCTAGTGGTAACCCTACGAGATGCCATTCAAAAAAAAAAAAAAAAAGAGCGTCGTCTTCAGTCACTAACTCGGCGCGCAGTTGGAGCAACGTACTATCTGCCACGGTCCTCAGTGCGCGGCCGCGCGCCGTCGTGGTCGCATGTCGATGCTGTATGTAGGCCACTACATTACTCCCCGCTAATGAATCGTACCGGGGGTTTCGATGTTCTGCCCGCTATTGTTATGTGAGCATACGTAGGTGTTGGCGTATTCGGTGCTGCGTCCAGTTCCAGGTTCAATCGGAATGCAGGCTTCAATCGATCGACGGTTATATTCCCACACCTGTTGTGCAACTGTATAGTATAATGTTTATCTGTGCGCTTGATGACTTCGTACGGACCATCGTATGTTGGTGTCAATGGCTTGTGTGATGCGTCATTGCGGACATATACATAAGTGCAGTTACGTAACTCGTCATGTATGAAAGTTGCTTGGTTTTGGTTGGATTTCCGCTGTGCCTGTGCTTTTCTAAATGCCTCATTCAGCTTATGCATTACGCTTGAAGTTGTATCATTATATCTTATGCATTGTTGATAAAATTCTCCAGGTAATCATAAAGCTTGACCGTATAATAATTCAGCTGTACTCGCGCCGACCTCTTCTTTGATTGCTGCTCGCAGTCCTAGTAGTACCGTAGCTAATTCTTGCGACCATGTTGACGAATTGAGACGCGCAGTGAGTGCTGCCTTGAGTGTTCGGTGCCAACGTTCTATCATCCCGTTACACTGCGGATGGTAAGCAGTGGTTCGGGTTCAATGTATGCCCATACGATGCATTAGTTTTTTGAACAACTCTGATTCAAATTGTCTGCCTTGATCGGTCGTAATTGTCACTGGGCATCCAAATCTGGCGATCCAACGCTCGTAGAATGTACTCGCGACTGTTTCTGCGGTTATGTCCTCCATTGGGCAGGCTTCTGACCATTTGGTAGCCCGATCTATCATTGTCAACAAATACCGGTACCCGTTGGAGGTAGGTAAGGGCCCGACAATGTCGATGTGGATATGTTCCAGCCGATTTGCTTGTTGAAAGCTAACTACTGGTGACTTCGTGTGTTGCTGTACTTACGCTCGCTGGCACGGATCGCAGGCTCGAGTCCAGTTGCTTACGTCACGGTTCATCGAAGGCCAAAAGTAACGGGCAGTGACGAGCTTCCTTGTGGCCCTTATTCCAGGGTGACTAAGGTTGTGAATCGCTTGGTATGCAGTTTTTCGGAATTCTTGTGGCAAGTACGGACGAGCGGAACTTGTTGACGTGTTGCAAATAATTTTTGTGGTTGAGTTAGGCATGACGATACTTTTGAAGTCATACTTTCCCGTATTCTTTAATGTTTGTAGCTCTCTATCTTCGGACTGTTTTCTTGCCAGGTCATTATAGTCAATTGGCGTTGGACAAGTTATGATTTCTATTCGAGAGAGTGCGTCTGCAACTTGGTTGTCCTTGCCGGTGATGTGTCGAATATTTGACGTGTACTGTCCTATATATTCGAGATATCTTGTTCTTCGTGGGGTTTCGTTGTTACCGGTGGCCGTTAGTGCATGAATCAATGGCTTGTGGTCCGTATAAATGATGAGATCGCGGCCTTCAAAAATGCGTCGGAAATGTCGTATTGCCATATATATAGACAACAGTTCTCGGTCGTATGTGCTGTATTTTTGTTGTGCTTCGCTGAATTTTTTGGAGAAAAATCCTAGCGATCTCCATGTCCCATGAATTTTCTGTTGAATGACTGCGCCAGCACAGGTGTTCGACGCATCTGTCATGATAGCGAATGGGTCGTTCTGAGATGGATAGGAGATGAGATCTGCATCTTCAATATCGTGCTTACACTTGTTGAAAGCTAGTTTTGCCGCTTCACTCCACTGGATCTTTGTTTTGTCGTTTTTCTTGGCGTTATGGAAATATTTGCTTAATTCCTTTTGGTGTTCGGCAGCGCGTGGAATATTTGAACGGTAGAAGTTTAACATTCCGACAAAACGACGAAGATCTTGAACGGTTGTTGGTAGTGGGTATGATTTGATGATCTTTATCTTCTCTTCTGTAGGGTGAATGCCTTCTGTGCTAATTGAGTAGCCCAGGAAATCGAGTTTTGTTTGGCCGAAGGAACACTTAGCGACATTGATTTGTAAACCGTTGTCATTGAGTCTCTGGAACACTTCTTCGAGAATTCTTCTGTGTTCTTCTTCGTTTTCAGAGGCCACCAAAATATCGTCGACGAATGGGAAGACTGGCAATCCTCGTAGCACGTTGTCGATGTGCCGCTGGAATGTTTGGCCGGCATTTCTTAATTCGAAGCACATCCTTGTGAACTCGTACAGACCAAACGGGGTAATAACGGCTGTTTTTTTTACATCTTCCTCTCTATTTCTTATTTGATAGTATGCTTTTTGAAGGTCGATTTTGGAGAAAATCTTCTTGCCTTGCATATTGTAGGTGAAGTCATGCAGACTTGGTATTGGATAGCGGTCTGGTATTGTTACCGCGTTGAGTCTGCGGTAGTCGCCACATAGCCTGTATTTGCAGTCCTTCTTCAACACCATATGTAGTGGACTTGCCCATGTACTATTCGACGGTCTACAGATGCTTTGGTCCATCATTAATTGTATTTCTTCCTTGGCAGCATTATATTTGTGTGGCGAGAGAGGGCGAGCTTTTGCGTACACTGGTGGGCCGGTAGTCTCGATGTAATGTTCAACTTCACTGTTGTACAATTTCCACGAGTTTGGTCTTGTGATATCAGGGTACTTGACTAGTAGGTCGTGATATGGAAGATTGTCGTCGATTGTGCGGATGCTTCCTTCCGCTGCAGATAACAGGGACCCGGATGTTGATAAGGTTGTCTTTTGGTCCATCAGTCGCCGCCCGTGTAGGTCCACCATAAGTGCGTAGTGATGCAAAAAATCAGCGCCTATGATCGGCCTACTGACTGTTGCTATCACAAATCGCCACTTGTACGGACGCCTTAATCCAATATTTAATACGATGGTTCGCTCGCCGAATTTGGGTATTTGCGTTCCATTTGCTGCGTAAAGGTAGTTGCTCGGATCCCGATTCTTTTTTTCGTTCACACTTGCGGGTAGAACTGAAACATTTGCGCCTGTGTCGACGAGGTATTGCTGGCCGCTTGTTACGTCTCTTATGAATAGGCGGTATGTAGATAATTTGTCGACTTCAGCCACCGCCACAGTTTCGGTCTTCTTTAGTTTTCCGGCTACGTGTTTTTCTTGTAATTACAAGGACTCCTACACCGATAAGCTTCTTTGCCAAATTTTCGGTGGAAATAGCACGACCCACTCCTTCGATTACGGGATTTCGAACGTGATCGGCTTCTATAGCGTTGGAGTCGCTGACGGTAGTTATTTTCACGATCCATTTAGCAGCTACCTCCTTGGTCAGGTTTTCGATCATGCTGATGATGTTCTGTTCTGACGAGGTTTGCTGTTGTGACGTTGAAAGCTGACTGTGACAGGAACACACGGAATTTACCTCCTTCATTTGCTCCTGCATCTTGTCTGCCATGGCGGCCAGCGAGTCCAATTTCAACTCGTCACTTACGGCTAGTACTGCGCGAGTCGCGGCAGGCAGGTGTCCGATCCATAACATACGTAGCGTAGCATCTGGCATTTTGTCTCGCGCTAGGTCTCGCATCCGGCGCAGTAGTTGTGATGGCCGTTGGTCACCGAGTTCCATTTCATTGAGCAGCTGCTGAAACTGTTTCCCTTCTGTTTCTTCGTAGACAGACACCAGCCTCTGCTTGACTTCTTCATATCTCCTTGTGTTTGGTGCGGTCATGATTATGTCACTAATTTGCTCCACCTCTGGCTTCGTGAGATTTGCTACTACTAGTCCGAATTTTCCTTCGTCTCCGAGCTTCTGGTTGGCGATCACGACTTCGAACTGGGCAAACCAAAGACGAGGTTTGTCACGCCAGAATGGCGGAATGCGTGACCTAACGCTGATCATTTCGATCGCTTCTTCACTGCCCATTTTGAACGCGGGGTCACCACTTTAGGGAAACTTCGTACTGCCTTGTATATGGAATGAAACTAGTTTTTAGTGATATATATCTTCTTTATTTTCCTAGGATATATTATAGCATTTTGGATCCTGTACATAGTGGTATGCTCCCTAAACACACATTATAATGCACCAATCAGAAAGGTCGTGCGCCTTTCGTATTTTGTCAACGGCACTTACGCGTCTCCATATATAAACGCGCAGCGCCGCGAGCGTCGTCCCCCGATCCAGCCAGTCCCGACTTGCTGCCCTCCCTCCAGCGACGCCCTAAGCCGAGGTCCGTACCCCGCAGGGGGTGCCCTTAGCGAGCAGTCGCTTAGTTTTAGTTAGTTTTAGTTTTTATGCCCCTGGCTGGAGGCTTTAAGTTAGCTTAGAGCATCTCCGCAGGACTGTCCGGTTAAGTAGTTAATACCTTAGTGGTAAAACTATGAGATGCCATTTAAAAAAAAAAAAAAAAAAAGAGCGTCGTCTTCAGTCACTAACTCGGCGCGCAGTTGGAGCAACGTACTATCTGCCACGGTCCTCAGTGCGCGGCCGCGCGCCGTCGTGGTCGGATGTCGATGCTGTATGTAGGCCACTACACCATTGATAATGCCATTGATTCCATGGCTATAAGATACTTCTTTGAAATAATTTTTAAGGAAAATATTATCTGTAGATTTCAAATTACTACATCGTGATTCATGTTTCTATTTGATCAGTTGTATAGGAGTTGTTAGTAGGAGTTAACGGCTACTTTGCAGCTGCTCTACAGTTGCCGGGGATGCCTGGAGCTTTGCTTCTATGAATAAAGTACATATTATCCAGTCTATGAATACGGATCGGGATGCATCCTTCACCTCCTCTCCTCCCCTTCGTTGTTACAAACAAGCTGGTAAGCTTATTTTTATTGGATTTTCTGCCTTTAGCAAGGGAAATTAAACTTTTTGTCCCTTTTACGATATTTTTATTTATTTTATTTAACCATTTATGCACACACATATAAATACAGAAAAGAAAAAAGGAACAGAAAAATTCGTATAAAGGCAATGCTTATTTCTAAAGAAATCTCTTCCAGCATACCTGCGATAGGAAAGTAGATACAGGAGAGATGTAGACAACGTGTGTAAGAGTAGAAGAGAAACAGAATACATAAATCAAAAACAATTCAAAAATTAAACATAAACATACATTATGAGAATATACTTACATTCATACTTCTAAAATAAATATCAATTAAAAATATATAATTACAATATAATTTAAAATAACTATGCAACTATGACGAAATGGATAGGTAGTGTTCTTTCACTCTTCTTTTAAATACTGCAACAGTTTGGCAGTCCCTAATGTCAGGCGGAAGTGGATGTCACAACCGAACCGCGTGCACAGTGAAGGAGTGGGAGTAAAAGTCAGTCGAGTGGGGAGGGGATTTAAGGAGGTGTCTAAGATGCGACCTGCAAGGTGCATCAAAAGGACGGGCGTAGGAAAAGCGTTCCCGCAAATAGGATATTCAGTCTGTCTGAGTCGGTTTTGGAACAGAACCTAGGTTTATAACATCCGGCTTGAGTGTCAAGTAGAGTTAGGTCGTTGATTCTTCGACGAAGTGCTAATAATAGTAGGGCTGCTGTATGCCGAGATACATATGGAATGAGCGTTCTGTATCTAAAAAATAGGTTTACAGGTCTCCTAGTTGGCACACGTTCTGCTATGTTGGCTTGTCAGATTGAGGTAGGATGAACATTCAACTGACTTGTGGAGAGCTACAGTTCTGAGTGCCAGTTTAGCGATTTGATAAAAATTGCAAAAAAAAATCCATTTCCTGTGGGTTCGGATTGCTTGCAAAGCTGATCTGTAAATTTAAGAGTTAACTTGTGCCGTGATGCTTCACGTAGCTCTTGATTTTCTGACGGCCATAATGTTACTTACTGGGCCCAGCCCAAACCCTCCCGGACTGCTAGAATTGCATTGTCGTCAGAGCTGTCTCTGTAGATTGTGTATCATAAAGTCAAAGTCAAATAATTTATTTCAAATAGACACATATATGGCACTTTTGAACGTCAAACAAAGAAATAGAATTGATTCTAGTTGCCCCTTCCAAAAGGTAGTTTTCGTATGGAGAAGACTGGGCAAGAAACTCCATCGTTACTCTTTTAAAAATGTTTTACAATATTTTGTATACATTAATTATATAATTATATGTGAAGACGATACAATAAGATTACTGTACTACGAAAGGTAAAAAGAATTATAAATGGAGCAATAATGAATAAATTTATTACCAGATACATGGTGCTCACATATTTACAAAGATTGTAAGAGTATACGATATTACAATAGTCCTAACATTGTTACAAGTGGTACTAATAAGTCAGTGCGTGAGTTTAAGTAATGACAGAGTTTTTACACTCTGTCATTCTTATCTTGGATATAATCCTCTAATTTGTAATAAGCTTGTTTACAAAGTGTACTTTTTATATGAGTTTTAAATTTTCTTTCATTTAATTGCAATATATCACAAGGTATTTTGTTATAGCATTTAACGTAGTACCCCATAAAAGATGTTTGTACTTTAGCTAATCTGAAAAATGGTTGATCTATTTTATCTTTATTTCTAGTATTAAAATTATGCCTATCACTTATTTTATTAAAAAGATTTAAGTTTTTTCTTACATACATAATATTCTCATAAATGAATTAGCAAGGTACCGTCATGATATTAATCTTTTTAAATAGTTCCCTGAGAGATTCGCGGTGACATAGATTATAAATGGCTCTGACAGCTCTTTTTTGCAAAATGGATTCAATATCAGCAGCCCGACCCCACAGTAAAATGCCATACGACATAATGCTGTGGAAGTAACTGAAATAGACCAAACGCGCGGTTTCTACATCTGTTAACTGTCTTATCTTTCTAACAGCATAAGCGGCCGAGCTTAACCGCCCCGCAAGAGATTTTATATGAGGTCCCCATTGTAATTTCTCGTCTAGCGTGATTCCCAAGAAAACTGTTTGATTAATAAACTCCACTTTTTCTCCATTCAATATGATGTCACATTCGCTACTTCTAACATTAGGTAATTTAAATCGAATGCATTTGGTTTTTTTTTCATTTAGTACCAAATTATTTACCGTAAACCAATCTTGTACCTGAAGAATAGAGTTATTCACGTCGTCAAGATTTTGTGAACGTCGATTTATTTTAAAAATCAATGATGTGTCATCTGCAAATAACACCATCTTCGGTTGATTTAGAAGTAATTGGGGTAAATCATTAATATAAACTAAAAAGAGGAATGGACCTAATATCGAGCATTGAGGAACGCCCATGGCAATTTCAGACCCCAATGAGTTTACGCCGTTTACTTGAACTTGAACTTTTCTTTCTTTCAGATATGATCTTAGTAAATCAAGAGCTGTATTCCTAACCCCATAGTGCTCTAGTTTCAACAGAAGTGTATCATGGTCGACGCAATCGAACGCCTTCGAGAGGTCGCAAAAGATTCCAATGGCATCTTGTGCTTCCTCCCAGGCGTTAAAAATGTTTTTTATTAGGGTGACACCGGCGTCAGTGGTACAACGCCCTTTGGTGAAACCGTACTGATGTTCATGAAAGATGGAATTTTTATTAAAGTGACGTAACATTTGACTGAGCATCAACTTTTCAAACACCTTACTGAGAACTGGCAAAATTGACACAGACCTATAATTGTTGGGTTCCTTACTATCACCGGATTTGAACAAAGGAACTACTTTACTGTGTTTCATGAGATCCGGAAAGACTCCTTGGTCTACACTGGTGTTAAATAAGAAAGCTAAATAGGGCGCAATGGTTTCGATGATAGATCTACAGACTTTTACAGACATTCCCCATAGATCTTCTGTTGATTTAATTTTAAGATCTTTAAAAGCTTCTATAACCGCTTGGGGGTTTGTATGCTGAAACCTAAACTCCAAAGGGCATGCCTTTACATTCTTTCTAAGTAAGGCAGCAGAAAGCGCGGGTGAGGAATTTAGAGCTTCAGTAGTTTTAACTGGAATATTGAAAAAGTTTTCAAATTCCTGAGCTATTTCTACATTTGAGTTGATTGGGCCATGTGCAGTCTCTAAATTAAATTCAGTACTACGCTGTTTTTTCCTACCTGTTTCATTATTTATTATTTGCCAGGTAGTTTTTATTTTGTCATCAGCTGATTTTATTTTATTGCTAATGTAAAGAGCTTTAGCTATTTTGCACACATTTTTAAAAGTTTTAGAATATTTTGCAACATACTGATGAAAGGTTGAATTATTCATATGTTGCTTTAGGCCATAAAGTTCAAAAAGATTTTCCCTGCTTTTACGAATACCTGGAGTAGCCCAATCACTAAATAAGAACTTTGTGTAAATAGTTTTAGTCTTTAGTGGAAAAGTTTCATTAAAGTGTTTGTTTATTAGTGAAAAGAAATCGGCGTAGAACTCACTTGGGTCACATACATTATTAAAACTCTGAACACATAATTTACTGGCCAATGAATTATTTAATTTTTCTAAGTTTTTACATGTAATTGGCCTAAACTTTATTTGAATTTTTTGTAAAGGTATGTAGGCGCAAAAAGTTATTGTTTGTCCACTGTGATCAGATGGCAACTTATTTACAATTTCTTTATGTAAGTAATCACAATTACAAAAAATATTATCTATACAAGTGGCAGAAGAAGCTGTCACTCGGGTTGGTTCAATAAAAACATTTGACAAATCAAATGACCTAAAAAGACTTAATAATCGGACAGTATTCGAGTTATTTTCTAATAAATTAATGTTAAAATCACCACATATGATTATTGAGTTACTATTAGCACTAAGTTTCTTTAGCACCTCTTCCATTACAGAATCAAATATAGGTAGATTCTGGTAGCTTGGAGGTCTATATACGCATACTATAACATGCTTATCAAGCTCAACACAGGACAATTCAATGGTGCGTTCAACAGACAGTCCAATGATGTCTTTCCGTTCTTTTGATTTAATAGAATTTTTTACTAATATTAATGAACCGCCATGTATCATACATTTTCGACTGAAATGGCTAACTACACAATAATGTACCGGCCAAAAGTGTACTGTGCTTTTATATCGCTCCGCAGTAATAAATCATTTTTATACAGTTTTAAGTTGTTCTCGGTTCAGTGTTGGTGATAAAATTGTTTTTGGACATACGTACTAACTGTGAGTGGAATAAATTACACAAAACATCACAAATAAGTCATATCATATGAAACAATAGGTGAACTTTTTGTTAATATACCCAACCGCACACCGAATACAGAGCCCTTGACGCAAACGCGTAAGCGACGCCGTCTTCCGCGCACTTAAGACGTTTTAGTCGCGAACTCCGAGTCGCTCACTTGGCGTGGGCCTTTATTAGTGAGCACTTCTCGGTGTGGGCATTTTGTAGTGTGCGTAAACAATTGAACTTAAAAAAGGTTTTTTTTTTTTTTTTTTTAAATTGCCCGTAATAATATGGCCGAATCAGAATCTTCACCTACAATAGAAAACTCCAAAAGTTCTGTGTCCCCAACCAGACCGGGAGAAAATGTAACCTCGCGTGCCAAAAAAAGAATGGCCCTGTCCTCACCACCGATTAGCAACTCTAGTACCTTGACTAAGGCTGATGTACAAGGCATAGTAGAGACAGTAATAAAAACTGCAATGACTGACATGCTTGCGCAATTAAATGCTAATATGAACTCGGAGCTTAAATCAATAAGGGAAGAGTTGAAGGAAGTAAACGAGTCTATGTCTTTCATGAACAGTCAATATGAAGCTGCTATTTTGGAAGCCAAAAAATCTGCACAAACAATAAAGGATCTTGAAACCAAAAATGAACTAATGTCCAACACCATAGTAAAACTCACGAATCGCGTAAACCAGATGGAACAACATGCTAGATCCAGCAATATTGAGATTCAATGCGTTCCAGAGAACAAAACAGAGAATGTCATCAGCCTAACAAAACAACTGGGGTCGGTCATAGGCTGCGCCATTACAGATAAGGATATTTTAAGCTGCACACGAATTGCCAAAGTGAACCGTGACTCTCCGAGACCTCGATCAATCGTCACTCAGTTCAGCTCCCCAAGACTCCGCGATCAGTTTATGGCAGCCTCGATCGACTTCAATAAGAAAAACAGTCAGGACAAATTGAACTCTTCTCATATTGGCTTGGCGGGACCTAAAAAACCTATCTACGTAGTGGAGCATCTGTCGGCGACCAACAAGGAAATCCACGCCGCAGCAAGAACCAAAGCTAGAGAATTAGGATTTCAATTTGTGTGGATCAGAAGCGGTCGTATTTTAATGCGTAAAGACGTTACATCGGAATATATAGTGATAAAAGATCTAGCAACTTTAGATAAGTTGAAATAAGTAGAAGCTTTTTATGCATGTCAATTATATTACACAAACAAAATTCAACTTGTTTAACATTGAGATTTACTATCAAAATGTAAGAGGCCTGCGGACGAAAACGCACGATTTTTTATGTAAAATTGCACTATGTAACTACGATATTCTCATTCTGACAGAAACTTGGCTAAATAATAGTATAGGCAATAAAGAACTGTTTGATGATAGGTGTTCAGGTCAATCACCGAACAATAATAAACATGTCAGCGTAATGGCGACACCGCGCTGTATGCCTTGAATATTTTATGTATTACCTAAGTAAAAAACAGTCAGTACGCTTTCGGATGGCAGATCGGGCGCGACTCAATCTCATCTTTCACCTCATTAGTTTTAATTGTTATCACCATTGTATTGCTGAAATATAGCATCTATCTTTATACTCAATCTTAGTTTATCTCAATCTCACCCCAACCCCGAACATTGGTCCTTCGAGCCTTCGGAGCGGGACCAGTACGCGTGTATCAACTAATTGTACTGTGTGAGTGTCTCGCTTGGAACTTATAACCAGACCCTGGAAAAACTGAGTGGATTTACTTTCCACAAAATTGATCAACCTGCGGATTCTAACTGACCTCGGTGCTTCGGACTGAAAAGTGCCATCATCTTGCTGATCTTAATTTAACTCGGCGCCCCGGATGCCAACATCCTTCGGACACTGATTGACCCTGGGGTTTACGTAAGCATCGCGTCATCTCATCGCGCTGTTACTTCAGGTTTGTTCTTGCAGCCATCGCAAGAACATTTTGATCTCCAAAGAAGTCTTCAGTACAAGTAAGGTCTCTTTTTATCTCTATAATGACGAAAATGGATGACATTTTAGCAACCCAACAACAACTAATCGAAGCCGTAGATAAGCTCTTCACCAATTTCAAGAAGGATGGTGCAGAGCGCAAGACCTCAGACTACTTACGCCGGCGATTAGCTACCTTGGAACAATACTTTACAGAGTTCCATAATAATCATATGACTTTGGTATCTTTTGGTGATCAATCTCATGCATACTTCAGTACTAATCAGTACGATCAAATGAAGGAAAAATATAACACCATTAAGAGTACTATTCAAACCTATAACCCCTTCGCAAGTAGACCGCAAATCCCTGAACTGAAACCTCCTACGTTCCAACCTGCTGCGGAGTCTCAAACCTTAAATCTCGCAGCTCACGCTGCTTCTTCTAACCCCACTTCTCTTGAAGAAAGTAAAGCAGAAGGTCTCTTCAAAAAGCAAGCTACCAACTTTAAGGCTTTCTTGAGGACAACTTCCAACATCGACCTTGACCTCGTCACGGATAAATGGGAGTTTGAAGACATCCTGAAGACCATACAAGCTCGTTGGGCAGCAATTGACTCGCTTCATTGGGAGCTAGACAACGAGTATGGCGGATCAAACCCCGAGTACGAAGAGCAATTTACTCATTATGAGAAATATTATAACAAAATCAAGAAAGACATCAATAAGAAAATGTGGTCCGTTGCGCATATTGAAAAATCAACTCCTAAAATGGAGATAGTCACCTTCGACGGAAACTACAATAAGTGGATTTCGTTCAAAGATCTTTTTACAGAAGCCGTGCATAACAACCCCTCTTTGTCGAATGCACAAAAAATGCAGTTTCTAAAGAGTAAGATCAAAGGGGAGCCCGAAAAATTAATCCAACATCTCCAAATAAGCTCCGACAATTACCCTGTATGCTGGAATATCCTCAATCATCGTTATAATAATAAACGACTGATCTTCACTTCTTATCTCAACAATCTCATGAATATCTCCGCAAACCAGCAACAATCATCAAATCATATAAAACGCATTCACGACACTACGCACGAGAGCGTGAATGCTATCAAGAATCTGGGAGTCGATGTATCCTCCTGGGACCCTTTCCTGGTATGTATATTGTCTCAAAAATTAGACTCAGATACATACGAGGATTATCTACAAGCCTTAAAATCTCCGCGAGAGTTGCCAGTCTTGGAAGATTTCCTTAATTTTTTGGAAACTAAGTTTATGATGCTGGAAACTTCACGTAAGAAGATTGAAAACTCCACTCAAAAATCATCTCCATCTCAATCCAACAGCAATAACAAACCATTATTTTCAAAGGGTCCCAATTATAAACGAAACTATAACAATCCTAAAACGAATTACTCAACAAACCAAGTTTTGCAATCGTCAAAGTCCAAACGAAAAATTAACTATCGCAAGCAATGCCCTATTTGCAACGCCAACGATCATCGAATATATGCATGTCAAAAACTATTGGAATTGCAACCTAATGAACGTAAAAATGCTATTGCTAATCTGAACCTTTGTATTAATTGTTTACATTACCACGAAGGCAAAAAATGCCTTTCAGAAATAAGATGCAAGGAATGCAATAACGACCACAATACCATTTTACATGAATCTTTTACGTCGCATCGATCTGGGTCAAACGCAGCCACGATTACGAAATCGCCATCTCAGCAGCAAGAAAGTATCACAATTGCATCGCTTCTTAAAGAGCCCTCTGAAATATTACTTGCCACGGCAATAATTGACGTACAAGCAGCGGACGGATCTTACCAAAAGATGAGAGTTCTTTTGGATCAAGGGTCACAAACATCCATTATTAGGGAAAGCGCAGCTCAGTTGTTAAGACTACCGCGACGGAAATGTAACGGTTATATCTCTGGAATAGGAAATAAGGAAAACAACTGTAAGGGCATGATTACCATAAAATCTTCGTCGTTGGTAAGCGATTACACCTTTGAAACGGACGTATATATAATGAACAGACTCATTAATAACTTACCCAGCTGTACGCTACCAAAGCCAGACTGGCCTACTCTTAACCAAATAACTCTAGCAGATCCTGAATTTTACAAAAGTAGGCCTATTGACATCTTATTTGGGGCAGATATCTATTCCACTATCCTTATGGACGGTATCTGTCGATCAGAAGGCATACTGCCAATTGCCCAACAGACCCAGTTGGGATGGATCTTAAGCGGCAACTACAAAACGTACCATTGCAATGTGATCCTAAACAATATCGAAGAGATTCAGCAATTCTGGGAAATGGAGGACATCCATGAATCTCCAGCGATATCAGAAGAAGATCAGAAATGCATCGAGCTTTACCAAACAACGACCACAAGACGGGAAGACGGAAGCTACGTCGTTAAAATGCCATTCAAAGAAAATTTTACTGAACATTTGGGCGAGTCGAAAACAAAATCGATTGCTCAATTTTTTCAAATAGAGCGGAAATTAAGTAAGCAACCAGCACTCGCACGTGACTATAAAACGTTTATTTCTGAATACCTAGAGCTCGGACATATGACACCCGTTGCGCCAAACGTACAGCCGGACTGCTACTTATCGCACCATTGCATCCAACGAGCTGAGTCATCAACCACTAAATTGCGAGTTGTCTTTAACGCCTCGGCAAAAACCTCGAGTGGATACAGCCTCAATGATCTTATGTGCCGAGGACCCAATTTACAGCAAGACCTTCAGAGCCTTATCTTAAAATGGAGACAATTCAGATACGCTTTTACAGCAGATGTAGAAAAAATGTTCCGCAAAATCTGGTTACATCCCGAGGATCAAAGATATCAGAAAATCATCTGGCGTAACCATCAATCTCAACCTTTAAAAGAATACCAGTTAGCGACAGTTACCTATGGCACAAAAGCCGCACCCTTTTTGGCTATGATGACATTAAAGCAACTGGCCATCGATGAAAGGCCAAACTATCCACAAAGTTGCGCTCCTGACATCTTAGAACACTCGTTTTACATGGATGATCTCATGCATGGTGAGCATTCAGCGAGAGCAGCTAAACAGCTCAAAGCGGAGATGATCAACCTCCTCAAATCGGGCGGGTTTAACCTCAGAAAATGGCGATCAAACTTACCAGAAATAATAGATAGTTCTGATGCACCTCAAAACGAAGACTTTGACTTTAAGCAACCGGAGTCCACCAAAACTTTAGGTCTTCGGTGGGAACCAAAAAATGATCAATTTATCTTTCATCCTATAGAATTTATCTCACAAGGCATCATTACAAAAAGACAATTTTTATCTCAAATATCCAAAATTTTTGACCCTTTGGGCTGGCTAGCCCCCGTCACAATAAAACTTAAGATCTTGTTCCAAGAATTGTGGAAATCAGACCTGGGTTGGGACCACCCTGTCCCTCAAGAAATCGCGTTGGAGTGGAATACTATTAAAGCCGATCTATCACATATATCGCGATTTAAAATACCACGTTGGATTCAAACCCAGGAGAAAGACATCATCGAACTCCATGGCTTTTGCGATGCTAGCACAAAAGCATACGCTTGCGTCGTATATTGCAAAATACAGAGGGAAAATGAAACCCAGGTAACCCTTGTTGCAGGGAAATCAAAAGTAATACCACTGAAAAAACCACAATCGATCCCGCGTTTGGAACTTTGCGGCGCTCTCTTGTTGTCAAAACTTATGCAAAAAATTATCTTATCCCTATCAAGCTACAAGATGCATGTTTACGGTTGGGTAGATTCAACGGCTGTTTTAGGTTGGTTAAGTGGCGAACCAGAGAAATGGAAACCCTTTGTTGCGAATCGAGTGAGGATTATTACTGAAATAATCCCTAAAGACAACTGGAGTTATGTTAAGTCGAAAGAAAACCCCGCAGATTGCGCAAGCCGGAGTTTACCTGCTTCTCAATTAGCCGATCACTCACTGTGGTGGCAAGGGCCCGAATGGCTAGCACAATATAAACCTAAAGAATCTCATAAGATGTCGATTGATACGACTATTATTAGCGAAGAACTCCGAAAAAAGGAGCAGGTAAATACGGTCATTGTTAACCCCGAAAATCTAATAATCAATCAACTATTACCAAAATACAGCACTTTGAGGAAAATTACTCGAGTATTAGCTTACATCAACAAATTCATCGACATTGTTGTTTACAAGAAAAAACGCACATGTTTCCTTACTCTGCAAAATATAAAAACAGCAAGAGAAATGTTAATTAAGCACGTTCAAAACGAATATTTCAACGAAGAAATATCGCAGCTGAAAAATAATGAACCACTGACCAAGAAAAGCCAGATTCTTAATCTCAATCCCATATTAGACACTAATCAATTGCTCCGTGTTGGTGGCAGACTTAAGCATTCGAATCTGGATCCCGAAATGAAGCATCCCATCATAATCCCGAATCAATCAAAATTGGCAGATCTTATCATAGATGAATCCCACGAGCTCGCATTTCACGGTGGAGTAAAAGTGACTACTGGATTCATAAGACACAAATACTGGATTCTTGGAGGGAACAGAGCCACAAAGAAACGATTAAGAATGTGTGTCAAATGTAAAAGAAATAATCCCATACCACAACATCAAATCATGGGTGATCTACCTCCAGCACGATTGATCCCTAACCGACCTTTTTACCACACTGGAATAGATTACACCGGACACATCCTTATTAAGGCAAACAAAGGTCGTGGCATTAAAACCTGTAAAGGATATGTTGCAGTTTTTGTCTGTATGGTAACTAAAGCCATACATTTAGAAATTGTCTCTGATCTCACAGCGTCTGCATTCATTGCCGCGCTTCGACGAATGTCAGCTAGAAGAGGAGTCCCTGGGCACATATACAGTGATCAGGGAACTAACTTTATAGGTGCCAACAGAACTTTAAAACAAGAGTTTGCCGAAATCTCCTACATCTTGTCAGACCAAGAAGTTAACTCGACCATCTCTGAAATGAATATTGAGTGGCACTTTAATGCACCATCATGGCCATCAGCTGGCGGACTCTGGGAAGCTGCAGTGAAGAGCCTAAAACATCATCTCAAGCGTGTCGTTGGAGAGCAAAAACTAACCTATGAAGAATATAATACCCTACTATCCCAACTCGAGGCTTGTTTGAACTCCAGACCACTGTGCCCTCTGACAGAAGATCCTGAGGATCTGGACTTTCTGACCCCGGCTCACTTTTTAGCAAGTGGCCCCAACTTAACGATTTTCGAAACAGAGAAGGATCTCAGAACACGGTGGCACTTGACGCAAAAAATCTATCAAGATATATGGGATAAGTGGAAGACTGACTACCTCTCGCAGCTTTCAAGGAGGTCCAAATGGCAACAGCCTCAAAAAGATCTCAAGCTTAACGATATAGTTATTATAAAGGACGACAACCTACCACCAGGAAAGTGGAGTCTAGGTCGCGTAGTAGCGCTGCATCCTGGTAGTGACGGACACGTAAGGGTCGTCACACTAAAAACCAAAAACGGGCTCTTAAAACGCCCAGTTGTAAAACTGTCCTTACTGCCAACAAATAAAAATGAGCAAGATCCAAAAGCCCCAAAAGTTGGTAATAAGTTGCCAGCGGAGAAGAAAAAACGTCCTATCTCATTCTCAGCTATAGTTTTATCTTTGACATTATTTTTGCTGTCACTAATAAACACCGCTCAAGCATCCTACAATTTTACCCTGCTGACAAACAATAGTGTCTACTTCGACAAAATATCTAATATGCATTTAATCAGAGATGATTGGCATTTAATAGTTTATTATGACACAAATCCTTATCAAGAAGGAACGGCGGCACTATTAAAGTATATCAAGTATCTTGAAACCTTATGCACTACGATTAGAACACAAACACCTTGCGACGGCATCATGTTACAACTCGAGCACGAGTTCGAAGAAATCAAATATTATGATAATATTGTCATGACAAATGACTCGTTCATGACTAATGCGAAACGACGGCGACGCGGCTTGATAGACGGAGTAGGCTACGTTGCAAATAGTTTATTCGGAGTGTTGGATCAACGATTTGCAGAAAAATATGAGAAGGATATTGACCTTTTAAAACATAATGAAAACCATTTATACAACCTCTGGAAAAACCAAACGTCGGTCGTAGAAGCTGAATTTAATCTCATAAAAAGGATGGAGAATACTATGAACAAACATCACAAAATTATAAATCAAAAGCTTAATTACCTACAAGATTCTTATAAAAATCTAGCTCAGCAAGTGCAAAACATAACTATTATCACAGACTTTATAACCTCGGCATTCACTGCCAACAACTTGTTGTATACCCTTCGACGAATCCAGGACTCCATTTTAGATACAGTAACTGATATTTATAGTGGAAAATTAGATTTTCATTTGATATCTCCGAAGCAACTCAGATCAGAGCTAAGCATAATATCAGCACAAATATCTGGAGACTTGCTAGTTCCTGTCGACAACTTTAATCTGAAAGATCTTTACAGCTTGCTCAAAGTAAGAGCCAAATACTCGGGCAAATACCTTATTATAGAAATAAGAATACCCCTGATTGAAAGAGATCTATACGAGGTATTCAATCTTATCCCGGTTCCACGCATTGTGGAAAATAACATGATGATGAAGGTCGAAACTATCTCTGAATTAGCAGCCATCAACATGAGAAAAGATTCGTATTTAACTATCACAGACACGGATCTGCAGTCATGCATATTACAAAACCCTGTGACTATTCTGTGTCATATAAGAAAGCCTATTCACCACATGAAAGATGATCACAGCCTTTGTGAAACAATCCCAGGTACAAGAACTTGTAAAACTAAAACTACCTCGTGCAAGAATGACTGGAGAGAGCTAACATCAGAAAACAAATATTATTATTTATGCTGCAATGAATGTAACGTCAAACTTCTGTGTGAAGATCAAGTTAAGGCAGTTAGGTTATCAGGTGCGGGTCTATTACGCGTTGGGGAAGGCTGTTTAGTAAAAACAGAAGATTTTATGGTGTATTCAAACAAAAGACTGTCTAGTAAAATTATCACGACAACAAAAATTATCTCGCCAGAAATATCACCAATCAACCACATAATAAATATCACTATGCCAGAAACCTCATATGAGCTTAATCTCAATACCTCAGACAACCTCAGACAGTTTGAAGCTATTAAGAGAAGTCTTGAGATCATGAAGCAGAGTGAACCTTTGAGCACTAATATCTCCTACCACGACATCCATCTTTATATTGCTACATATCTCATCATACTGGGAATCTTGGTATTGGTGGCAGCCTACGGCTTTAAACGTTGGCGGCGAAGACAACGTAAAGGAAATCGTTCCACTTCTGCAGCAGAGCGGTCGACAGCCGCTGTGGCGACTGCGGTACCGTCTCCTCACCCCGTTACAGAAAGTGTTGTGATTGAGTGTAGTGAAATTAGGGAAAAAGGGCAATCTAGTAGTAAATCAGTGAAAAGTGATCCTAGACGACTAGCTCTATCTAGTGAGTGCTTACAAAAAAAGGAAGATAGAGGTTCTTCACCGATCTTTCGCGTGTTTTCTCTTCCTGATTTACATTGTAGCGATTCTGGTTAATTTGTAATGTTACCTTCATCTCATTTTTTAACATAACTAACCCTACATAACTATTTTAGTATTATTTGAACATTGTTTTCACCTTGTTAATATTAATTTCATTACCCATTTAACTATACTTACTTACTAACCTCATCTTTTTCTCCCTCGGGAGCATGTTCAGGTCAATCACCGAACAATAATAAACATGTCAGCGTAATGGCGACACCGCGCTGTATGCCTTGAATATTTTATGTATTACCTAAGTAAAAAACAGTCAGTACGCTTTCGGATGGCAGATCGGGCGCGACTCAATCTCATCTTTCACCTCATTAGTTTTAATTGTTATCACCATTGTATTGCTGAAATATAGCATCTATCTTTATACTCAATCTTAGTTTATCTCAATCTCACCCCAACCCCGAACAATAGGTACTTGGTATATAGAAGAGACCGGGAAAGCTCGGGCTATCACTGGGATAGGGATGGCGGAGGTGTCTTGATTGCAATATCTAAAAAACTAGTATCAAGAAGATTACTGCATAGACAAAGTAATTGTGAGGATCTTTGGGTGTCTGTAGAAATACCGTGCGAGCGCTCGAGGCAACTCCGCCGTCTTGATCTGTGTGCAGTCTACCTGCCACCACCGGTCTCTAAATCAATGTTGGAGCATTTTATTGGTAATTGTAATTCTTACCAGGATAACCATAATGCTTACACATGCATCGTGGGAGATTTTAACTTGAAAACTATAAACTGGAATGACCTAAACAATCCTCTCAAAAATAAGCACATTAGTAGTCTCGATCAACTTCTTATTGATTTACATTAGTTAATAATCTCCGACAATGCAGTAATGTTACCAACAAAAACAGTAGACTACTGGATGTTGTATTGGTGGACGTTCCAGGTTGTTGCGTCAGTGAAGCGGATCCTTTAAGTGTTGTAGACTCTCACCATCCTCCATTAGACATACAAGTATCATTGACGGAGTCGCTAAAACTTAAATCTAATAGCATTGCAAAAAGAAACTTTCATAGGGCCGACTATGAAGCAATAAACAAGCATTTGAAGGATAAGGACTGGGAGGAGTGTCTGGGATGTTGCAGTGATGTTGACGAAATGGTGGAAGTTTTTTGCAGTGTTATTGGATCAGTTGTTAATACTTTTGTACCTGTCATCCGAAAACAACGTAGTAGTATTCCAATATGGTTTGATAAGAAACTTCTTAATTTATTAAAAGAAAAAAACAAACTTCGTATTGGGTATAAAAAGTACAAGAATCCCCTTGACAGGCTATCTCTCAGATTAATCTCTAAACGATGTGACAATTACGCTAAAAAGTGTTACAATAATTACATTGAGAGAACAGAAGAATCTATTGCCAGATGTCCTAAAATTTTCTGGTCATATGTCAAGAATAAACGTGGTGGAGAAAGTTCATACCCAGCATCAATGACTAATGGTCCGATAACATCATCGAATGGAGAAGGAATATGTGAGTTATTTGCTTTAAATTATAGCAGCGTTTATAAGGAAGAAACAACATCACCCTCAGGTCAAAACTATGTAGCCTCTGAATACCTGGAAGCAATAGCCAAACAGTCAGACAGTATAGCTTCCGTGGACATCGAATATGAAAATGTTGAGAAAAAACTAAAAAGCCTTGATATTACTAAGGGAGCAGGCCCAGATGATATACCGCCACTATTTATTGCCAGATGTGCACCTAGCCTGGCTATTCCTTTGGCGAAGATATATAACGCCTCAATCCGATCTGGTCAATTCCCTAAAGAGTGGAAACAGGCGAAAGTAGTACCGGTCTACAAGAGTGGAGATCCTTGTGACGTAAAGAACTATAGACCAATATCCATCCTTTCGATCTTCGGTAAAATATTGGAGTCGTTGATTTGTCCACATATTCAACGCTATTTTTCAAAGTTCTTAAGCAACCATCAGCACGGCTTTGTAAAGAACAGATCCACAAGTACAAATCTGGTGTCCTTTGTTGAAGCCTCATGCGAAGCCATGGATAAAGGTATACAGGTTGACGCTGTTTATACGGATTTTAGTAAGGCGTTTGATAAGGTTTCACATAAACTGCTTGTTAAAAAACTAGCTATGTACGGCGTCACCGGCAGTCTTCTAAAGTGGTTTGGTTCTTATCTGGCTGGTCGAGAGTTTTATGTGGTTGTCAATGGGTTTCGGTCAGGCAGGTATGAAATTGCGTCAGGTGTCCCTCAAGGTTCTCATCTGGGCCCGGTATTATTCATCTTGTTTATAAATGACGTGACATCGTGCTTTCAGAATACTAGCATATTCCTTTTTGCAGACGACCTGAAAATTTCAAGAGCCATCAGGTCTCAACAGGACGTAAACCTAATGCAAGAGGATATCGATCGATTATCTGCATGGTGTTATTGTAAAATATCGAAAAAAATATATTGAATAGTTCGAAATGTAGCCACATAAAATTCACCAGGAAAGTAAATACAGTGAATTCGGCGTACCAAATAGACGGAGTGAACTTATGCGAGGTGGATGTAGTACGAGATCTGGGAGTTATCTTGGACTCTAAACTCACATTTGTACCACATATTGAGAACATAATCAGTCGATCCCAACGTATGCTTGGATTTGTCATTCGTAATGGAAAGGTATTTCAACGCCCACATTCTAAATTAGTTCTCTACAACAGCCTTGTAAGAAGCATCCTGGAATACTGCAGTGTGATATGGAGGCCTCACTATGCAACCCACTCGCTGCGGATAGAACGAGTCCAAAAAAGGTTTATCCGATACCTAGGGTACTCAAAGGGAAGGCAATTTAAATATCTCTCCTACCTTGATAAACTAGGCTGCTACAAAATGAGTACCCTGGAAGCTCGAAGAGAGCTCTTGGACTTGAGATTCGCATATAAACTGCTCAATAATATCATTGACTGCCCACAATTGGTATCTAAGTTCAATTTCAGAGTACCCCGCAGACCACCTCGCAAACCTATAACACCCTTGGCTCCATCTGTCCGCCGTACAGTGTTTGGTGCTAATTCTCCTATACCCCGCATGTGCAAACTCATAAACGAACGCAGCGACCTGGTTGACGTCCACCAAGACTCAATTTCAACGTTTATCAAACGTAACTAGTATTAGTATTTAATATAATTATCTAGAATTTGAGTACATTATTCAAAACTAATTAAAGTACATAAGTCCTCATAATTAAATCTATAAAATTAAGTAATCGTAATCTTTAAAATCAGTCTTTAAAATTAAATTAATTTATATTTACAAAGAGCATTTTGCATGTGGTGTTTGCCTGTAATTGGTTGTGCAGTTAGATTTAAGACACAATTACATAAATGTTTCTATCTGTATAATATCTGTAACAACTGTTGGTGAACCTTAATAAATAAATAAATAAAATAAAAAAATAATTTTCATAATTAATTGACTTTACTTGATGGTCTTTTAACCAATGTTCTGTTAAACAAATGACATCAAACTTGGTATTTTCTAAAAACAATTCTATTTCCAGTAATTTGGAAGAGCAACCTTGGATATTTTGATTGTATAATTTTAACGTATGTTGCCCCCCCTTTGGTTTCTTATTTTTGTGTATAATATTGCCAGAAGATACCTTTTTATTAATCTCTAATAATAATAATTGTTTATTTGAAGGGATAACTTCTGTTGTCTTACTTACTAGTTTAAAACATTATCCGGAGTGACCTCCACAACTACAACTGAAGCGTCCAGAATGCCCGTCGCAGTTCCAGCAGGAAGAGAATACCTTATCTGACTGGTAGTGGCCTCCAAAGATGTTGGTATTATAGGTGGATCCTCCTTCGTACAACATGATGATTTATAATTATTGCTCACTATCCTGTTAGTATAACTAGACAACACAGACTCGTCACTAATACTACCATTTGTTATATTAGCTATAACCCCATTAATATTATATGCTATCAACATAGCAATCAGATGTCTACATTCCCAAGACAGAGATAAAGTTCTCTGAGTTAACTTAAAACCACTAACAAACTTGTTAGTGTCAAAATACAATAATTTGTCACTATGACAACATGTCAATCTGTGAATAGTACTATTCAACTTATAAATATAATTATTGTCATAATCTGATAAAGTATCAGAGTAAGGTAAAGCACACAACATTATTTTTCCTATATTTAATTTTAATAAGATGTCCACACCATCCACTATATCCTTTTTGGTAATACCAGTACTATTACCTAAAAGCAAAACCATTGTAGAATAATTATCTAGGTTTGTGTTTGCAATTCTTTTAATCATTTGTTTGAAACTTATGTTATGATAACTATGATTAGTAAAATTATGGCTAAGGTAATTGAGTAACATTTTTCCAAAGCCAGAACCTAATTCGTCACAGAAAAATATAGATTTATTTTTCTTCTGTGTATTAACACAGGTCTCTGCTGGAAGAGCCAACGCCGGCGGAGGGAAGTCAGGCTGAATCTGAGGAGGTGGTGGTTGGTTGGCACAGCTGCATGAGAGATTATTAGTCAGAGACTCATACCTCTCAGCATTGCACTTCACCAAATCCAGTAGTTCCCCAGCCTCAAGCAAGCGCTCACTTAATTGTTGTTGTGAAGTCTCATATTTCTCAAAAATATCCTTCAGCAAGTGCTCCTTATGTAGTATATCATTATAAAGGAGCTTAGTATCAATGTCATACTTTTCCCTACATTCATCTAACTCGACAGTACAACTATTTAAACTTTTTGAAAGTATGACACGTTCCTTTCTAAGGGAAAGATTTAATTTTAAAAGATTTTGTTTTTTAATAACTTTCTGTGACCGTTTTATTATTTTCTTCAATTTAATATATTTCTTTAATTTATTGTGACTCATAACAATAGGACATAATGGTATGGTATCGTCACCAGTCAAATCTATTGTTATAGCTGGCTCACACACTGATTTGAACTTGCTGCCTACCAAATTATTAAATAGGTTATTGGTGTTAGCGACCTGTTCACTGACTTTGTCTGTTCATTCACATAATTTCTGTTTAAGTTTAACATAGACAGTGCGGTCAGTCATCTTTGTTTGAGCTCTGCTTTACAGAAAGTTCTTTCCCATTTTGGGTGTTCGATAAGTAAGTAAGCAAGCCTGTGCTGTGAGCAAAGTGTCGTAGTGCTCTTGGTAGAAATTAGTGATACACAAGAGTGATTGGTAAACGAAAATATGCTTGTGCTACGAGTATTTGAACGAACCGCTCAACTGTCGATCAACCTTTTAAAGGCCGATAACAATTAAGATTCTATTGTGTCCCGTTAACGACATTTAGAGGTTTAAACACTTTAATTATACATGTGGGTGAATACCCACTAATAATATAGTGATTTATGAGTCGAATCTAGATTTTTTCTGCTTTGGGTTATTTGTGCGATAGTTTCTTGCCCGCCAGCTCGTATAGGTGGATATTTCCGGGGCCTTAAAGTTAAGTTTTCTATAGGTCTCCGAGCATCGTGGTTGATCTCTAACATCCGGTTGTTGTGACGCATCTTTTCTTCCCTCTTTAGCTTTAAATTTAAATTTGCCAGGAAAAAACTGGTGGATCCCTCCTTGTTCCTTTACCAGTTCAGATAGTTTTGATTCAGAGAACAAATGTGTAGAGGACGGAGGAATCGTATGTAGAAGTTCGTGCAAAATTTTATTAATGGGTTTGTAGATGCTTCGTCTTTGTTGAACGACCTCTGCTCTTTTCCCACAGGTGTACTGGAGTAGGGTGTCTGAAGTTTGACGGAATGAAGATTCAGAAGACAAGAAGTGTTTGCTTATGACTGATTTAACTTCCAGTGTAGCTTTTTGGTAGATTTCTTGAAATTGCTTTCGCTGTTGCAGCAACCCGTGGGTAATAATTCCAAAACAGAGATCCATTGTCTCCAAAACTGTAACAAGTTGCCATGATGGAGTGACCGTTGCTAGATTACTGTTAACTTTCAGGTTTGTGAAAACAGGAGCAGCCTGAAACTTTTTCTGTTCTTCTGCGTATCTAATATTCGACCAGCAGTCAGTACCTAGAAGTTGACAAGCAATTCCTTGTTTTACAAGGTCATCTGCGGCAACGCTTAGCTTTGCTTCGGTTTCTTTTGTCTCAGGTGCAAAGTCGTGTCATCAGAGATGACATATTGCTAGATTGCTGCAGCCTTAGCAGGGTCCTCAACAATTCCGATTGTCGGGCTTCCTGGCTCCCTAGAAGGCTCCTCATACATTTCTAGGTTATAAGATGGTGCGCACCAGCTTCCTTCATCACTTGAACTGCAGTAATCGGCTTTTTCCATATTGGGACTTCTAGCTTGATTCGAAATTTTTTCATGAATCAGCCTGATATTCTCGTTTTGGTCTTTAGAGAGTTGACAGAGCTTCTCAAGCATGGCATTTTGTTGTTTCATGAAGTCGGTTAAGGTATCGCTATCTTCATTGCAAACTATCTTGGATGGAGCAGGGGCACTTAACTTTATAATTTTACGAATTACACCTTACACTATGTATTTCACTACATTGACATCACGCATTATTATGCAAAACACTACATTAAATACTACTTCCGATACTTTCTACAATGAACTTACCACTATTATACCATACACTACTATTTACAAAAATGAATAACACTAGAAATCTAAAAGTTGGATTATTTAATGCGGGGTCGCTCGGTACGCGTCAAGAGGAGTTCCTTGTCGCTATGGATAGCATCTCGGTGGACATCATGGCAATAAATGAGACCTGGCTCAGGCAGGGAGAGGAGGGCCGCGCGCCGACAGTGCGCGGCGGGCGCGGGGGCGGCGTGGGGTTCTACGTGCGCCGCGGGGTGCGCGTGCGCGCCGTGCCGCACCCGCCGGCGCCGCAGGTCGAGCAGATGTGGCTCAGGCTCAACGTTAACTCGCATTCGGTTATCATCGGCACTGCATACAGGCCGCCGTGGCTTGATGTGAATGTCTTCCTGGATGCGATTACCGACTCTCTTTCCTCTTTTTCTAGCGTGGATAAGGTTATCTTGCTCGGTGACTTCAACATTAACATGTTAGACCAGCTGGGAAATAAAACAATGCTACTTAACAATTTTTTACTATGCTCCAAGCTAAAGCAGATTGTTACTGAGCCTACCCATTTTACAGACCATAGTGAGACACTTATTGATGTTTTGTGCACTGATGCCCGTGTGTGTGGGGTCTCTGTATCACACATTCCGGAGCTCGGTCACCACGCAATTATCTCTGTTGAATTAAATTTTAAAGTAGAGAAGCCATCTCCTCGTTGGATTACCTATAGGCCACTTAAAGACATCCTCCCCGAATTTTTTAATGACGACTTAAATAAAATGGACTGGGAACATATTGAAAGTCTGGAAGATGTGAACTCCATGGTTGCAATGTTTAATCAATACATTTTGACACTATTTGATTTGCATGCACCTCTTAAAAAAGTCTTAATTAAAGAGAAGTCTTATCCCTGGATAACTGACACTGTTAGGGAAATGATGAGGCTGCGTGACAAGTGTCACTTGAAGTCTAGAAACACAAAATCCGAACATCATATTAAAGCCTACAAAGAGCTAAAATACATTGTTAGAGCTGCTTTTGATAGTGAGAAGTGCGCATATTTTAAGAAATACATTAATAACAATATTAAACAACCTAAGAAGTTATGGAGTCACATTAAATCAACTATAGCCACCTCAAAAAAACCAGAGCACAGTCTGCCACATTTCTGTAACAACCCGGAATCAATCAATCAACACTTTTTGGATGTACCTGGTAGTGGTCAAGTCACAACTGCTGATTTAAGTTATTTTAAGCAGCATAGACACGGTAACAGTCATTTTCAGCTTGAGCCGGTTCAGCAGGATGTGGTGCTGAGGATATTGCGCAGTCTCAAGTCCAATGCGCAGGGCTCTGACCATATTTCTCTGGAGATGCTGATGTTGACACTTCCTCGAACCCTTGCAGTTATTACGGCTGTAATCAACAGATCCATAGTCACCTCTTCTTTCCCTGATCTGTAGAAAATGGCAATAGTGAGACCAATCCCTAAAGTACCTAACCCCACTAGTGTGAAAGACCTCCGTCCGATAAGTCTACTGCCATGTCTGTCCAAGATTCTGGAAAGGGTTGTTTCTGACCAACTCAGGGCATATCTTGAGCAACACAGCATTTTGCCGCTAGCTCAATCAGGATTTCGCAGGGCCCACAGCACAGCGACAGCTCTCCTAGATGTAGTCGGTAACATTTTTGAAGCCAGAGATCAGGGTATGGGGACCCTTCTTGTCTTACTAGATTTTTCGCGTGCCTTTGACTCTATTAACACTTCACTTCTTCTTTCCAAGCTGTCTTATTATGGCTGTGACGTCGAAACGGTTAAGTGGTTTGAGAGTAACCTTAATAATCGCTCACAGTTTGTCCAGGTGACAAGCGACAGTGGAGATATCATGTTTTCTGGTCCGAAGCGCGTGGACAGGGGCGTACCGCAGGGATCGATCTTAGGCCCGCTTCTCTTTATTCTGTACAGTGCTGACATTACCAATTGTTTGATTAACACAAAGTTCCACCTTTATGCCGATGATCTACAGTTATACCTCTCCTTCCGCTCCCAGGATGCCACTGAAACTGTAAACAGAATAAATGAAGACTTGGAGAGGATCTCGGCTTGGTCCAGAAGAAACTCCTTAGTCCTGAATCCAAGTAAGTCCAAGTATATTGTGATGGGATCTAGGGATTTCCTGAACAAAATGCTTGCATGCAACTTGGACCTTAAAATTGATGGTTGTGGGGTGGAGAGGATTTTGGAAGCTCGTAATCTTGGGGTAGTGTTTGACGGGCAGCTGCACTTTGAAACTCACATTCTTGAGGCTGTGCGCAACTGCTTCTACCGACTCAAGCTCTTGTATCGTGTCCGTCCATACATAAGTGTGGATATGCGTGTCATGCTATGTGAGTCACTTGTTCTATCCAAGCTGAATTATGCTGACACTGTGTATGGGGCGTGCATTCTCGGTAGAAGCGAAAAACTGATCCAGCGGGTGCAGAATGCTTGTGCAAGATTCTGCTACAATGTCCCACCACGCTCTCACATCACTCCATTTTTGAACAAGGGTGATGAAAATGTCAGCACGCAGAAAGCTTCACCTGGCTACCCTACTCTTTGGCACTATTCTCTCAAAGAAACCAGACTATCTTTATAAGAAACTGTCTTGGTCGCGCGACGTCAATAAAATTAAAACTAGAGCATCTTCATACCTCATGTTAGCCTCATCGCACTCCCGCTGCTGGAACGACTTGCCACCACCTTTTCGTGCTATAAAAACAGTTAGCACTTTTAGAAATAAATATAAACAACACTTACTACAATTACAAAAAGAAAACAGTCACTAAACTCACCCTGGGACTGCACGCAGTTAATATTGGTGACCGTAGCGAAGTGTTTTTTTTCTAGCAGGAGACAAAATGACGACAACAGAATTATATAGGCACAAAATTAACTTGAAACCTAACGTAGCTCCGGTATATTCAAAGCCATATAGACTACCATACTCACAGAAAGGAGAACTAAACAAACAAATATACAACTTACTTCAGCAAGGTATTATAAAAAAATGTAACATCGAATAGTCACGCCCAGTTTTACTAGTACCCAAAAAACCAGACTCAGCGGGTAGTAAAAATGGCGATTAGTTATTCATTATCGCAAACTTAACAACAGCATTCAAGATGATAAGTTTCCTCTACCGAATATAAATGAAATATTAAACTCTTTATCAGACTGTTTATACCTCAGCCATTTACATTTAAACCAAGGTTTCTATAAAGAAAGAAAGAAGAAAGAAAAATATTTTATTTGGAACACGCACAGGAAATATAACAATAGAAACAAACATTAAATCTATAAAATCAGTAAAACAAGTAATAGAATAAAATAAAACAACGTGAAACAGGAAAAGAAAACCTGTGCGATGCCAAAAAGGGTCCTATCTCAGCATAATGCTACGGTATTTGAGAAATAGTAAACAAATACCGCAGGGCTGATATTCTGATAGGGCTCACTGTGATGCCACGGACACATCTACGGACATAAAATAAATAATAAGAATAAGATAATAAAACAAGAATAATATAATAGATAATAGAATATACAATAAAAAATAATAATATAATAAACACAAAGTAAAACTATGAAAACCGATAAACTAAATATTACGGTCGACCCACACCTGCTCCAGCATCGCTTGTCTATGCTACAAACTAGTCTATGACAAACGAGGGGACGCGAGCGCAAGCGATGCAATGATGTAATGTAATGAGTGTAATGGCTGTCAATAAATATATTTGGGATTGGGATTGAACAAGTACAGGACATTGATCTGTGATAATAATTAAGTATTTTTATCATACAATGAACGTTCAAAAGAGTAAAGAATACTTCAGAGTCGATTAAATATTAATAGATAAGTTATGGATGTGGTGTAAATATGATAAAAAATGTATCGTTGTTGTCTAAGACTGACTGTGTATGTTGTGATGTGTAAGTCGAGGAAAACGACTCAATGTCAATCACCCTCACCGCAATAACCATGAATAAACACTGATAGAAGCAACACTTCGCTACGGTCACCAATATTAACTGCGTGCAGTCCCAGGGTGAGTTTAGTGACTGTTTTCTTTTTGTAATTGTAGTAAGTGTTGTTTATATTTATTTCTAAAAGTGCCAACTGTTTTTATAGCACGAAAAGGTGGTGGCAAGTCGTTCCAGCAGCGGGAGTGCGATGAGGCTAACATGAGGTATGAAGATGCTCTCGTTTTAATTTTATTGACATCGCGCGACCAAGACAGTTTCTTATAAAGATAGTCTGGTTTCTTTGAGAGAATAGTGCCAAAGAGTAGGGTAGCCAGGTGAAGCTTTCTGCGTGCTGACATTCTCATCAAATTACCCTTGTTCAAAAATGGAGTGATGTGAGAGCGTGGTGGGACATTGTAGCAGAATCTTGCACAAGCATTCTGCACCCGCTGGATCAGTTTTTCGCTTCTACCGAGAATGCACGCCCCATACACAGTGTCAGCGTAATTCAGCTTGGATAGAACAAGTGACTCACATAGCATGACACGCACACACTCCACACTTATGTATGGACGGACACGATACAAGAGCTTGAGTCGGTAGAAGCAGTTGCGCACAGCCTCAAGAATGTGAGTTTCAAAGTGCAGCTGCCCGTCAAACACTACCCCAAGATTACGAGCTTCCAAAACCCTCTCCACCCCACAACCATCAATTTTAAGGTCCAAGTTGCATGCAAGCATTTTGTTCAGGAAATCCCTAGATCCCATCACAATATACTTGGACTTACTTGGATTCAGGACTAAGGAGTTTCTTCTGGACCAAGCCGAGATCCTCTCCAAGTCTTCATTTATTCTGTTTACAGTTTCAGTGGCATCCTGGGAGCGGAAGGAGAGGTACAACTGTAGATCATCGGCATAAAGGTGGAACTTTGTGTTAATCAAACAATTGGTAATGTCAGCACTGTACAGAATAAAGAGAAGCGGGCCTAAGATCGATCCCTGCGGTACGCCCCTGTCCACGCGCTTCGGACCAGAAAACATGATATCTCCACTGTCGCTTGTCACCTGGACAAACTGTGAGCGATTATTAAGGTAACTCTCAAACCACTTAACCGTTTCGACGTCACAGCCATAATAAGACAGCTTGGAAAGAAGAAGTGAAGTGTTAATAGAGTCAAAGGCACGCGAAAAATCTAGTAAGACAAGAAGGGTCCCCATACCCTGGTCTCTGGCTTCAAAAATGTTACCGACTACATCTAGGAGAGCTGTCGCTGTGCTGTGAACATCCAAAAAGTGTTGATTGATTGATTACGGGTTGTTACAGAAATGTGGCAGTCTGTGCTCTGGTTTTTTTGAGGTGGCTATAGTTGATTTAATGTGACTCCATAACTTCTTAGGTTGTTTAATATTGTTATTAATGTATTTCTTAAAATATGCGCACTTCTCACTATCAAAAGCAGCTCTTACAATGTATTTTAGCTCTTTGTAGGCTTTAATATGATGTTCGACCTGCGGCGCCGGCGGGTGCGGCACGGCGCGCACGCGCACCCCGCGGTCAATCCGCGCCGGCTCCAATCGACGAGTGCAGGCCAGCCATCTCCCGACGGAATTCTCGCATCTCATCCCGAACCTCCCGCAACTCAGATCGGAAAAGCCTTATTTCTTCCCGCAGTGTCAGCTGCGTATCAGGCGAGGGTTCTCCATCAGTACCCTGTTCGTGTTCGCTCCCCGCCCGCGACAGTACCTTAGCCACTGCAACGGGGGGCTTGGTCAAAGTGCCCTGATCCTGAGTCACCGCGACAGGCGACCTGATCATAGCACCCTGCAGTCCTGGTACTGTAACCGGAGCTACCGACGCTGCCGCAACAGGGGCCGCTGCCGTTGCTGATTCAGTGACAGGGGGCCCACTACCCTGGTCCTTGATGGGTGTGGAGCTATTGTCACCCCTAGGCAGCTTCTTTCTGCACTCGGGGCATAGCCACTCCCTGCTTACCTGCCCCGACTCGGGCAACAACAAGCATGCGAGGTGATAACGGTTGTGGCAAGAAAACTTGCTACACGTGGCGCCCCCTTTTGATGACAGAAACTTTCCGCAAGCTGCACACTTGACCATTTTGGTACGGCTAAGAACAGCTAGATGGCGCACACCTCTCTTAAGCCTCTTGGCGGCGCTAGATGGCGTCGACTACTCAAAAGTTATTGATTCCGGTATGCAGATCTGTGGTATTGACCCTGGTCAAAAACATCAAAAGTGACACTTTTGGGGGTACCGCGAGCACCAAAAAACATCCAAGTAACTTCAAAGTCAGAAAAGTAGGGTTTTACTTTGTATTTTTGAATTTGTTTTTGCGGATTTATACTACCGAAATGTTGTATATTTGGCTTGGAAACGATCACACACGTAAGTTACACTACTGTACTAACGTTAACACGAATTTTACGCGGTATAGACTAGTGTTTTTATTTAATAATAGTGAAGAGACGAACAGCCGATGCGTACCGTAACACGTCCGTGACGTCACTCTCTATAACGTTGATCTACACGAAGACAGCCGCAAATACACAGTATTTGCTTCAGGCCAATACCAGATGCCGCGTATGCCCATGGGTTTAAAAACCAGCCCCAGTTCTTTTTCACATATGATGACAATTTTATTTTCTTTTATTAATTGGCTCACCAACAATTGAATACACCGATACAAAGTTATGAGATAGATCCAATACTTATAGAATTGTGTACCAATTTCTTACAGGTAAGCACATCATGCATTACTTATTTGTCGATTGATATTGAGAGCCTGCTTAAAATTAGTAGAGTTAAACTCACCGAACATAATTATGCTTTCAACCAAATTCCAATTAAGAATTACTCCAAAATGAAAATTACATAAAATCTAATTCAAAATTAAAATCATAATGAGAATCACATAAAATCAAATCCAAAATTAAAATCATAATTAAAATTAAAATCACATAAAATCCAATCAAGATTAAAATTAAACTAATAATGCAATAAAAATAAAAATGCAATTAAAATAGAATTAAAATTAAAATCAACACTAAAATTAAAATTAAAATCAAAATTAAATTTACACTAAAAAGAATTTACAAATTTTTGTACATAATACTACGGAATCTACCAAGTGAGTCAAAATGCACATCATCAAGGTCACTGCAGCTATTTAATAATTTACAAAGGCAAAGGTATTGGAGAATTAGCACCAAGGACAGTTCTGCGAAAAGGAGGACATAAGGGGGTTATAGGATCTCGTGACGAACCTAAGCATTCTAAAGGCTTTCTTAACTACATTTTCAATATGGGATACTAATGTTAACTGCCTATCGAACAAAACTCCCAAGTCTGTCATATGTTCCACTTCCTGAATTAAGTTGCCACTAATGTAATAAGCAGATCGTGTTAATATAGTTTTTCTGGTGAATTTCACATGGTAGCACTTGCTGATATTAAAGCTCATATCATTATCATTACACCACTTTACTAACATGTCAATATCCCTCTGTAGCAACTCAACATCATGGTCTGATTCTATTATTCTACAAAATTTTAAATCGTCTGCATACAGGTAACACACTGTAAATTTCAACTCATTGGCGAGATCATTACCAAATAAGTTAAATAAAACTGGGCCAACATGTGATGCCTGTGGGACGCCAGATGTGACCTCGTAGTAGCCCGACTGGTAGCCATTGAGGGCAACAAAGAAGGAACGACCATCGAGATAAGATTTAAACCAATTAAGGAGGGAGCCAGTGATGCCGTAAGCGGCTAATTTATGCAGAAGTATATTATGGGGGACGCGATCAAAGGCTCTACTAAAATCAGTATATATCACGTCAACTTGTTTCCCAGAGTCAATGGCACCTGTCGTCCCCCGACACGACGACGCTTGGATCAAAATATTACCTACAACTTTTATGTTAAACTTAAGGGGCCAATATATATAATTTTTGTACTTTTTAGATGCTTTGTTTTTGTCGGGGGTTTTTTAAATTTTGAATTTAATTTTTATTTCCATCTTTTTAAATTTTATATTATATTACTAGTAGAAACGCTACGATCAACACGCAGCTTGCCGAAATCTGCGAAGCTGTACGTATTTTTGCCACAATGAAGCTTGTTACTAATTTATTCTGATTTATCTTTCCTACTCCATCATCAGACCCTGATCACCATCTATCTGTAACCTATTTGTTGAGACCTTTCCAATGAGTCCAAACACGATACTTCTACTGTAAGTTGGTAAGGGAGTTAGGTATCCTGCAAATTCCAGGTGATGCTGCAGCATCTGCTCAAGTTTATTAAATTTTTAATTTAATTTTTATTTGTAGCTTTTTAAATTTTATATTATATTACTAGTAGAAACGCTACGATCAACACGCAGCTCGCCGAAATCTGCGTAGCTGTACGTATTTTTGCCATAGTGAAGCTTGTTACTAATTTATTCAGATTTATCTTTCCTACTCCATCATCAGACCCTGATCACCATCTATCTGTAACCTATTTGTTGAGACCTTTCCAATGAGTCCAAACACGATACCTCTGCTGTAAGTTGGTGAGGGAGTTGGGTATCCTGCAAATTCCAGGTGATGCTGCAGCATCAGCTCATGGTTACTATATTCTTTTCATATCATTGAAATAAGAGAATTCTAAATTTCCAATCGATTAGACCTGTGGAAGATGCTCGCTCATATCCATTCATCAACTAGAAAAGAGCTGATAATCTTCAACCGGCTGAACCGATTTTCTTGAATCATAGCTAAAAACACACACACACAGCACATGCACAGCCACAGCTCTTCTTGACTTAATTTGCAATATCATGGAAGCCAGAGAGCGGGGCATGGGTACCATGCTTGTGCTGCTGGACTTTTCACGTGCCTTCGACTCAATTAATACCTCCCTTCTCCTCTCCAAGCTGTCTTACTACAGATGTCAGACAGAAACAGTCCAATGGTTTCGGAGTTACCTGAGTCGCCGTTCTCAGTTTGTCCAGGTCACAATTTTCCGCAAAATTTCATTTGCCAAAATATTACTTAGCAAAAAATCTCTTCACAAATAATTGTAACGCAAACTTAATGTTTGGCAAGTGAACGTTTAAACAATAACTTGTTTAACAAATAGTACTTTTACCAATTTTTATGTAGTCAAATATTTCAGTTGGCGCAAAATAAAATTTGCCAAATGTTTAGTATCGTCAGTTTCGGGTAGCCTGTTTTTTTTCTATATAATCTAGTCGTTTCTGGCACTCGCCGGCCGCTGCCGCGGCACCGCTAGCTTCGCTCGCTCGGCTCGCGCGTAGTAGGTCACAGTTTTAACCTAACCTAACCTAACAAATCATTTGACCAAACTGTTTGCTGTAATAAATTTGATTCATTGATTGATCATTTGATTAAAGACCAAATGACATTATCCTTGATAATATTCTGCCAAGTAAAAATTTGACCAAATGAAAATGTGCGTACTAAAATCATTCCAAACATTGCATTGGTATAAAAAAAGGTTGCTAAAATTTGTTTGGGTAGTGAAATTTGGGCAAAATCTTTTCGGCAAAACGGCAGATCCCGCGGCACACATACCCACGTTTCATTCATTTTACATTTCACTACAAGTAAAAACGTTACAATTGGAATGTTTTCGAGTCTTCACGATTGCGCGCTTATAACATATCTGTTAATTTAATATCATTGGTCACGGGACATAAATAAAATTAAAACAAGAGCATCTTCCTACCTTCTGTTGGCTTCAACGCACAAAACTGCTGCATTCCGTGGAAGCTTTAAATTCGCTGCCTCTCGCTGCTGGAATGACTTGCCACCTCGTGCTATAAATTCAATTAAGACTTTTAGTACTAAATCTAAGCAACATTTGATACGATTGCAAACGGAAAACAGTTTCTAAACTCACCCGGGGACTGCACGCAGTTGGTATTGGAGACCTTAGCGGAGTCTTATGTTCCTAGTAGCACGATTTTGCTTAAATCGATTTGTTTTACTCCACTGAATACCCTTCTTCCGATTTACAACAAAATACAGTCAATCACAACACTCAAAACACCTAGATAATATTTGTTGTACCACTTTCTTGCCATAGTACCTGGTTGTTTTATTCGTATTAATACGTGGTGTAGTTTATGCAGAACATTAATAAAAGAGGTAGTGTATTTCACGTTTTTTTTTTTCTTATTTTTAGTTACTTACTTTAGTTATTTTGATTACGACATGACACTTTGACAGCTAAATGCACCGCAGTTTCGGAATGCGTGAATGCGCCCGCGGCGTCCCTTCGCTTGTCACCACAGATAACACCATGGACAAGTGATGTTGAACGTCTGGCGTGAGTCGATTCATGCACAAATGTTTATAGTTACGGTTTTTATTTATGTATTATTTTTTATTGTTTTATTTATTTTTATATTATAATCCCCTAGTGGATGGTTTGGATGGATTTATATAAATTGTGTCTGTGTCTGTGGCATCACAGCGGGCCCTATCAGATTACCAGCGCTGCGGTATTTTTATTTTTTTAAATATCGCAGCATTACGCCTACGCGAGCACACGTACTCTCGATCGCCTCTGTGTTTTAAAATTCTATAACCGTGAATAAAGTGCACAAATAACTATAAAACTATACAGTGATCATCTATCATCATCATCATCTAAGTGACGATTGTGTGAAAAATCTCAGTGATATGACAACTGCAACCTTGTCTGTGACCAGTTTTAAAATCACAACGAACTAAAAAGTTTAAATGTGGCTACCGTTCTAGACTTTGACCTCAACAACAACACAAATGAGTCGTCGAAGCTACGTTAATCACCAAAGTTTTACGTAGTAAATGAGTCATTAATTTGAACTCATTGACCAACGTACGTGTAGCGCAGTGGTATAGCGCTCCCCTGTGAAGTGGGCGACTCGGGATCGAATCCGACCCGCCCGACCAGTTTTTGTATTTTATAAACTTTAAATTATTATTTTACAAAGCCGCTCGCAGTCCACAATATGTAAATTGCACCATATTTGGGTACAGATAAGATTATATTTTCTCTAACCATATTCCTAATCCACTTAATTGGAAGAAAGCCTGCTGGAGAATGAAACGAATTCCGCCTCAAATACGGAATTCGACATTGACGACAGGTCACTGTCTGAATCAGACTTAACGTCTCCGAATAAAGAAATGGACACTGATCTTAGGCCAGCACTAGAGGATTTTAAAGCTGAGCTTACTGACATGCTGACTAAATGAAAGACTGAACACGACCAGTTGTTAATATCCTGGAAAGCAGATCAAGACGCAATATTATAGAAACTAGTCAGTGATGTTTCTGAGCTTAAAAAACAGTGCCTCTCTAATCAGACGACAAATTCCGAGATTGAGCGCAGCATGAACTTTATAAATAAGCAACATGATGACGTCATCAACAGGGTTTCTAAATTGAAAAAAGAAAAAAGTGAGAACTCGGAATTTATATGCCAATTACAAAAGCAAATACAAGACCTGCACTTCCAGTCGCGTCCCGCAACTATCGAGCTACGCAATATTCCGATTAAGGTAAATGAAAAGTCACAAGACCTTATTTCCATTTTAAATACTGTGGGCAACACCCTTGGCATGGACATCCCGGCCTCAGCTTTTCGAGACATATACCTCATACCTGGGAAACCAGGCTTATGTAGACCGATAGTTGCTGAATTTTGGTGCGTCGACACAAGAAATGATCTCCTAGCTAAAGCTCGAACTTTCAACAAAGAGCGCCCCGTACTAGATAAGTTTAACACACAGACTATTGGCATCGCAGGCGAAAGGAAACCTGTCTACATCGACGAACATTTACCCCCAACCGTCAAAAAGCTACTTTATGAGACTGGCCAGTTTGCTAAAACCCACAACTACTCCAGTTGGTACTCAAACGGAAGAATTCTTCTGCGTAAGGACCCAGCTGACAAACCAATCCAGATCAAATCAGAGAAATGTCACGCTATGTTATTGAGAAAGCAATGACTATGCCTATTTTATTTTAAACCGTTTCTTTATGCACGCCTTAGTTTTTCCACTGTATTAGCCTGTTGTTTTTGTATTACTGTTAATTACCTTTTACTGTTCATACACTCATTTTACAATGTACACACGCCACGGCCTCACACCCACACATTCTCTCACGCTAGCAACCAGAAATATCCTGTACCTGTACCCTTATACTAGCATCACTTATAAAATTATAATACTTTGTCCCTCTCCTCCGCTTATAATTCGCTATCGAAACTTTTTCAGCACAGAAGTTACCATTTGCTCGATCTCATTCATTTTACAATAAATGGCTAATATAAACAATACATTATCCAATGAAATAGACGATCTCTCCATAGCCTGTTCTCATCTTTGCCCCCCCGAACGATGCTGAGACTTTATTAAGCAACCAAATAATAATTTTAAAATGATTCATATAAATATTAATAGAAGTCTTAGAAAGAACTTTGACCAATTTATCACGATGCTAACAACCACAAAAATTGATTTTGACGTTATCATATTAATCGAGTGTTGGCTAAGAGTTTCTGGGCCTCTTCCATATCTGCAAGGCTACTCTTCTGCCGCAACGACTGACAACAGGTCACAGAACGATGGCGTGGTTATTTACACTAAGACCTTATTAAATTGCACGTACCTTGAACCATCATTCTGTGACTCAAATTGCCTCACCTGTGCAATAGGTGACACAGTAATCATTTGCGTCTATCGATCCCCATCATTTTGTGACCTTGAAATTTTTTACCGAAGCCTCGATAATGTTGTACAATCATTAAAACGCTCTAACAATATTGCTCTGATTGGCGATATGAACATCGATATTAAACCAGACAATCACGATCGCCACTCAAGTAATTATCTCACCCTGTGTGCCTCCTTAGGTCTTTTGCCTGCTCATGTGCTCCCCACAAGATCAGGCAATTGCCTAGATCACGTACTTTTATAATATAAAGGCTCGGCCACTGTAATAATTCTTGAAAGTCATATCGCCGACCACTTACCAGTCATTCTTTGTTTAGGAAAGATGAAAAAATCCGCAGCAAAACAATCAGCTTACGTGCTCCGCTTTAACTTTTCAGAAATCAAAGAAGCACTAGAAAGCACTAACTTTAGTCATGTGCTAAATGAACAAAACTATAATCTGGCTGCAGATCTACTTATATCTACCATTCTAGGTGTTATTACAAAACATAGCTATAACGTTCGAGTCCCTCGAAAATGCAGAATTCTCAAGCCTTGGATGACCCCAGGTTTAATTTTGTATTAAAAATGTTAAAATTCATGGTCTTCCTTTTATTTGTGACACTATGATACTTAGCAAAAAATTATATTTATGATGAAGCCTTTCGATCGGTATGATAAAGCTACAGGGTGATTATTTTTCTCATGTAACGGGTTCGATTCCCGGTTCAACCATGAAATTATTGAAATATCTATGAATGCAGTTTAAATTGTTTTTTAAATTCAAATAATGTCTTCTTTCAGTAAAATGTTCCATCTACAATATTCTAGGTACTTTCCCTCCATGTGGCATATCCGTGGGACGACCTGTATATATTATCTAAAATAGTCTTATAAATATTTATAATTCCATTTATATTAATTTTCCCTGTCTTATTTGAGAACATGTCGAATGATTTTGGTTTGAATCAAAAAAGTAAGCATAATATTTTTTTTGCAGTTCCAGACTTAATAGGTTATTAAATATTTCAATTTTATAATTATGAATAAGAGCTCCGCAAATGTATGTGGAAGTACATAATATTACACTTGTCTGGGATACATAATTATGATAAAGATTCCCTTATTGTTTTCACCAACCCAATGTAGTCATTTGTGCCCTTAACATCTTCACCTCCTAACATGTTAACACAGTAGTCATTCATGTTATACTCCAAAAATGTCAATATCCTGCAATAATCGTTGTGTACTACAATTTGGCAAAATATCGCGACAGTAATTGATGGGCAAAGGTGTTCTACAGCTTGCAAAGTACCATACGAGTTACTGTTGGTCGGGATGCATAATTTGGTCTTCGTGCGTTGGGATATTTCTATCCAGTATTTTTGTATTCAGATGCGGCATCACTTTTATTTTTTGCTTGCTCCGAGGCATTTATTTGCTTATTAAGACATATTATTTCGCTTTTCGCTTGTAATAGTTGTTGGGCTAAATCTGCCATTTGTTTCTCCAGTGCTTGGGCTCTAGTATTGTCATGCCTAGGAGACGGTGTAGGTGGTTCGGTGGAATTATTACTTTTCTCCTTCGGATAACGGTTAGTAGGACTATAACAAAAAGTTTCTGTTAGTCTGCGTTTCACACAATTTTTTACTATTCGATATGTTTTCTTGACAGAGTTCGTTTATTAAGTGTTAACGCTGGACTGCTGCAAATTTGTTTCAAAATAAGAATATCTTGAGTAAGCCGACTTATTTGGTTTTTGAGGTCGACATACGGGTATTTTGTATTCCTAGCCGGGTGTAATTGGTAAAAACAAATTCCAACATAAAAGCAAAAATGAATACTAGTCAGCGAGTCAGGTAGCTACTGAACAATAGACGACCCTTTTCGGGCTCGAGCGCCCGCGCCGTAGCTAGCAAGCCAGTCGGAACTTAATCGTTGTCGCATGCGCTCGCGTCATGCGGATCATCATAATACAGGTAAGAACAGTTTTATTTATTAAGATTTACTAATGTTTACACGTATATGTAAGGTTCAAAATCAATTTTCAATCAATCAATCTCGATTTTTAAGCAGTTTTTACCTGAATTTTAAATTTCAAAGTGATTATAGTTATCCTTCCGAGTACTTCCGATTAACGATTTTTATTGTCACGCATGACAAAAACTGTCATATTATAGATATTTTACGAATAGAGTGCTACTTTACGCTACTTTCGACGAAACGTATGCGTTTGTGTTGGTGTTACCTAAAAAGTGTTAACCGTTATTTTCAAGCAAATTATGAAGTCACATCTGCCTAGCCTTTTTCCCAACTATGTTGGGGTCGACTTCCAGTCTAACCGGATGCAGCTGAATACCAGTATTTTACATGGAGCGACTGCCTATCTGACCTCCACAACCCAGTAACTGGGTAATACGATACCCCTTGTTTAGACTGGTTGTCAGACTTTCGTGCTTCTGACGACTCGTAACGACTGTCAAAGATCCACAAATGACAGCCGGGACCAACGGCTTAACGTGCTTTCCGAGGCACAGAGGAATCTGAAGGCGAACATTGGGAAAACAAAAATAATGCCTTTCAGTCAGCGTATAAATGCAGGTACACCTAATATTAACTATAAGGGTGAACCTGTAGCTGAAGTCCTATTAACAAAATTTCTTGGGCTTACTCTGGATAATAAGTTAAATTGGAAATCCCAGATTGAAACATTGTGCAAAAGATTAAATAAATCAGTATGCCGTACATGAACTTAGAAAGGTCTCAAATATAAATACGTTGCTAGCGGCTTATCATGGTTTAGTTGCTTCAGTACTGAGGTATGGTGTAATCTTCTGGGGAAATTCGACAGATATTGACACAATTTTTAAAGCACAAAAACGGTGCTTAAGGGCTATGTTTGGGCTTCAAATGGTCGAAACCTGTAAACCGTTTTTCCAAGAGTATAAGATTCTGACTCTCCCAAGTCTGTATATCTATGAGGTCTCATTATTTGTAAAAACCAATAAAAACATATTTAAATTGGCATCAGAAATAAATAATAGGCAACAACGGGACGCACTACGCCTCTATGTACCCCGAACATGCACCTCTTTAATGTACAAGAGTGTGTTCCATATGGCACCTCTAATCTTCAATAAATTACCTAAAGAAATAAGGGCAATGAATACGGCCCTATTTAAGAAAAGTCTAAAAAAAATTCTGGTTAATAAATGCTACTATAACTTGAATGACTTCCTTAATGATAATTTTCCCAAATTATAGACCTCGCAGTGACATCAAGTAAAATCAATTATTCAATGAATTATGCATGTATCGCTTAATAACTAATTTTGACATTGACATTGAAATAATTTAAATATTTTTTATTATTTAATAAATAATTTATTCTCCACTGTGACTTTAACTTATTATAACTATTCGTGCTTATTTCATCTAATTTTATCTATTTCAACGTCTATTTTGATTAATTGATGAATAACTATGACTGTATAAATTTTTGCATGCCTTATGGTAGAATCACTTGAAACATGTAATTCTTATAACACCATTGTAACAGTGTATTCAGCAAAAATAAATGATTTGATTTGATTTGATTTTGAGTCTCGATATGTGAAAATGGTCACCCATCCACGAACCAACCCCGGTAAGCGTAGCTTAACCTGATGGATCGACCCGAGCGGCTGTTATTACTTAGCCACGAGCTCCTCCAAAAAGAAGAAAGAAAGAAAGAAGAAGAAGAGAAAGAAGAAGAAAAGCAAATTATGAAGTGTTTTCTTTTTATTGTTTTAGGGTTACCAGGGCTCTCTAACTACAAAGTTGTGACTAGAGAACACCTGTTCAATAAAATGCAACAACAAGAATTACACACTTTTGCTGAAAAAGTCGCATTTTGAGAGGAAGTTTTCGAGAGTAGATTGCAATGCAGATGTAATGAATCGCCTTCTACTATCCTCGGATCCACTGCTTACAAGTCAGAGGCCAAAACCAAAAAGCAGAATGGAACCTTTTTCCAAAGAAGCCATAGCTATTTTGATGCCACCATCACGAGAATCTGAAGATGATTCAGATTCGGAATATGGAACAGAAGAGGTCGGAGAACATGACGATGAACCCTGGCATTCTTCCTCATCAAATTAGATTATATGTAACTATTTAAAAAATTAAACCTTTTCTAAATCATGAATACACTTTTTTTTATCATCAACATATTAGCCCATAAAGCTCATTGTTGGACCCTCCCCATTGGTCGTCTGTACATTTTAGTGTCTTACCTACTTTACAGCAGAAAAAACCGCACAAATAATTACGCCCGGCTAGGAATGCAAAATACCCGTATGTGTGCCGCGACGTTCCCTACTCTAGAGAGGAAAGGATGGGCACACGGGTAGAACGGTAAATGTATCCTTTGTCCTATTCCAGGTCATGCCTGGAATAGGACAAAGGATACATTTTATCCCTACATTCCCACGGGGATCGAGACCTACGCGGGTGAAATCGCGGGGCACAGCTAGTGAATTAATATAAATATCAAATCATTTTAAACCCCGCGCAATAATAGCAGATAAAAACCACGTGTCACGCGGCCACTTCAAAGTGGAGACGCAGCGTATTTACTCCTCCCGCCCCCGCAGGTCGCACCCGCTCACCGCAGTAGCTCTAGCGTGGCCTGCGGCTGAGGCACAACTAGATAAACTTGAGCGACTTCAAAACTTTTGCATAAGATTTATATTTGGCTTGCGCGAATGTGATAACGTTTCTGAATTGTAAAAGTGGTTTCGCTATCCACCAGTTTTTTTTTTTAATAAAAATATTTAAAAATGTAAAGATTATGTAGGGTAACTGACCAGTCGTTGGACATTTAAGCGAATTTTAACTTTACTTTTTTTTTAACTCTAGTAGTACAAACATGAGAGACATACCATAAAAATATATCAATAGTTGAAAAGTGGGTCTCTCTATTTTATGTTGTTATAATACGATATTGTAACGTACAATATATTTAAAATAATTATTTTTTTAAAGTGGCCAAATACATAGTTATTGGACAGCATTTGCAGTGACTGGACATTTATTTGACAGTCATTGGACAGAATGTACGATGGCGCTGTATGATTTTAAAATGCTTTTTTAATTAACTAAAAACAAATCTTAATTAGGTTTTTTAACTAGGATACTTTAAAAATAATAAACAAAACTCAAGACATAAAGACAAGTGTATTTAGTGTATTATTATAAAATAGTAATGTATGTAGGAACCACCTCGCAATTTCACGATCTTTTCCACCATTTTGAACTTCATGTAAAGCTTTATTATGTAAGCTTCTTTGTTTTTAATTTTGGGCATCTTGTCTTTTCTATCTATTTCTACAATCGAATATGGGATATACATGACAGTCATTGGACAGAATTGACAGTAGCGTCCAAGGACTGAATATAAACGTAAATGATAGTCATTGGACGGTGTCCAAAGACTGTAAAGTAAGCAAGCAAAAGAGTGTTTTTTTAATACATTATTTTATACATAACCGTACCGGCACTCGTGCGGTCTGGTTGTGTTTTTTGTCGCGGATTGGATCGCTTTCCCCACTTCGCGAATTGTTGTTTACGCATTGACTCGCGCAATAGGTGTGCGCCGGACCTCCCGGCTGCGCGGCCCTACCGTGTACACGTGATCGCATCATGAATGATAACGTAAGCACTTCTCCGCGCTGTGATACGCCCGTATTCAAGAATGATATACAAAGTTTGTTGAATGATTCGTTGGACATGGATGCTATAGATGATGATGCCAAAAATGAAGGGGAGCTGTTGAGATCAGAAAATAAGCGAGAAAGAGAAGACAGTAATGAAGATGAAGAGGGTTGGACAGAAGTTAAGGGAAATAAAAAGAAGATATGTCACGGTAGCAAAAATTCTGTAAAAGAAGAAAAGTATGAGGTCTATGTTTCTTTCAAGGAACGTCTTCCGAAACAGTTTGCAATGGCACGTATTTTAAAAGAAAATAACATAACAAAAATTAGCCAGGTTAAATATTTAAACCCTTTTAAAATACGCTTTCAATTTGAAAATGAATCGGCTGCTCAAAACCTTATGATGTGCGAGAAACTTTTAGAGAAAGGATGGAGGTTACAGAAGGCTATCCAGCTGTCGGTCTGCTATGGCCTAATAAAGGATGTAGATCTGAATTTTACTGATGAGGAAATCCTCGGAAATATTTCATGTCCAGCCCCCGTCAAGCTTATATCATTCAAAAGGCTAGACCGTCGCAATAGGGATGAAGGTGGTTGGTGCCCCAACGAAACCCTTCGGCTTTGTTTTGACGGTGATCATCTACCGGCATCAGTTCGTGTATGTGATATAAATATAAAGGTTTTGCCTTACATACACAAGGTATCCCAATGTTCTCAATGTTGGAGATTAGGCCATACGCGTAAAATGTGCCCCTCGAAAAACATGGTTTGCCCGAAGTGTGGTGGGCTTCATGAAAATTGCGAAACTTTATTGTTTAACTGTGTCAACTGCAATGGAAACCACATATCTCTGAGCAAAACTTGTCCAGTGTATAAGAAGGAAAGAAGGCTAAGGGAGATCATGTCCGAGTTTGGCTGCACATACAGGAAAGCCCTAGAATGTTATGTTCCTCCCGAAAATGTCGGTCCCCCCGAAATTGTTGTTCTCCCTCAAGCTCCGGCAGCCTCAGAAAATCATGTCTTTTCTACACCTCTTGCAGGCGAGCCTTCACAAGTTAGCAAAACGAATTCGGGAAACTCTTTTCATCACACCTTTGCCGAAGTTATCCATACCAAAGCCACTGTACACAAAGTGCAGACTCCTACTACGGTTAGTGATAACCCCCCTAAAGCCAAAGTACAGTCTCAGAAAAATAAAAACAGCCCTCCAAAAGAAGACTGGATGTTTTGGAATTCAGATGCAGACGATAAAGAATTTCATCAACCACCTGATGATGGAGAGGGTAACGATGAATGTCCATCTTTCAAGGAATTGTGGTCCAGAATAAAGGAAGTTATTTACCTCAAAAAGACTAGCCTAATATTTAAGATAAGATGTGTCTACCAATTGTGCCTAGAATGGTTAACCTTAGTGTCAGTGAGTTTTGTTTCTGAGTGGCCGTGGATAAAAGCATTATTTAACTTTATCATTCCTAGTGATGGCTAACAAATCAATAAAGTTAAATATTTTACAGTGGAATGCCCAAAGTATCAGGCCTAAGTTAGCGTCGTTTCGGGAAATTTTATGCCGAGATAAAGTTCATATTGCTGCCCTTAGTGAGACGTGGCTCGAACCAGAAAGTAATTTTAAAATTAGTGGATATGATGTTTATCGCGCGGACCGAGATGACTCATACGGCGGTGTAGCTATCATAGTACACAAATCTGTTAAAGCGGAACAGAGGCGCGTCCACGTGACTAATAACGGTATCGAGGTAGTGTGCGTTAAATTATTTAATTGCGATCCGTTCGAAAATATTGTTGCTGTCTATTGTCCAACTAGAATTGTTACCACTCAACAGGATTGGGATAGCATGTCATCATTATGGCCATCCAAGACCTTAATTCTAGGTGATTTTAACGCTCATCACGTCAGTTGGTCTTATAAAACTGACCACAGAGGCAGTCTTATTCACGACGCGCTTATAGATAGCAATTTTTGTACTTTGAACGATGGAAAACATACGCGTGTTCGTTTAGTTGACAACAACTTGCAACAGACTTCCCCAGATGTATCACTGGTTTCTTCAGATATTGCGCTTAACATTATTTGGACCGTTTTAAATGAAAACCTTGGCAGTGACCATTTAATGATTAAAATCTCAACATTATGCACGTCATACCTCCCTTCAGTTATTAAAAGGAATTTTGACAAAGCAGACTGGACTGCATATAAAAAATATCTGGAACAAAAATTTTGTCATTTGTATTTACCAAATGACCTTCAAAAGGCTTATGATTTATTTTTAGATATTTTGAATGACGCTGCGAACAAATTCCCAATGTTTAAATTTAACCAGAACCCTTCTTCAGATTTTACTCCAAAGCCGTACTGGACTTCAGAACTGTCACACGCTGTAGCTCATCGTAGGCTAGCATTATCCAAATTTAGGCGTAATCCCACCCCTCAAAATCTTGATACTCTCAACAGTAGGATAAATACATCGCAGAAGTTAATACGGCAGGCTAGGGGAGGGAACTGGCAAAATATTTGTTCTTCAGTTGATCTCACTACATCGTCTAGTGAAATGTGGCGCAAAATGAGATGGCTAAAAGGTTATCGTTTGCCTAGACATTTTATAGACGCCCAAAGTGCCACAAATCTTTTAAATTCTTTAACACCAGATTATGTGTCCCCATCAACCCCTACGGTTCACCATAGTAACCTTTTATTAGAGTGTGAGATCTCTATTCAGGAGCTCGATAAATGTATCAAATCGAAGGATACATCTCCTGGATGCGATGATATATCTTATTCTATGATTAAGAATTTACCTGATGAGGGTAAATTTGTTTTACTAACGTTATATAATAATTTTTTTGATCTCAGTTTTGTTCCTTCTCAGTGGCGCGACATTTGTATCGTACCTATTCCAAAACCTGGTCGTGATCCTAGTCACATTTCTTCACTCCGACCTATATCCTTGATCTCGTGCATATGCAAAATTTTCCATTACGTTTTATTTCGAAGGTTGGAATGGTTTCTGGAAAAAAGTAACACATTCTCTGCGAACACAGTGGGCTTTCGAAGAGGTAGGTCGTGTTTGGATGGCTTAAGTTGTTTAATTTCCACCATTCAAACTGGTTTCTCCGAGGGCTGTTCTACTATGGGTTGTTTTTTAGATATAAATAATGCGTATAATAATGTAAATAATACTGTTCTAATAAATATTTTGGATAGCTTTAAAGTGGGGTCACGTATCTGTAAATATTTATGGAATTTTCTTCATAGAAGAGTTCTCCAAATAAAATCTGGTAATGACTTTATTAGCAGATATTCGGGTAGTGGTTTGGCTCAGGGTGATCCGTTATCCCCACTTTTATTTAACATTATAACGGCGGATATTTGTAAACGTTTGCAGAACAATATTTGCATATCCCAGTATGCGGATGATTTCGCTTTATATGTAGTGTGTTCTTCTGTTAGTGAGGGCGAATACAAGATCCAGTCTGCTCTTGATCTAATCAACAGCATGTTAACAGACGTAGGTTTGGAAATTTCCCCCGCTAAAAGTAAAATTTGTTTGTTTAGTAGAGGTTTTCGTAGGCCAGTTATAGATATCCGTTTAAACGGTATTTTGTTAGAGTTAGTAGACCATGTGAGATATTTGGGATTGTGGCTAGATATGGGTCTTCGATGGAAGAAACAGATAAATGAGGTTCGTGAGCGAGTACTTAAACTAATCAATATTTTTAAGGTTTTAGTAGGACCCGGGTGGGGTGTTCATCCCAACCATTTAAGACGGTTATATATATCTCTTATTCGTAGTCGTATCGACTTTGGTAGTTTTTTACTGGACAATAGCGCTGACACGCATTTAACCAAACTAGATAGATTACAAAACATTTGCCTGCGGTTAATTGGTGGGTTTATCAAAAGCACTCCGATTCACGTGATGGAATCCGAATTAAATTTGCCCCCTCTTTTTATTCGGCGCCGATATTTAGCTGATAAGTTTTATTTAAAATCGAGATGTTACGATTTTCCTTTAATAGGCATATTGAATAAGCTCCATGGTCTTTGTGGTAACAATCCTTATTGGAGAATGAGAAAAAACCACTGTTAGTTAAATCTCACGATGTCCTAAAGCAAGAACATATGAACTGCAGTAGTAAAGTTGGTATGTTCTCCATGGACACTTGGGTCAGCAATATGGACTTATCACGTATTGTAAAGCCTAGTTTAGAATCGGTTGATAAACCAAAGCATTGTTATGACATACATAATTTAAGACCAATATGCTGTAAATCTCTAAATACACAATATTCTGATTTTTATTGTGTGTATACGGACGGTTCTAGACGTGAGAACTATCGTGGCGCAGCCTTTTTTGATTCGCAAGATGCTACATATTTCAAATTCCGTATTTCATCAAAAATTTCAATAATGCACTTGGAGTTGATCGCTATCGCTGAAGCTTTGGCTTATATCAAATCTTTGGACAGTTATCGGTTTGTCATTTTCACTGACTCGAAAAGTGCTCTCCTTCATCTGATGAGATGTACGAGTACTTCACCCTTCAGGGGGCTTCCACTGGCGTATAATATCTTAAGAACCATCACTGAATTTGTTGCCAATCATAAAACTGTTGTGTTGCAGTGGATTCCTTCTCACGTTGGACTGGACGGTAATGAAATGGTTGATCGTTTGGCAAATGAAGCCGCGTCTGATGGGGAACTTTATGCTTGTCCTCCATGGCATACCGAGCTATTACCCCTAGTTAGAGACGGATGTATTCAATCGTGGTCAGAATATTTTGATAAAAGATCTTTAACGAAGGGCATTTGGTACAGGACGATTCAGCCATCTCTTCCACGTATGATTTGGTTCAGCGAGGGCAGGATGAATAGGCAAGAAGTTGTGATGGCTTTGAGACTCCGTTCCGGCCACGTTCCTCTCAATAGTTTTGGTTTTATGATGCGCAAAGTTGATTCTCCCAATTGTGCTGCCTGTGGAATTATAGAAGATGTGCATCACATCTTGACGGAATGTGGTCGTATTGGAGTCCAAAGACGTCAAGCTTTTGACAGCAATCTTAATGTAGGCTTCTATAATAGCGTTCTGGCCTCACCATTGTCAGATGAGGCCAGAACACTTTATCACATTATTATTATGGGTACAAGGTTGCGGGTAGACTAGTTTACTACACAATAAGTATTCATTAATCGGGGTGACATATTCTTTATAGAAAAAACCCTGTAAATAAATAAAGATTAAAAAAAATAAAAAAATATTTTATACCTTATACACACACGAAGAGAGCATAAAATTAAACAAATTTTGTTTCTTAAAAAACAAGTAATTGGAAAAGATGTCCAACAACAAAATAACCAAACTTATGAAATTACAGTCCTTGGACATGGGATAAATTATCCTCAAATTAAAGAACATTAAGATTACGTTCTGAAATAACTCGTAAAACATCATAACTTACCACATATTTATTGCAAATTGTCCCAAACAATCAAAAACCAAGATTGTTTTTACGGTTTGTTCGGCCTCATCCTTAACAAATTTATTTATTTTCGACAAGAATTTGACACAGCATCCCAATGACTACATTAATTTATTTTAACTGCCAACAACCTCGTCTATTGGTAATTTTAAATATTATGATTGAAGTTGGATACAACTACGATCAACAAAGCTTGCTGAATGGTTCAAACAACGCATGTAGTTCTTAAAAAATCCATAAAAGAGCAAAGTGTCCATTCACTAGTCGCGTCCAACCACTAGTCAGCTACCCTATTTAAAATGAAATAAAGGAATAAAAATCTTTATTTATATAATATTAAAGATATTAAAGCTTTGATTGCTTATTTTTTATTGAAGTGGGTAATTAACCGACACAATATCTGTGGCCCTAGTGAAAAGGGATCTAAGTCCAAAAATGCAACTTTACAGGAGACGCCAAAAACACTCCGCGCGCTTCAAATTGCGTGTTTGACCTCGTGTGACATTTAAACCGCTACCAATTGAAATACATGTGAAGTTTTTTATAGGTAAACAATTTATGCTCTTTATTATTATTGAGTTATAATTATTTAATGTTATTAGTTTTTAAGATAATGACTTATACTAACCACAAAATGAATTCATTTAGGGTATAATATAAGTTATACCCCTTCTTCCATAATGTTAAATGTTAATTCATACAAGTGAAAATGAATACGCATTTGGAATGATTATGTTCATACTAATCTCAACAGAGTTACTTTGATTTTTTCCCTTTATTTTAGTGAAAACGGATTTATGTCTAATAATATCACATTACTCACTAAACCATTTTTAAGAACCAGGTCTTGTTGTATTGATAAACACGAACCAAATAAAAACGTGGGTAATTTATGTTAATTTAGATTAAAAAACACAAAATATATTTGAAAAAATCCGTTTAAAAGAATACAAAAGTACTTGAAACCAACTTTTGTAGTTTTTTTTGGTGTCAGTTGGACCCTTTTACACAAGGTAACTTCTTTATTTTTAGAGATAGCTTAGATCCGTTTACACCAAACGATAGAGCATTTTTTTCTGATCACTTCTGTATACTTAACTCATTTTCCACAAAATCGGACTTATACCCCTTTTCACTAGGGCCACAGATATTTTCACAGCCGGTTATAATTAGTAACAATCTTACAATACACTATCCTAACTAATATTATAAAAGCGAAAGTGACTTTTTTTGTTTGTTACGCGTTCACGCTAAAACGGCTGAACAGATTTAAATGAAATTTGACACAGGGGTAGACCATTACCTGGAATAGGACATAAGATACTTTTTATCCCGATTTTCCCACGGGATCGAGACTTATGCGGGTGAAACCGTGGGGCGCAGCTAGTACTAAATAAATATCACAATACAATACAGTGAAAACTCCATTTAACGCCACTCGATTTAACCAGAAACTCTCTAAAACGTCGAAATTACTAGACTTTGTTGGTTTACCTAGCACGTATTTACCTCGACTGTCGGCATCATCAAATTTATAGTTTCAATAGATAATGATAAGCATTAGCAATAAATAAAATTTTATTTGAATAAACTATAATTTAATTAATCATTAAATATATTCCATATAAGTACAAGAAAATAAATATTATTTTATTATTATTACATAAACGTTTGAATTGGATCAAAATAATTTCAGCACTAACCGCTAAAACCAAATCCGTAAGTGCTATCCTTTACTGGTCTCTAGAGAAAATAATTTAAAATGATGGCCAGTGGGAATTGGATCAAAAGTTGTGCTATTGTCCCCCAGCTGTGGGAGCTACGTATGGTATTCCGAAATACCGCTCACCGAAAGGACGGTTTTCCGATAACACTCTACTCCGACGGTTAGTTGAACGAAAAAATAATTGGCCGATGAAACGTTTCGCCGAAAATATTATTTATCGACGGTTGGTAGTCCGAATGAATCCTTCGCCGATGTAACGGTTCACCGAAAACACTCTTCAACGACGATTGGTTAAACGAACGAATCTTTCGCCGATAGCACTCGTTGTAGGGGGGAATTCTTTTGCCAAATGGATAGTTTTTCTTTCAGCTTGACAACACCCTTAGGTCTTGTAGAAGTCATGTTAAAAATACAGGTAATAATAAAATAATACATGGAAGTGTGGCAATAGAAAAAAAAACAAAGTTTTAATGTAACAATAAGAAAATTAAACAAAAAGGCAAATTTATATTGTTTTTTACAATAAAGAATATGATTATGATTATTATGATTTCTCTATTGGAACTGTGACAATAGAAAAAATTAAATAAACTGTGCGAACAAAGCAAGAAACAAATAAAAGTAACACAACGTGATACATTTTTGAAATTATAGTAAATAGTGAGTTTATATTATTATTTGTACTTATAATTATTTTAATTCTTTATTGATATAAAAAAAATATTTATTTCTTGTTTTTCAGGTATAGAATATGGGCCAATCCACCTAAGAAAGATTCTATATTCATTTCACTCTTTTGTGATAAGTGTGTTTGTATCCTAGCATCATATTCAACCTGTGCATTACGTCTACGCTTTGGCATGGGTTCCGAGGAGTTGATTCGTTCAATGACACATTCTGTATGCTTCTGCTCTTTAGCAAATTCAATAATTGTTTTCCATCGTTCATGCCACGATTCTAATGCATTTTGTGTCCTTGGAACAGAAAGTGTGCGATCATAAACTGACCACATGGCTGGTGGAAATAATGCCTGATTTCTTTTTATTATCAAACCCGTGTTAGTTCTTTGCTGCATGTGATGTGATCCCACATAATATTTCTTAAACCAGTGGCCAATTTCAGCTGCTTCTGTCGGCAATATTTTATTTTGGATGATTTCGAAGGCTTCGGATATCTCAGCGGGCTCAAGAAAAGCGAGGGCAACTAAGTGTCTGATTTTGTGCGCAAATGTGAAATCTTCAGCATATCGCCTTGCGAGACCCTCTGACTGGACATGACGCCAAATACTTTGGGACAAATGAAATAAGCATAGCCTGTGGGCGCAGTCTGGAAACTGTCGTTTGACTGCATTGATCACTGCTACTTCAAAATCAGTTAATATATTAGCTGGTGACAAATGGGTATTTAATGTATTGATCGCATATCTTTTCAAAATCTCCAAAAATATGAAATAACAGCTTTCAGTCTTATGTGACAGTAGTGCGTATACCATAGGTAGAAATTTATTTGTGCCTCCTGCAGTTCCCACTAAAAACATGAATAGAAAAAATTTGACAGAACGGAGTTGGACAACTCGAAAATGTCCCGTCCATGATCCAGCATTGTGCATTATTCATACGCTTAACATTAGCTTTAGTACCAAAAATGACAACACTTTCATTGTTACATGTATATTGACCAAGCAAAAATTGCTTTCCATTACTTTTAGCGAGATATTGTGGTACATGAAATTCGTTGATTGTTTGCGGTATCTTAGGAAGTCCTTTATTTCTAACACGCTGCACAATCATTCGGCAAGCTGATTTATTGGGCAATTGATGCGCACTTGTGGTAGCTACGTCTTTTAAACAACGATTTACAATTTGTGACGGACTGTCCATAGATTCCTTCGCACTAGTTCTCAATTTGTTTTTAAAATTCATATCAATAATTTTTTCAGGCTCTGGCATATGTGCATGATCACAATTTTGACTAACAAATGTATGTTCATAACAATCAAATAAAGTTATTACACTTACACCACAACCACTTGTTTGTTTTCTTGTACACCGCCAATAATACTTGTTATCATATTTTTTATTTAAGTGATAAGAATATCCATTCACTACTAGCACATGTCCTCCGCGTTTAGATTAATTTTTAATTAAACAAAACACGAGCGAGAAACATTTCATGTAACGAGGTCTGTCGTCACTAATTTCGCAACTACCCACAAAAAATAAATAAATACTGCCATAGATATTTCTTGTTTTGTTACATGTAACTATTGCAAGTTTATTCAATACTCGTTTAATCTAAATACCATTGTTAATGAGTACATTATGCGTCATTTAGGGACTTATCTTTAATACGGAAGCTCCCGGTATTTATTTATTCATCTATGCTGATAAAATTAAACATGGGACTCGAGTATTGTTTAGCTGCATTGCACATAATTATAAAATATAATAGCTAGCGTAAACTTAATGCTATCTGCGAAAGATTCGTTCGTTTAACCAATCGTCGTTGAAGAGTGTTTTCGGTGAACCGTTACATCGGCGAAGGATTCATTCGGACTACCAACCGTCGATAAATAATATTTTCGGCGAAACGTTTCATCGGCCAATTATTTTTTCGTTCAACTAACCGTCGGAGTAGAGTGTTATCGGAAAACCGTCCTTTCGGTGAGCGGTATTTCGGAATACCATACGTAGCTCCAGCTGTGGCCATAGGGAAGGTTTAAAAATCCGTGTCGCTGTCCCCCAGTGGTGGACACCGAGAATAATTTGTTGTTTCGCTATCCACCACTGGGGGACAGCGAAACAACTCTTAAAAATTAAAATTTTTAATTAATTATTATTTTTAATTAATTAAAAATTAAATTTCGACGTTTTAGAGAGTTTCTGGTTAAATCGAGTGGCGTTAAATGGAGTTTTCACTGTATTGTATTGTGATATTTATTTAAGTACTAAATAAATATCACAATACTGCGCCCCACGGTTTCACCCGCGTAAGTCTCGATCCCGTGGGAAAATCGGGATAAAATGTATCCTATGTCCTATTACAGGTAATGGTTTACCCCTGTGCCAAATTTCATCTAAATCTGTTCAGCCGTTTTAGCGTGAACGCGTAACAAACAAACAAAGTCACTTTCGCTTTTATAATATTAGTTAGGATAGTGTATTGTAAGATTGTTACTAATTATAACCGGCTGTAAAAATATTGTGTCGGTTAGTTACCCACTTCAATAAAAAATAAGCAATCAAATTTTTAATATCTGTAATATTATATAAATAAAGATTTTTATTACTTTATTTCATTTTAAATAGGGTAGCTGACTAGTGGTTGGACGCGACAAGTGAATGGACACTTTGCTCTTTTATGGATTTTATAAGAACTACATGCGTTGTTTGAACCATTCAGCAAGCTTTGTTGATCGTAGTTGTATCCAACTTCAATCATAATTTTAAAATTACCAATAGACGAGGTTGTTGGCAGTTAAAATAAATTAATGTAGTCATCGGGACGCTGTGTCAAATTCTTGTCGAAAATAAATAAATCTTGGCTTTTGATTGTTAGGGACAATTTGCAATAAATATGTGGTAAGTTATGATGTTTTACGAGTTATTTCAGAACGTGATCTTAATGTTCTTTAATTTGAGGATAATTTATCCCATGTCCAAGGACTGTAATTTCATAAGTTTGGTTATTTAGTTGTTGGACATCTTTTCCAATTACTTGTTTTTTAAGAAACAAAATTTGTTTAATTTTATGCTTTCTTCGTGTGTGTATAAGGTATGAAATAATGTATTAAAAAAACACTCTTTTGCTTGCTTACTTTACAGTCTTTGGACACCGTCCAATGACTATCATTTACGTTTATATTCAGTCCTTGGACGCTACTATCAATTCTGTGCAATGACAGTCATGTATATCCCATGTTCGATTGTAGAAATAGATAGAAAAGACAAGATGCCCAAAATTAAAAACAAAGAAGCTTACATAATAAAGCTTTACATGAAGTTCGAAATGGTGGAAAAGATCGTGAAATTGCGCGGTAGTTCCTACATATATTATTATTTTATAATAATACACTAAATACACTTGTCTTTATGTCTTGAGTTTTGTTTATTATTTTTAAAGTATCCTAGTTAAAAAACCTAATTTAGATTTATTTTTAGTTAATAAAAAAGCATTTTAAAATCATAAAGCGCCATCGTACATTCTGTCCAATGACTGTCAAATAAATGTCCAGTCACTGCAAACTGCTGTCCAATAACTATGTATTTGGCCACTTTAAAAGAATAATTATTTTAAATATATTGTACTATACAGTTCAAAAGTGGATTGTTAATCTCGGAAAGCAATTGAATGTCGTGTCGACGTGACTTACGACCTTCTTCTATAAGTTGTTTCAATACTATATACACGCACACACACTCATTTTGTCTGCAACTGATAGAAGTTTATTATTTCAACCAACATAGTATTGGCTTACTAGCTCAGTGGTTAAATAATGAGTCTTGTGAGGTGCTACTATGGCGACCCAGGATCGAATCTCACCTGCGCTGCGGTTAACTTTTTTATTTTTATACTTACTATTTATTGTTTTGTTAGCTTTTATAATACCTAGCAGTATTTCCATAATTAAATAGTAAGTATTTGTTTTTTTTTTTAATTACTAGATATATTTCGATATCATTATTGTTTTGTCCCGTTCGACTTGGTCACATAAATAATTAAAGTTTTGTAGGTAGTCAGAAAACAAAGTAAAATATTTCGATTTCTATGATGTAGACAGATGCAGTTCGTTATGAGTATTCACCTATGCTTAGAACGTTGTTGTTGGTTCGTGATTATTGTGGGTGACGACTGTTATATATATCTATTAGCGGTGTTGTAGTTATTCTTTTCACAATGCAGTCAAATATTAATATTGAAGTGAGGGCAAATATTATTGCGCTGCGTAAAACTGGATGCATTAACAAATACCTAATGAAACCGGACCGAGTGTAAGTGTTACCATTTTAAATATTTCATATTTTACTGAACATAAATCTAAAACAAAGACATTGTTAATCCTTTTACTCAGAAGATATATAATTAAATAAAGTTTTAAATTCAATATGAGGTCAAAGAAAAGAAAAATATAAATTATTTACGTATTTCGTGAATGATAAATAACTATTATGTGTAATAAATATAATGTTATTTATTTACGTTTTTTTTTTCTTCTAATTATGAATAGTAAAGTAAACAATTTTAGTATTTTGCTTAGAGATAGCTAACAGTAGCATTATATTTTATTCTAGAGAAATACTGTGAGTCTGTGGGTCAAACTCAAGATTTACGAGGAAGGCCGGCTAATTCACAAGGACCAGTGACGTCACACGGTAATTTGAAAGATTATTTATTTCGATTAGTGAATGATAAATAATTATTATGTGTAGTAAATATAATGTTATTTATGTATTTTTTTCTTAATTATGAATAGTAAACTAAACAATATTTTATTTTAGTATTTTTTTTAGGCATTTCTAACAGTAGGTATTTCATTATTTGTTTAAGAGAAATGCTGTGAGTCTGTGGGTCAAGATATATGAGGAAGATAAAGCCGGTGCTAATTCACGAGGCGCAGTGACGTCACATGGTGATTGAATATGAAACAAATGGTTTCATACCAACGAGACATTTTGCTGAATTATTCAACACGTCATTATTAACCGTTCATCGTGCACTCAACACTGAACTGGCTTACATCATCGAAGACCAACCAGACTTCACCAGACCACCAGACTTCAATTGGGACAATTTAAATGTCTGCTTGACTGTATCGAGAATAATGGGAGTTAGTACAAAAATTAACCGTAATAAAAAATGTTTACATTATTTTAATAAGTAGGTAATATTATTATTTAGGGATTAAAATTTGAGGTTTAGTTTCAATCTTCTTTTCATAAAGAAAATGAATACTTAAGCTATAACCTCAATACCTATTCACTAAAAACAAATAAAATGTAAAATACATAATGTAAACAAACTGCCCATACTTAACCTTAAAATCACTTATTTAGTAAGTAGGTAAGTAGTTGTTTTACATTTTGAATATATTCTAATATTCTTATTTACTGCTTAAATCCATCGATTATGATCGAAGCTTAATGTTTATGGTAAAATAAATAAATAAGTAAATAATTTAAAACCTTTTTATGTCAAAATAATACAAATTGCATTGATAAAAATATTACCTACTTGAAATCTTTGACAAAATTGCTTCTAAGTTTTTTTACGTCTATTTAAATTTCACATATTACAACAATACTTATTAGTAACGGTTTGTTAACTTTATGTAAAATAAGTACCTACTTGGAACGAATAAATATTTTTTATATTTCTTATCAATCAACACGCATTTTTTTTATTCTAAACCCTTTATTGCAATAACAACATTAATACAGGTCACAGTGAATGACACGACAAGGGCCATCGTGGCGAAGGGCTGCCCACAAGGGGGCATCCTCTCGCCGCTACTATGGAACCTGGTGGTGGACAGCCTCATCAAAACACTTAACGACAAAGGATACTACACGGTAGGCTATGCCGACGACATAACCATAATAATCAATGGCACTCACGAAAACACTCTGTGCAACCTCATGCGCCAAGCCTTGAAGATAGTGGAGGAATGGTGCGACAGACACCAGCTTTCAGTAAACCCAGCAAAAACTGAACTGCTTCTCTTCACAAAAAAGAGAAAGTTAGCAACACTACAGTTACCACGATTCTTCGGAGTAAACCTAAGCCTATCTACTGAAACCAAATACCTGGGCATCTATTTGGATAAACAGTTGAACTGGGCAAAACACACCAACTATATCACCACAAAAGCCAGTATATCCCTGTGGCAGTGTAAACGACTGCTTGGCAGGAACTGGGGGATTAGTCCCAAGATCACCTACTGGCTATACACTACAGTCATCCGACCAATTATCACTTACGGCTCACTGGTCTGGTGGCCCAGGATGGACCTGAGCACAGCCCAAAAATACCTCGAAAGGCTGCAACGCTTCGCATGCGTGGCAATCACTAGCAGCATGAGAACCGCACCTACTGCTGCCCTACAGGCAATGCTTGGACTGCCGCCTCTACACCTCATCGTGAGGGAGGAGGCGGCCCTGGCCGCCTTTAGGCTCCATTTATCAGGAACCCTAAGTAAAGACTCCAGAGTAAAACACACAAATATAAAGGAAGATGCGATTAAGCGACGGCCAATGATGGCATCACCCTGCGACAAAGCCCCAAAAACACACCACTTCCAAAGGCACTACAATATAGTACTCACAGAAGAACAGTGTGACTACTCAGGACCGAAGGAAATGAGAGTATACACTGACGGATCGAAGACCGACTCCGGTACCGGAGTCGGAGTCTTCTCACACGACCTCAACATAAATATATCCAGCCCGATGGGGAGGCTCAACACCGTCTACCAGGCGGAGTGTGTGGGCATCATCCTAGCGGTCTACGCCCTAGAAGCCAGGAGAGTCACGGACAGTCAAATACGTATACTCTCTGACAGTGCCTCAGTTCTCCAATCCCTAAAAAGAAAATGCATCACCTCAAAGCTAACACTAGAATGTCACAATGCACTAGAGCGAGTAACAGTATCTAACCGCAACACGGTGACACTACAATGGATTAAAGGACACAGTGGATCCCTAGGTAACGACGCAGCTGACGAACTTGCCAGAAGAGGGTCGAGAACGGCAGTCTGTGGACCCGAACCTATTGTACCCATCCCCTTCAACCAAATACGGAGGTGGCTACAGGAGCTCACCCATACACAGGCAGAGAGCTGGTGGCCCTCGGCACCGGGCTGCAGGCAGTCCAGGGAAGCTATGCCATCTTTGGATAGCAGGCTGACCAGGCGTTTATTACGCCTGGACAGGTACGGCCTGCGCCTGGTGTCGGGGACCATCACGGGGCACTGCTCGCTAAATAAACATTTCCACACAATAGGCATTACAGACAGTCCTCTGTGCAGGGCATGCATGGAGGCCGAGGAAACTGTCGCGCACGTGCTCTTCGAATGCACGGGTGTAACCCAGATCAGAACAGAAACCCTCGAGGCACCCAGATCCTTCACAGATGTTCTGAACAGACCAGGAGCTTTAATTAGCTTCTGGAGGGAGGTGGGCTGGTTGGAGTAACCACGATGGCCGCCATGGCTCACGCACAATGGTCCACCTTTTAAGGACTAAGTGCGGAAACCAAACCCCATAACGAACGAACGAACGAACAACATTAATAAAAAAACTTTTTACAAAAAAAAAAACAACCGACTTCCAAAAAAAAGTGAAAAATAACTTTAATTTCGGAAGTCGGTGTCTTTGCTTTTCAATTTTCGTTTTTTGCCACCGACTTCCGAAATTAAAGTTATTTTTCACTTTTTTTTGGAAGTCGGTTGTTTTTTTTTTTGTAAAAAGTTTTTATTTTTCACTTTTTAGTTGTGGTAACTACCCCACACAAATTCGTATACCGTTGTCTGCTATGTGACGGAGTCAATTAACATGTCATCAACATCGCAAAGTGGGAAAACTACGTAATTATTGAAGCTAACTCAAAAACTACGCAAGCAAAATTAATAAAATTTATATGGGACTACCTCTGAAGCATGACCTACCAAACAAAAAAAGAATCATCAAAATCGATTCATAATTGGCGGAGTAATCGGGTAACATACACACAAAAAAAAAAAAAAAAAAACCCTCCTCCTTTTTGAAGAAGTCGGTTAAAAAAGGCAGCAATTCTGAATATTATTATAATTGCAAATAGAAATATTTGCAAAAATTTGCGCTGCGCTATTCGAGATTAGAACCTAAGCCATCTGCTTCACAGTCCATTGCAAGACGCTCATTGCTATCAGAACATGTTAAATTTAGGCGAATTAAGCAATGGGATAAACTGGCCAAGGTCACGCGCATGATGCGTGTGTGTGGCCGATCTAGCAAGTATATTTTTGTGTGTGAAGTATATTTAGTGTGGGAAGTATATTTTTGTTTCGTTCGTTTAGCATGAGTACGACACGCGGGAATACGTGACGATACGGCAGTGTGTACTTACACGTACAGATGTACAGACTGTATCTTGTGTTCAATCGAAAACGAGTCTTAACGTGCTAATGCTGTTTTGAACCGGACCGTACGTTACAATATCGTATTATAACAAAATAAAATAGAGAGACCCACTTTTCAACTATTGATATATTTTTATGGTATGTCTCTCATGTTTGTACTACTAGAGTAAAAAAAAAAGTAAAGTTAAAATTCGCTTAAATGTCCAACGACTGGTCAGTTACCCTACCTAATCTTTACATTTTTAAATATTTTTATAAAAAAAAAAAAAACATTAAAAAATATAAAAACTAGTAGCCCATCGGCATCCGGTTCAGGATCCAGGCTGCCTGTGGTCAGGGCTCTAGGGAGAGGAACCTCCTCACTATGCGTGCCATGTCCAGAAGTACTGCTTTCTGAATCAAGCCCTTGACCCAGCCGCGCAATGAGAGCCTCCTGAGATGCTGGTCGAGGCTCTTCGCTATTAGGCCATTGACCGTAACGATTATTGGTACAATGATTGCAGAGTCCACGTCCCACATGTCGACAACCTCGTGTGCTAAGTCAAGATACTTGATTTTTTTATCTTTCTCAGCTTTCACGAGATTCTCGTCATGAGGGACAGAGATATCAACAACCATTGCACAGCGCTCTCGTCGATCTACCACCACAATATCAAGCTTATTGGCTACAATAGTCCTGTCAGTGATGATAGATCGATCCCAGTACAATGTGGCGTGACCATTTTCGAGAACTGGGTCGGGCACATACCTGTAGTATGGTACTTCATACTCTACAAGGTTGTACTGCAAGGCAAGTTGCTGGTGGATAATCCTAGCTACTAGATTGTGTCTGTGCAAGTACTCGCCATTAGCAAGACGAGAACAACCGAAAATAATATGTCGGATTGATTCACCCGGACAGTGGCATGCCCGACAGATGTCAACCGTTCCGTCCTTGACAATGTATTTCCGGTAATTATTCGTCATGATGACTTCATCCATAATCGCTCAGACAAAACCTTCGGTTTCCCCGAAGAGGTCACCGAAACGGGATACAGACGCCGGAAAGTCTACTTCAGGCTCATGGAGTACCCGGAAAAAGCGTCCGTGTAGCTCTTTGCCTTGCCATACTTCCTTTCGATCATTAGTATCAAGTACTGTAGGTTTCCGCCAGTTCTCTTTCGCCAAGGAGAGTGGGGTAAGGCCCTTGTCCACTGCGACCACATCTCTGTGCATCCCCACGTCAGTTTGAAGGAAATATTTCCTGAGACTGCAAATCTCGCGGTTGTGGAGGGTTTTGGCATTTAAGAAACCTCGTCCCCCACACTTCCGCGGAATGTACAGTCTCATCACTGATGACCGTGGGTGATGCATCCGATTTGCCGTCAGCAGTGTACGGACCTTCCTATCCAGGGCGTCAAGTTCCGTCTGAGTCCATTTGAGTATGCCGAAAGAATACATCAAAACCGGCATGACCCAGCCGTTGAAGGCTCGCACTTTGTTTCCTCCTGATAAAAGACTATTTAACACTTTATTCGAGTTCCGGTTTCCGGATATCTAATACGTCAGACGCCAAGTCAAACGCTCTTGCAAATAATCCGATAAAAGTGAGAAATAACTAACATCGAGTGCTAAAGTATCACCTTATATAGTTACTATACGCGTGTGCTTCGAAACATATAACAAAAACAACTGAAATACGCATCCAAACTGAAAAACTACGAAACACAATTAAAATTTGCCGTTTTTGAGGTTAAGTGTCAACTGTCAAACACAAACAGCTACCAGCTGCCACAGACCCACAGTGCTAACAACTCACGAAAACAAAAAATACGTTCAGAAACTTGAACAGAATTTACGTTTCGTTTCACCACACAATGTCTGCCGAGCTATCACCAGAGATGTCACTACTCCTCAGTAAAATGACGGAACAACTAAACTTACAAACAACAACAATAACTGAAAATATTACAACAGCCGTATTAATAAAAGTGGATGAGAAAATTAAACCTATCATGGAAGAGAATGAAAAACTTAAAAAAGAAGTGGAGTTATTGAACAATAAAATACTCAATCTTGAGACTAACAGCAAGAGAAACAACGTATTAATTCATGGGCTCCCAGAAACTAAAGAAGAAAACATTGAAGAACTAACTACTCTAGTAATATCTACGCTGAAGGATATCGAAGTGGAAATTGGAGCAAGCGAAATCGACAGAGTTCAGAGGTTGGGAAAAAGGGGAGAGGATGATCAAAAAATTAGGCCAATCCTACTCGCAACAACAACACTGTAGAAAAAAATTAAGATCTTGAAAAACAAAAAGAAACTAAAATCAAACACCTACATTACTCATGACCTACCAAAAGCAATATTACAAAAGAGAAAGGAAAACAACCGAAAAAACACAGATAAAATAGAAAACGAGAAAAGGAAAAGACTGGAAACCCCAAGTCCTGCCAATCAAAATAGGACAACCTCGAAAATACAAAAAACAAACAACAAGGACACCATTCAAAAAGGTGTACCTCAAACTGATGCCTTTCAATACATGCGGGAGAGGGCATACTCGTTATCGGACAAAAACACATACCGAAACTAACGCACCTATTTTAAACTTAGAAGCAACAAGCAACACCAACATGTTACCGGAAATCAGGAACAGAACAGAAACAACAAAACTAATCAAGAATAAACCAAAAACCCAATTCCCCAATCCGGCTGGTCCCCGTGGGGGGAACGACCACTACCCTCCATCAAACAATGATAAAAAAGAAGGAAAGAGCAATTTGAAAACTACACACCAACTAAAAATCTGTACATACAATGTAAGATCGTTATCGACAAGAGAAAGACTACTAGAGCTAAACAATTCCATAGAAAATATAGATTGGGACATTATAGGACTAGCAGAAACCAGAAGAAAGGGCCAAAAGATAGAAGAACATGAAAACTATATCCTATGTTATATAGGCAAAACAGCAGGCCTGCATGGAGTAGGCTTCGTAATAAAGAAAATTTACAAAAATAATATAGTAAACTTCCAAGGAATATCTGAAAGAATTGCGATTTTAAAACTTAAATTTGCAGAACTGTCATTTACCATAATCCAAGCATACGCACCCACTGCAAGCTCAAGTGAAGAAGAAATTGTGAAGTTCTATAACGACCTAAAGGCAGCACAAGACCTATCAGATAAACACTTTCTTGTGGTCGGCGATTTCAACGCTAAAATCGGGCAACCAAAATCAGAAGAAAACTTGATAATGGGAAAATATGGACATGGAAGAAGAAACAGTAGGGAAGAACGCCTTATACAACATGCTAACGAATACAAACTGTCCATAATGAACACATTCTTTAAAAAGAAACAGTCCCGCAGATGGACATGGATATCGCCCGACCAGAATACAAGAAATGAAATTGATTACGTACTGACCAACTTTCCAAAGTCCGTAGCTAATGTGGAAGTACTCAACTTAGCCAATTTTCCATCAGACCACAGAATGCTCAGATGTTCGCTTATGATGGAAACACCCAAAATTAGTCGAAAATCTTTCAAACTTTCTACAAACCTACTTAAGACTACAAATGAAAGAGAAACATACATTCAAAACCTAGAAAAGTACTCCAAAACACTCTACGAATTCTTAAATACCAGACAAGATATACAAACTCTAAACAACAAACTAGAACAAGTAATAACAAAAAGTCTCAAACGGGAAAACAAAACAAAAACCTATAAACACAAAATACTGACTACTGAAACGTTGGATATTAGATCCAACGTTTCAGTAGTCAGTATTTTGTGTTTATAGGTTTTTGTTTTGTTAGTTAAGCCAGACGTGGGAAACTAATATTACTAAAAAACAAAACTAAGGAAGAGAAAGATGAATTGAAACAACTTTTTAAAAAAACAAAAAAAGCTACCAGAGATGACTACAGCACTTATAGAAAGATAATCATCGAAAAAAACCTCACAACGCTTCGAAGTTCAAAACGAGCCAACAAAGAACTGGCAACACACAAGACATGGATTGTGAACCTAAAGGGCGGTCAGAATGAAACAAAAAGCAGGCAAGATACTCTCAAATGCGCTACTGATTTCTATAGAGACCTCTATAAAAAATCTCCAGAAGAAGAATTAGTCATAAATGAAAACAAATACAATAAAATAGAAGGCGAAGAACAAACCCAAGAAACAATAGATTCAATAAGCGAAATGGAAGTATTGAGACACATAAAAGCACTGAAAACAGAAAAAAGTCCAGGACCAGACAATATAGCTAATGAAACACTAAAAATCGGAGCACGAGTTTTAATCCCATACTTGACAACACTCTTCAACAGGATTGTAGAATCCGAGTAAATATCAGAGCAATGGGGTCTATCACACATAGTACTACTATACAAGAAAGGAAATCCACTAGAAGTAGGAAACTACAGGCCTATCAGTTTGTTATCGGCTGTATATAAGCTGTTTTCGTCGATCTTGCTCAGCAGAATAGCACCAAAAATAGACGAAAACCAGCCAATTGAACAAGCAGGGTTCCGACCAAACTATTCAACGAGTGACCATATCCATACAGTAGACCAACTAATAGAGAAGTACCAGGAATTCAACAAACCACTTTACGTAGCATTTGTTGACTATTCAATAGCATTCGACACTATAGCACATGCATCTATATGGCAAGCACTTAAAAATAACGACATACATGAAAAATACACAAATATCATTAAAAATGTGTATTCCAAAAGTGTGAGCAGAATAAAACTAGAAAGGAAAGGAGAAGAGTTCCCGATAGAAAGAGGTGTAAAGCAGGGAGATCCGCTCTCGCCGAAGTTGTTCTTAGTAGTTCTTCAAGATATTTTCCAAAATATAGATTGGACAAACAAGGGGGTGTGGATACATAACAGACGTCTAACTCATTTAAGATTCGCTGACGATACAGCTCTTTTTAGTGAAACTGCCGCAGAACTAGAAAAAATGCTTCAAAATCTCGATATAGAAAGCAAAAAAGTGGGATTAGAAATGAATACCGGCAAAACGAAAATAATGACCAATAATATTCAAACCCCAATAAAGATAGAAGGAAAGACAATAGAATACGTCAATGAATATATATACCTCGGAAAATTAATGTCATTCGACACCAACAGAAATGAGAACGAAGTAGACAGAAGAATTAACACAACATGGAAAAAGTATTGGGCACAGAAAGAAATCCTCAAAGGAAATTACAGTCTGAAGTTAAAGAAGATCATAATGGATTCATGTATATTGCCCTCCTTAACATACGCATGTCAGACTTGGACTTTCACTAACAAGACTAAGAACAAAATCCTCTCGTGCCAGCACTCAATGGAAAGAAGTATCCTGAAATTAAGAAGAAAAGATAAAACACGAAATGCCGACATACGCAACAAAACAAAATTCACGGATGCACTGCAACAAGCCATGACACTGAAGTGGAAGTGGGCAGGCCACATAGCTAGGTACCAGGATAACAGATGGACATTAGAAACAACAAAGTGGCTCGGCCCCACTGGAAAAAGACAAAGAGGACGGCAAAAGAAACGATGGGTTGATGGTATCGTAAAAACAGCTGGGTCAAACTGGATGAACACCGGCTAAGACAAACAAAAATGGAAAAAGATGGAGGAGGCTTTTTACCCAACAGGGGCCATACAATAATAAAACATTTTGTTAAACATAATTAAGAATGCAATTTTAATTGTATGGATAAATAAAAAAATAAAGCTAAAAAAAAAAAAAAAAAACACTTTATTCAAGCGGCCAAAGAAGCACTCCCTCTGTTGAAGCCATTTCCGAACGACACTAATAATGTCTACGACGAGTGCGGGGAGAGGGGAGCGCGAGAGCGCGCGAATGCGTTGACAGCCACTGCACTAGTGACATGAAACTTTTAATAATTTTGTCGTCAAAGTTCCACAATGTAACTGTGTATTGTACCAACATTAAACTGCATAATCTACACGAACCGGCGTTTCATTAAGTGGAGTGGCCCACTAGAAACTGCGCAAACATTTGGTGACCCCGACGTGATATGATCCGACCGAAGAAAAGTACCTACCTACAAAAGTCTTCGTCGAAACGGTCGGTCATTCCAGCTTCGAAGTACAAAGGAACGAACAAACCTCGAGAAACTCGCCAGCCAGCAGCTGCAGCCATCATTTCCGAGGGAAGTGCATCCATCGTTCCATTTTCTACCTTTGATCTAAGTACCTACAAGGTATCTACATCCTATGTGCTTTAATTTGTGTAGGCATCGTTGGTAACTCCGATGACTATAACAAAAGTACGTTACCGCAATTTGAAATAGGTATCCACTTAGGTATAAAACTTGGCAAATTGCGGCTTAAACACATAAAGTCTACAGAATAGTATTAATTTTGCTGTTCCAATTAACCCATTTTAACGAGTGTCATTATTGAATCCAAACACAAGTGTTTATATTGTCGAGTTTCGCTCCCACATTATTCATCCTATTCCAAGGTCACAAGTTCCCTGTCACGTACTATACAATAACACATTCTTACACAAAGTTACCGATGATTTCAGATGCACTCTGGGAGTAGGCTTGCGAGATTTATTAAGAATAAAATCCGCTGTGTGTCGATCCGTGCATTCCAACTAGCACCGTGTCGATCAACGTGCGACTGCGCGCGATTGAATCTCGCCGACACCCGACGTCGGCTGTGAAACCGGTTTGCTATCTTCGCAAAGGAGTATCGTAACGTACCCATTCATTGTTTATTTCTATGATTGTATCAGTAACTTTATAATAGTTGTGTTTACGTGTTTGCGCCGGCATCATGTTGGATTTAAGGGATTTAATTAAACAAAGAGGCAACATCAGAGCTCGTCTAACATTATTTGAAAAGTATATTGAATCAAGCAAGTTCGATATTAAAGAACTACCTCTAAGACTAAATAAGCTACGAGATCTGTCTTGCACCTTTGATGACATTCAATCGCAAATTGAAATGTTGGATGAAGACTCGGATAAGCAAATTAATGAGCGTGATATTACAGAAAGCATATTCTTCAAGTTGATTGCCAAGGGTCAGTCCATGTTAGACAACATTGAGAAAGATCATGGCAAATTTGAGTCTTCGTCCAACTCAATATCCAAAATATCCCATGGTTTAAAACTACCACCGATCAAAATTGCTACATTCAATGGTCAATCAACTAAGTGGCTTTCCTTTAGGGATATATACTTATCGCTAATTCATAACAATGAAAATATTGATGATGTGACTAAGTTTCACTATCTTAAATCTTACCTAGAGGGCGCTGCTTCTTCAGTCATAAGCTCTGTATCTATATCATCAAACAACTATTCAATAGCTTGGGATTTACTTTGCCAGCGTTATGATAACAAACGTCTTTTAATAAATGAACACATTAAGTGTTTGTTCTCAATTGAAGCTTTACAAAAGGAATCTGATATCGGCATACACAATTTGATTGATTCTTTATCTAAAAATCTAAGTGCGTTGAATTTACTAGGGGAGCCCACTGACAAGTGGGATACACTTATTATTTATTTGGCTTCCACAAAATTAGACTGCATAACTGCCAGAAAATGGGAGGAATTTAGGAGTGATAAGGACTCGCCAACTTTAGAACAATTTTATTGTTTCCTCCGTAAACGAGCTACTGTTATGGAGACAGTTAATGTTGGTAGGATTGTTAAAAATGAAAAACGTCACAATTCGATCAAAACAAAATCATTTATTTCATCTGCTCCGGACTCCTCTTCCAGTAAAAAACAGTGTCTTCTCTGTAAACAAGATCATAAGTTGTATGAGTGTACTAAACTTAAATCTCTTCCTGTTGAGGAACGAATCTCACAAATTGCATTGTTAAAGGTATGCAGCAACTGTTTCCAGGGAGGTCATAAGGCATTCCAGTGTGGGCTAAGTGGCTGTAGGATATGCCGGAGAAGGCACAACACTCTCCTACACAGACAACTTCCTTCACAGAATACACAACAGACTGAACCACCAGTATCTACTTCTACATCTAATACTACATCTAATACTACATCTAATACTACATCTACTGGTGATAATAATGCCAAAAAAAATGAAAGTAACTTACCTGTAGTTTATATTGCCTCCGCTGCGCCATCTGATCCCTCCACTTCCATTTCGATGTCTGCTGTCTCCACCAATCAAGCTCTTCTGTCCACTGCGTTGGTCAAGGTGACAGTTGATGACAAATTATTTATTTTGAGGGCTTTATTGGACTGTGGCAGTCAGACATCTTTCATCAGTGAGAGGGCTCAGAAAACGATTGGTATCTGTAAGGAAAAAAGCTATTATCATTGTGTCTCTGGTTTGGGCAATACAGTATTAAACGTTACAGAGCATTGCAACATAGAAATACATTCTATGCACAAATCGTTCAACAGGCCTGTCAAATGTTTTGTTTTACCTCAAATTACTGATAGATTGCCCCATACTGCAGTTTGTGTAGAAGAATTAAACATTCCTAGTAACATTCAACTTGCTGACCCTAAGTTTTATTTACCAGCCGAAGTAGATTTATTGTTAGGCGCCGATATATTTTGGGAGCTTATTCAAACACCAAGAGTTACTTTGGGTTCACAAAGGCCAATACTACAAAAAACTCACCTCGGGTGGATAGTAGCTGGTCCCACAGGGGGAGGCTTCTACAATAGTAGCAATCAAAAGTTACATTGTCATTTTTCGCAAGGAATCAAAGATCAATTAGCTAAGTTCTGGGAACTCGAAGAGATTCCTTCGAACATGGACCACGATAGTAACGATTGTGAGAAGTTGTTTAACGACACTACATTTCGCCTTAGTGATGGCAGATTTTGTATTAAAATTCCGCTTAAGGATTCTATAGACGTGTTAGGTGATTCGTACAGCATGGCTGAAAAAAGGTTGTTTCAACTTGAGAGGAAATTTAAAAACAAACCAACTTTGAAACAACAATATTGTGATTTTATTCGCGAGTATGAAAGCTTAGGTCATATGACTGAATTAAGTAGGAAACCTGTATTTGGTTGTTATTTTCCACATCATGCAGTAATACGAGAAACAAGTGAGACTACCAAACTACGTGTTGTTTTCGACGCCTCAGCCAAAACATCTACCGGAGTATCGTTCAACGACATACAACATGTCGGACCAGTAGTGCAGGATGACCTCTTTTCAATCCTGTTGAGGTACAGACAATATCAATATGTGGTCTCTGCAGATGTGGAAAAAATGTACCGCCAAATTTTGGTGGACCCAAGTCAGCGAATGTTGCAACAGATTTTATGGCGCGAAGATCCGTCTGCACCGATTAAGATTTTCCAATTAAATACCGTGACATACAGAACAGCTTCGGCTCCATTTTTAAGTACGAGGTGTTTGGTACAGCTCGCCAAGGAATGCAAGGACGATAAAATATCTAATATCATAAAAAACGACTTCTATGTCGACGATTTTCTTTCAGGAGCTGAAACTGAAAGAGAGTTACAGAATATTATAGAGTCAGTAACTGCAGTTCTTAGTTCAGCTTGTCTTCCTCTACGCAAATGGCGTACCAACTCACCATCCGCAAGACATGACGATTCAAACTCGTCACCAATAAAAAGTTTAAGCTCTCAAACATCTACTGTGTTAGGGTTGAAATGGGACCCGGCACAAGACATTTTCCGCTTTTCAGTCGATATACAACGTGACAAAGTCGCAACTAAACGCTCCATCTTGTCCAACTCGGCCAAGTTATTCGACCCATTGGGTTTACTTGGATTATGTACCATTATTCCAAAAATAATATTGCAAAGGCTATGGCTGTCCAATTTAGGTTGGGATGAAGCTGTAGATACTTCCTTACAAAGAGAATGGACAAGTTTTCTAAATAATTTGGAAACTATCTCCAAAATTGAAATTCCGAGATGTGTTCTCATTAACAAACCTATTACCATAGAGCTTCACTCATTCTCTGATGCTTCCCAAGTTGCATACGCTTCTGCTATTTATCTCCGCTCGGTGGACAGTTCCGGGCAGGTACTCGTCCGATTATTTTGCGCCAAAACTAAGGTTGCACCAGTAAAGTCTGCAACCATACCTAGACTCGAGCTGTGTGGTGCCTTACTTTCCGCACGCCTGAGTAATAAGGTTTTAAAAGCGCTACGTTGTAAAATTGACTCAGTCTTTCACTGGACGGATTCAACAGTGGTCTTGGGTTGGTTGTCTGCCCAGGCTTGTAATATGAAGCCCTTTGTGTCGAATCGTGTTAGTGAAATACAAGACTTAACCAAGTCAGGCACTTGGAGACATGTTCCTGGCGATACAAATCCTGCAGATCTAGCGTCGAGAGGGTTAAATCCTAAGTCAATTCATTTAGCTAAACTTTGGTGGGAAGGTCCATTGTTTTTATCTGAGGACTCGAGTAAGTGGCCTCAGACTATTAATAGCAAAGGTATTCCTGATTTGCCTGAAATTAAAACGAATAAAAGAGTAACTACAATTACGTTGCAGTCTACAGAAGCTCGTCCTAAGCTGATTGATTTTGAAAGAATTTCTAGTTTCGCTTCTCTGCAGAGATCTGTAGCTTATGTCCTACGTTACATAAATTACAAGCGATACAAACAAGACAAAGTACAAACTGGTCCATTCACACCAGGCGAATTGGATGCTGCAGTAAATGTTATAATCAAACAACATCAAAATGAATGTTTTCGTAACGAAATTAATTTAATTAAAAATAAGCGTGACTTACCTTCAAAATCCAATTTGTTGTCTCTCAGTCCATTCCTGAATGATGATGGCATACTCTGTGTGGGCGGCCGCATCCAAAATTCAAATGAAACCTGCAATAAAAAACATCCGATATTATTAGATACTAACCACAACTTTACGAAATTATTATTCAATCATTACCATAAAAAACTTTTGCATTGCGGTCCTCAATTGTTGCTCAACGATTTAAGAAATAAATATTGGCCCTTGAAAGGTAGAATATTGGCCAGAAGAACTGTCAACAATTGTAAGTTGTGTAGAATAATAAAAGCTAAAAGCGTTAACCCTCTAATGGGAAACTTACCTGCTTCAAGAGTCACTCCTAGTCTTCCATTCCAGGTAAGCGGTGTTGATTTTGCCGGGCCTTTCTTCATCACCGATCGCAAAGGTCGTGGGTGTAAAATCACAAAATGTTATATGTGTCTATTCGTCTGCTTCAGCACAAAGGCTGTGCACTTAGAAGTAGCAAGCGACCTCACTTCCGATGTTTTCATTTTGTGCTTGAGGCGTTTTATAGCCCGCAGAGGAAAGCCCTTAGAATTGTACTGCGATAACGGAACAAATTTTGTCGGTGCAAACAATGAATTAGCAAAGTTTTTAAAGTCAAGCAATGAATGCGTTACCGGTTTCGCTGCCGACCAAGGCATTACGTTTAAATTTTCGCCAGCTTACTCTCCCCACTTTGGTGGGCTTTGGGAGGCAGGCGTTAAGTCCGCTAAATACCACACGACTAGGATTTTAGGCGATAAACACTTAACGTTTGAGGAGTTATCAACGTTGTTTGTGCAGATTGAGGCAATCTTAAATTCACGTCCGTTAAGCCCCCTATCATCTGACCCTAATGACCTGAATCCATTGACACCCGCGCACTTCCTGATCGGCAGGCCGTTATCTTCATTTCCATCGGAAGCCTTAATTAATGCAAATACTAACAGACTTGACAGATACCGAAGTCTGGAACAAATGCGGCAACATTTTTGGGAAAGGTGGAGAAATGAATACATCACTGAATTGCAGCAAAAATACAAGTGGAGGACCGCAAAGGAAGGACTTCACGAAGGCAATTTAGTAATCATCAAAGAGCCAAACGTTCCACCATTAAAATGGCGCATGGCGCGGATCGGCAAGTTGTATCCGGGAAATGATGGAATAGCACGAGTAGCGGATGTCCACACTTCAAAGGGCACCTTCCGTCGTGCAGTGCACAACCTTTGTCCCTTACCTGAACCGGCTTCATTAGCAGCACCTCGAGATCCTGAAGCGTTCGAGGGGGGGAGGATGTTGAAGCCATTTCCGAACGACACTAATAATGTCTACGACGAGTGCGGGGAGAGGGGAGCGCGAGAGCGCGCGAATGCGTTGACAGCCACTGCACTAGTGACATGAAACTTTTAATAATTTTGTCGTCAAAGTTCCACAATGTAACTGTGTATTGTACCAACATTAAACTGCATAATCTACACGAACCGGCATTTCATTAAGTGGAGTGGCCCACTAGAAACTGCGCAAACACCCTCAACGATTGTTTCATGTCGGCAACATTGATGCCTAATGCTTCCGACATACCCAAATACTTGTACGTTTCGGTTGAGGAGAGGGATCTAAGGTGTATGGAGTCCGAAGTCAAAGTCAAAGTCAAATAATTTATTTCAAATAGGCACATATATGGCACTTTTGAACGTCAAACAAAGAAATAGAATTGATTCTAGTTGCCCCTTCCAAAAGGTAGTTTTCGTATGGAGAAGAATGGGCAAGAAACTCCATCGTTACTCTTTTAAAAATGTTTTACAATATTTTGTATACATTAATTATATAATTATATGTGAAGACGATGCACCTACAATAAGATTACTGTACTACGAAAGGTAAAAAGAATTATAAATGGAGCAATAATTAATAAATTTATTACCAGATACATGGTGCTCACATATTTACAAAGATTGTAAAAGTATACGATATTACAATAGTCCTAACATTGTTACAAGTAGTACTAATAAGTCAGTGCGTGAGTTTAAGTAATGACAAAGTGTAAAAGTCTATGACATACAAATAATAAATAAAAAAAACTAAATTAGCTATCAGTTTGATTTTGTCCAGACACTAAATCGTCCTATGGAGCAAGACCAGCATGTTTCCAAGCATTCTTATCTTGGATATAATCCTCTAATTTGTAATAAGCTTGTTTACAAAGTGTACTTTTTATATGAGTTTTAAATTTTCTTTCATTTAATTGCAATATATCACGAGGTATTTTGTTATAGCATTTAACGCAGTACCCCATAAAAGATGTTTGTACTTTAGCTAATCTGAAAAATGGTTGATCTATTTTATAGTTAATTGATTCAGGCGTGACTTTGCGGAAATCCATTATAAAATACAATAGACGCTGATATATTTAGTAACCTATTCCGCTTGACTATTCTTCAAGAGTCATAAAAACCCTGTAAGAAATCGACACGTGTTTCACCTCTCAACGAGGCATCTTCAGGATGACGATTGACCAATTGCAAACCAGAACGCGACGTGTTACCACACCGAGCGCTGGACGCAGAGTGAATCAAATCGCCCGACACCCTCACTTATATAGGATTGCTGCTCGGCGCTGATTGGCTAGGACCGTTATCAGTGCGATAAGCGCGATAAGGGGCGAACAATCGCAACAAAGGCGACCTTGGAATACTGGTATTTAATTCTTTCAACAGTGTAACGGTCGCTGTATTATTTTTAACAATTTCTAAACTCTTTAAGACGGATTTGTAACGGAAAAGATCGTTTAGAAAACCATAAAAAATCAGGTGTTTACAAATTACATTGCGATGATTGTAATGGTATTTACATAGGTCAGACTGGTCGTAATTTCCAAACAAGATATAAGGAACATATTGCAGCTTATAGGAATAGTTGTCCAGAAAGATCTCATTTTGCTCAACATTTAATAGATTCAGGTCATTCATTAAATAATAATAACACATTCAAAAAATTTTACACACTTGTGATAAAGGATTTAAAATGTCAGTATTAGAGAGTTTAGAAATTGTTAAAAATAATACAGCGACCGTTACACTGCTGAACGAATTAAATACCAGTATTCCAAGGTCGCCTTTGTTGCGATTGTTCGCCCCTTATCGCGCTTATCGCACTGATAACGGTCCTAGCCAATCAGCGCCGAGCAGCAATCCTATATAAGTGGGGGTGTCGGGCGATTTGATTCACTCTGCGTCCAGCGCTCGGTGTGGTAACACGTCGCGTTCTGGTTTGCAATTGGTCAATCGTCATCCTGAAGATGCCTCGTTGAGAGGTGAAACACGTGTCGATTTCTTACAGGGTTTTTATGACTCTTGAAGAATAGTCAAGCGGAATAGGCTACTAAATATATCAGCGTCTATTGTATTTGATCTATTTTATCTTTATTTCTAGTATTAAAATTATGCCTATCACTTATTTTATTAAAAAGATTTAAGTTTTTTCTTACATACATAATATTCTCATAAATGAATTGGCAAGGTACCGGCATGATATTAATCTTTTTAAATAGTTCCCTGAGAGATTCGCGGTGACATAGATTATAAATGGCTCTGACAGCTCTTTTTTGCAAAATGGATTCAATATCAGCAGCCCGACCCCACAGTAAAATGCCATACGACATAATGCTGTGGAAGTAACTGAAATAGACCAAACGCGCGGTTTCTACATCTGTTAACTGTCTTATCTTTCTAACAGCATAAGCGGCCGAGCTTAACCGCCCTGCAAGAGATTTTATATGAGGTCCCCATTGTAATTTCTCGTATAGCGTGATTCCCGAGAAAACTGTTTGATTAATAAACTCCAGTTTTTCTCCATTCAATATGATGTCACATTCGCTACTTCTAACATTAGGTAATTTAAATTGAATGCATTTGGTTTTTTTTTCATTTAGTTCCAAATTATTTACCGTAAACCAATCTTGTACCTGAAGAATAGAGCTATTCACGTCGTCAAGATTTTGTGAACGTCGATTTATTTTAAAAATCAATGATGTGTCATCTGCAAATAACACCATCTTCGGTTGATTTAGAAGTAATTGGGGTAAATCATTAATATAAACTAAAAAGAGGAATGGACCTAATATCGAGCCTTGAGGAACGCCCATTGCCATTTCAGACCCCAATGCGTTTACGCCGTTTACTTGAACTTGAACTTTTCTTTCTTTCAGATATGATCTTAGTAAATCAAGAGCTGTATTCCTAACCCCATAGTTCTCTAGTTTCAACAGAAGTGTATCATGGTCGACGCAATCGAACGCCTTCGAGAGGTCACAAAAGATTCTAATGGCATCTTGTGCTTCCTCCCAGGCGTTAAAAATGTTCTTTATTAGGGTGACACCGGCGTCAGTGGTACAACGCCCTTTGGTGAAACCGTACTGATGTTCATGAAAGATGGAATTTTTATTAAAGTGACGTAACATGTGATTGAGCATCAACTTTTCAAACACCTTGTGTTACATAATTGTTGGGTTCCTTACTATCACCGGATTTGAACAAAGGAACTACTTTACTGTGTTTCATGAGATCCGGAAAGACTCCTTGGTCTACACTGGTGTTAAATAAGAAAGCTAAATAGGGCGCAATGGTTCCGATGATAGATCTACAGACTTTTACAGACATTCCCCATAGATCTTCTGTTGATTTAATTTTAAGATTTTTAAAAGCTTTTATAACCGCTTGGGGGTTTGTATGCTGAAACCTAAACTCCAAAGGGCATGCCTTTACATTCTTTCTAAGTAAGGCAGCAGAAAGCGCGGGTGAGGAATTTAGAGCTTCAGTAGTTTTAACTGGAATATTTCCAAAAAAGTTTTCAAATTCCTGAGCTATTTCTACATTTGAGTTGATTGGGCCATGTGCAGTCTCTAAATTAAATTCAGTACTACGCTGTTTTTTCCTACCTGTTTCATTATTTATTATTTGCCAGGTAATTTTTATTTTGTCATCAGCTGATTTTATTTTATTGCTAATATAAAGAGCTTTAGCTATTTTGCACACATTTTTAAAAGTTTTAGAATATTTTGCAACATACTGATGAAAGGTTGAATTATTCATATGTTGCTTTAGGCCATAAAGTTCAAAAAGATTTTCCCTGCTTTTACGAATACCTGGAGTAGCCCAATCACTAAATAAGAACTTTGTGTAAATAGTTTTAGTCTTTAGTGGAAAAGTTTCATTAAAGTGTTTGTTTATTAGTGAAAAGAAATCGGCGTAGAACTCATTTGGGTCACATACATTATTAAAACTCTGAACACATAATTTACTGGCCAACGAATTATTTATTTTTTCTAAGTTTTTACATGTAATTGGCCTAAACCTTATTTGAATTTTTTGTAAAGGTATGTAGGCGCAAAAAGTTATTGTTTGTCCACTGTGATCAGATGGCAACTTATTTACAATTTCTTTATGTAAGTAATCACAATTACAAAAAATATTATCTATACAAGTGGCAGAAGAAGCTGTCACTCGGGTTGGTTCAATAAAAACATTTGACAAATCAAATGACCTAAAAAGACTTAATAATCGGACAGTATTCGAGTTATTTAAATAAATAGCCACACCTCACAAACAAAAGTTCCTAGAAAACAAAAAATCATAAAGCCTTGGATAACCCCAGGGCTTTTGAAATGCATTAAAAATCGAGATAAATTACACACCCAATCTAAAAAGTCACCTGAAAATCTTATCCTTAAAATAACTTATAATCGCTATCGGAATTTTTGTAATGGATTACTTCGAAAATTAAAAATAGCATACGAGAAAAGTGAGCTTGAGAAAGCAATAAATAACCCTAGAGCCATTTGGAAGACAATAAAAAAAATTACCAACTCACAAAAACTTAAATCTTCCCCCATTGAACTGCTGAAAATCCGAGACAACCCTAAATCCTCAATAAATACAGTATGTAACTTTTTCACTAATATAGGTAAAAATCTAGCGGATCAAATTCTATCGCAGTCTCATATCCCAACCTTGGTTGACGATCCGGCATCATTCACTGGAAACAAAGACCATCCTCCACCATCCAATTCTCTTGATCTACTTGAGGTTGACGAAACCGAGGTGGAGTCCCTTATACTCCAACTACGTGATGATTGTGCTATTGGTTGGGATGGAATTTCACCCCAAGTCCTAAAACAAAGTCGTGACGTTTTAATTCCACCATTGACGTTTATCATTAATAAATGTATCCAAAAAGGTATATTTCCGGATGCTCTAAAGAGAGCTATTGTTCATCCAATTTATAAGGGACCCCTCCCTTATAAATTGGATGAACAGAAGCTGTGTCAATAACTATAGACCTATCTCAGTTTTACCCGCACTGTCTAAGATCTTCGAGAGGATTCTTAGCAACTGCCTGAGGAACTTCTTAGATAAACATCATATCATAGCAGATAATCAATATGGTTTCCGTAAAAGACTATCAACTGAGGACGCCATATTAGATTTAACGCAGTTAGTTGCCGGGAAACTAGACAGTAGATCCAAATGCCTAGGTATCTTCCTAGATCTGTCTAAAGCATTTGACACAGTTTCTGTCCCACTGCTCATTTCAAAGTTGGAACTCGTTGGCGTCCGTGGAATCGCCCTTGATATGTTTAAAAATTATCTACAGAACCGTACCCAACGAGTGAAAATTGATGAAAATCTTAGTGATGAGGAACCGGTGTCTTACGGCGTTCCCCAGGGAAGCATATTGGGTCCAATCTTGTTTCTGATATACGTCAACGACCTTTGTAATATGACCCTCACTAACGCCAAGATCTACGCCTATGCCGATGATACGGCAATTGTAGTCTACGGTCCCAGTTGGGACAGGGTCAAAAATACCGCAGAGTCAGCACTAGCCAAAATAGCAAGATGGCTAAATTCAAATCTCCTGACCCTAAACTTTACAAAAACATGCTATATCCCTTTTGCTATCCGCCAAAATAACTTACCGGATGACAGCTTTTCGGTAATGGCGCACACATGCCCACAACTCCCAACTCCGTGTCTTTGTCCGAAACTGACAAGAACTGAGGAAGTAAAATATTTAGGTGTACAAATTGATGCAAGTCTGCGCTGGGACAAACAACTTGAAGTCCTCACCACTAGAACCTTGAGGCTTATCCACATCTTCAAGTCCCTAAGATACTCAACGGACCAAGATACACTAAAGATGATATATTATGCGCTCTGCCAATCGGTCCTCGGGTACTGTATCTCAGTTTGGCGTGGTGCAACTAAAATAAACTTCTTGAGGGTTGAGAGAGCACAGAGAGCCATACTCAAGGTGATGACTCGGAAACCCTACCGTTATCCTACCACACAGTTATACACTGACTGTAGGGTTCTAACAGTGCGTCAGCTCTATGTGCTTCAAGCAATTCTCAGAAGACATGTTAGTGTACCCCCCTCTGATCCTAATAAACGACTTAACCTTCCTGTAGGTACCCAGCACAAAACAGTATTTGCTAAACACCAGTATTATGTTTTAAGCACTTACATTTACAAAAAAATCCATAAAATATTAAATATAATAGACCTGAATAAAAATCAACTTAAATCTAAAATAACAGAATGGCTCCTCCAACAAAACTATTCACAAACAGAATCCTTGCTCACATACATCGCCTGAACACTTCCAATCCTCATAAATTCTAACACTGATACATTCACCCCCCACATCCACAGACCTCCATTCATACACTCACACACCCCCATTCATACACGCACATACCTCCACACACAAACTCAAATAATCAATGTTTTCAGATACCTTTCAGCTTAATATTCCTTTCAGTACTCCTTAATTTCATTTTTAAACTATTGTTGTTGTTGTTTTAATTACTTATTGTTTGGTAGATCGACACAGTCCACAAGTTGTAAAAATCGGATCAAAATAATCTCTCAGCCGAACACTGTCTCCTAAAATACAGGTTACCCTAGTTTAGGAGGCAGGGTTTACCTTTTTATTGTATACAGATTTCTGCAACAATATAACTCATGGAAATGTATTTTCTAATAAATTAATGTTAAAATCACCACATATGATTATTGAGTTACTATTAGTACTAAGTTTCTTTAGCACCTCTTCCATTACAGAATCAAATATAGGTAGATTCTGGTAGCTTGGAGGTCTATATACGCATACTATAACATGCTTATCAAGCTCAACACAGGACAATTCAATGGTGTGTTCAACAGACAGTCCAATGATGTCTTTCCGTTCTTTTGATTTAATAGATTTTTTTACTAATATTAATGAACCGCCATGTATCATACATTCCGAGAGTTGGATACCCACGGATTCCATAATGCCCCCTCGCTTTCCATGCATGACTGCACATTTTTCCACACCAAATTCCATCCTGATGGCGCTACTGAATGTTTCTGTTACCTTCAGTAGCGCCATCAGTCGCAAATTGTTGGGGGCGAAGAGTTTCAGGTCATCCATGTAAAGGAGGTGAGATATCACCTGACCACCTCTTCTCGACCGATAGCCTAGACGTGAATCCTCCAGCAGTGTGCTTAGAGGATTCAAGGCTAAGCAAAACCAAAACGGACTCAAACTATCGCCCTGAAATATTCCCCGCTCAATCCTGATCGGTTCATCGATCCCCCGTATTTATTATTATTAACGTTTGAATTGGATAAAAATGATTTCAGCATTAGCCGCTAAAACCAAATCCGTAAGTGTAGTAGCTATTCTTTACTGGTCTCTAGAGAAAATAATTTAAACTGATGACCAGCGGTGGCCATAGGGAATGTTTAAAAATCCGTGTCGCTCTCCACCAGTGGTGGCGAATGGAAATAATTTAGAAAGTTGTTACGCTGTCCCCCAGTGGTGGAAAACGAGAATAATTTTTAAAAGTTGTTTCGCTGTACCCTCCAGTGGTGGACAACGAGAAAAATTTAATAGTTGTTTCGCTGTCCCCCAGTGGTGACCAAACGAGTGGTGGACATCGGGAATAATCGGGAAAACTTGAGACTAGAGATGCCGATGCATTCCACCAGCTTTTATAACAAATCTCTTACTGTTCAAGTAGTACGGTTATGGAATGCCTTGCCAGTGTCGTTAAGGCGTGCTCAATCTTTTTCCACTTTTAAAATTCTGGTGAAAAAACACATGCTTAAGGGGCCGGCGGAGCGTCGGTTACAACTACGAATCGAGTGCTACAAATGCTGCGCTAGTGTGCCTATCGGAGCGATACACACAGCTACCGTGAACTGTACGACCAGGCACACATTATAGAATAGAATAGAATATATTTATTCAGTATAAAATTGGTAAAATATTAACATAAAATCTTAGCAATAATTTACAAAGGTAATGTTAGATGCCTGTACTAGGATAAACCTGTATCACAGGCGGCATGAGTTCACACTTTATGGTAGTTATAAGGACAATAAAATGCTTAACAATATTTAACAATAGCAGTCTTGAAATAATGACAAAATTTAATAATCTAATTTATTACATAATCATATTTTTATATACCTTGTTTACTTATATACTATTTACTTTAAAAATAAAAAGACCAAAAAAGAGTCTTAAATACGTAATTTCTTATTTAGTTTGCTTAAAATAGTTTCTTGCACTTTATAACCTAGTTAAACACATAATTATGATTTTCCGTCAGCAGAATTTGTAAGTGGGCTAAAGTAAATGTTGCACAAAATTAAATCACGTTCGAGATTTGTTTATTCGATTTTTCTGCGGACAACTAATGTGCTTAGACATCAACAAAATCGAGGATATGTAGGGCAGTGCAGTGTTTTGTTGAGTAAGCAATAAACACGGAAGTCTGGCCATGATAAAGACGCTCTAGGCGCCCTTGTAGTCGATAGAGTTGATGTACCTGTACTCTGCTATTTTTCTAGCAGGGCAATCAGCGTCTCCCGTTTTATGGTTATTGGGCTTTTTAAAGCGTGAGCAAGTAGCACATTTCGGGGTGTCAGCTTTCTTCGGGCACTCTGACATCGAGTGTCCTTCTTCTCCGCAGTAACCCCACGTAGATTTCAGCTCTCTGCATGTTTTTGCTGCATGACCATATTGTTGGCATTTATAGCATCTCGTAACCAGGGTGAAGTCCCTGATAGGGCAGGACGTCCAATTTATAAAAAGCCTTGATTGAGATAATAAGGCTTTACGTATAATCGCTGTAACTTCAATGATATAGTTACAGGTCGATGCATCTTTCTTCCCAGATTTGTGGCTTAATTTAACCAAGCTCAAACAGGACTACATAGGCAATGCTGGTAACTTATCGGCTACGTTCTGTTCGTAAATGCACTTAAAGACTTCAGTTTCAGCCAAAGTAGTCGGCACACCTACAACCACGATCCGAGGTTTGCGCTTGTTGGGTTCGTCGGCGGTAAGTCCGGATGTAGAGAGCTGGACTGCGTGCTTGGGTTTATCAGCGTCGTGTTTCGTCTCTGTACTAACAATAACGCCTCCATTTTTGGTCGTGCGGACACCACGCACATGCAGCTTCATTTGATCAGGGCGAATGATTTTTTTGCACGAGGTCTTTAGTTTCGTCACTAGACTTTAATTTATCGTTGGGATAAATAGCTATTGAGCTGAAATTGTTCGGTCGAATGAAATCATTTGCTTCACCATATCTTTACATTGGCATTGACATGACATTTGCTTGACGCGATAGCACTACTAGCTATTCAAAATTTATGATAAAGAAGGTGTTTTTAGGGTTCCGTACCCAAAGGGTAAAACGGGACCCTATTACTAAGGCTCCGCTGCCTGTCTGTCTGTCCGTCCGTCTGTCACCAGGATGTATGTAATGAACCGTGATAGTTAGACAGTTTAAATTTTCACAAATGATGTATTTCTGTTGCCGCTATAACAACAAATACTAAAAAACAGAATAAAATAAATATTTAAGGGAAACGAGGAAAAAAATCAAGTTTGTTGTGTGGGAGCCCACAACAAACTTGATTTTTTTCCTCGTTTTTGCTCGAAAATGATAACGGCAATAGGTAGACGCTTGAAATATTCACAGAATATTTAGTTACATATTCACTTTAAAAATAAATAATTAAATTAAATCCTACCTTTAAATTAATTAAATTATTTCCTTAGCCAAACAATGTACATACCTTAAGAACAAAGGTAGATACGAAAATACAGGAAAAAAGTCGCAGATTCTGAAAAAAAAAATTGGAATTATTTAGACATTTGTACCAACTGAAATTGTCGTTCAAAGATAACTTGCAACCCAAGAATTTTCATCTGCCAATCTCGTGATATACTTCTTCCGATGATACGTTTCGTAACTTCATTATAAAAACGTAACAAAAAGAAATTAACCTTAAATGTACTGATTATTATTATATTTTTGTATTTAAAAACAGTTTTTTGCCTAGCACCTTCTTTTTGTGAAACAATTAGCGAACAAAAATTAAAAAATACATTTATTTGACATTTCAGATTATTTGATGCGTTTGGTTAGCTTACGGAGAGGCCAAAAGACTATGCTCCAAGGCCGACAATTATCTATGTTTTTAATTATTTGTTGTTATTTACCATGACTGTTATTCCGCTTCGGTTTCTCGCCTCTGTTCGTTGGTTTCCCGTTTCTGGAGTACTATTTCGTGTATGTGATTTCCCTATTGTTGATTTGGCTATTTTTCCCTGGACTTTCGTTTGATTTCTTCCTTCCTTACGACCTGGCTAACCCATTTGGACGTGACATTGTGATTTGGCTGCGATCGTTCTTTCGTTGGAGCTCGAAATCTGTGCTATTATACTCTGATTATACGGACTTTTCACATCAGCTTTGTGTAAGTATTGTTGGACTTTATCACGATTTTTTTTACGATATTAAGAAATTAATGGTACCTAACACTTACAGGTTATAAAATCTAATTCAATTTTACATGTACCTATTGATTACGAAAAAATATTTGTTTTGCTGCTTTGCAATAACTGTATTCTTTTGTTTTTAGTGTATCTGACGTGTACAACAATGCAGTGTTTTTCATGTAATAATTTGTTGAATGATGAGACGTAGTATTATACCTTATCGGCAATTGGCATTGAAATAAGCTCAATTATTTCAAGATCTCTAAATCGTGAGGTAGAGGTAGATATAGAAGTTGTTAGAACTATTCTTTAACTTCAGTCGATTAAAGTAATAGTTATTTATGCAACTGTTAATAAGGGGTATTAAAACACGAATAATAGTATCACATGAGTGTTCGTACAATCGATCCAACAAGGACAAAAGCTGTCAACCGCTGAAATACAAGTAAAAGGCCCTGATGTCCCTGTATTCATATCGGAATATCTTACTTACAATGCTAAACGCCTGTACTTTTTAGCGATAACGATCTTCGTGCGCAAGAAGGAAGGAGAATCTGCACACTGCATTAACAATGAATCGGACTTGAAGACTCTTAATGTTGAAGGTTGACTATTCTTCAGTAATAATCACTATCTTCCACTTATTTTAATTATAATCACAATTTTAAAATATGCATGCATAACTTTATTTTATATATTCTTATGTAAATACACATCTAGCGCTCTTATCACCCTAACACACATAACTATCACACAGCATACCCAGCATACATCAACTTACATTCCTATCACTCTCATTACCTGTCCAAAAAAAAAGTTTCTCAAACTAAAGATAAAATACTTTTTATTTATAGCCTCAAGCTCGTGGCTAAGTAATAACAGCCGCTCGGGTCGATCCATCAGGTTAACCTCTCAGGTTCCGTGCTGGAACGCGTAATTCTTTTAGGGCCCGCTGCTCGCCCGACATCGCGCCCCGGGGGCCCGCCGCGTGTCAGCGGCTCCGGGTAAAACCTCAATATCTTGAGTTATACTTATCGCAGCTCGATAACGTAAAGTAGTTTGGATTCTTGAATAAACAGACCACATACTTATCTATATACGGTGAACGGATGAATACAATAGATTTACAATAATACAATATTATCGTAAAGTGCGTGGTAGTTTATTTGTTCTTATGTTTTGACGAATTCTGTTAAAAATACTGTTTCTATTGTCATAAAGTTTTGCAGGCAGTATTATGAATAGAAAAAATAACAGTTTGAGATAATAACAGAAATTAAAAAACAAAATTATTACGTAACTAGAGGTCATCTTGACCTTGATTTCAAGGACCGTGTTTTGACGACAAAATGTTGTTATTATGTCCTTATAGTAGTGAAAATCACTTACAAATTGATTCAATTACACTAATTAATATTTTATAGTAGCTTCCCATGCTGTAAACATCATAAAACAAACACTATTCACATAATCACCACCACACTCAGTACTTTCACGGCATTTTTTTGAAACGCTAATTTTGCACACTCAATACGTATTTATACTCTTTTATACTCTTACGTATTTTGGTAATATTATTATCACACACGATGTATAAACTATTATTGATTTGATTTAATATCACTTCACGACGATTACGGCAGTAAAAACACGAAATAATTATTAAAATATGCACGGAGGCCGTCCGCGCACACCTGCGCAGGCGCTCTGACAGATGACACTGTCAAACGTCAATTTTTATTTTTTAAATATTATTTTTAGTGGTGTTCCATGCACAGATTAAGCATTTAGTAGATTAATTTGACGTGAATATCATCCAACTCTAGAGTGCTACTGCCCATAGACACTATTAACCCGTATTTCAGTAGAAATAGAGATCTAAGTCGCGTGGCATCGACTGATGCATTTTATGCATCAGTGGGGCTTGAGGATATTTCCGATTGATGCATCGCGTGCATCATTAGGACTCAAGCGGTTAAACTACGCTTGCCGGGGTTGGTTCGTGGATGGGTGACCATTTTCACATATCGAGATTCCTCCGTGCCTCGGAATGCACGTTAAGCCGTTGGACCCGGCTGTCATTTGGGGATCTTTGACAGTCGTTACGAGTCGTCAGAAGCACGAAAGCCTGACAACCAGTCTAACCAAGGGGTATCGTATTACCCAGTTACTGAGTTGTGGAGGTCAGATAGGCAGTCGCTCCATGTAAAATACTGGTATTCAGCTGCATTCGGTTAGACTGGAAGCCGACCCCAACATAGTTGGGAAAAGGCTAGGCAGATTGATTGATTTATAGCCTCAACTGCGGTCAGAGTCCAGACCTACTGCCTCTTACTAGCACCACAATTTACCTTCTCCCACTCTTGTGGATAATTGAAATAAGTTTATGGATTCTGTAGAATCCCTAAATGTATCTCGATCCTTCGCTCGCCAGACCAATGCTTGCAGCACTTGCAATCCTCCAAGCAAGAACTACTTAAAAGAACAAACAACTATTTAAAAGATTAATATCATGACGGTACCTTGCCAATTCATTTATGAGAATATTATGTATGTAAGAAAAAAATTAAATCTTTTTAATAAAATAAGTGATAGACATAATTTTAATACTAGAAATAAAGATAAAATAGATCAACCATTTTTCAGATTAGCTAAAGTACAAACATCTTTTATGGGGTACTGCGTTAAATGCTATAACAAAATACCTTGTGATATATTGCAATTAAATGAAAGAAAATTTAAAACTCATATAAAAAGTACACTTTGTAAACAAGCTTATTACAAATTAGAGGATTATATCCAAGATAAGAATGCTTGGAAACATGCTGGTCTTGCTCCATAGGACGATTTAGTGTCTGGACAAAATCAAACTGATAGCTAATTTAGTTTTTTTTTATTTTTTATTTATTATTTGTATGTACTACTTGTAACAATGTTAGGACTATTGTAATATCGTATACTTTTACAATCTTTGTGAATATGTGAGCACCATGTATCTGGTAATTAATTTATTTTAAATTTAATTTTAAATTATTTGACTTTGACTTTGACTTTGCAAACGCTGAACACTTTGCATGTAAACATCCGAAGTTTGAACCGGAACTTTGATGGCCTAAATGTCCTCATACACTCCATGGATGTTAAATGTGACGTAGTTATTCTTTCGGAGTGCTAGTTGAGTAAAGTTTCTGACATCCCTGTTTTAGACGGCTTTGCATCAGCAAGGTCTACGTTCAATAACCAAAACGACGGTGTTTTCATCTATGTTCGTTCCGAGTTAAAGTATAAGATTGCTGAACCGATAATCCGGGATGCAAATTGTCTTATTTTGAGATTAGACCCAGATGTTGCGATGTGTGTCGTTGTGGCAATATATCGATCACCTTCAGTCAGAAATATTGAACTTTTCGTTAGCTCCCTAATGACACGCTGACTTTCTTTTCATCGATGAAAACAGTAGCAGTGATTGGCGATTTAAATATTAATATTCGTCCAGGAAACGACAGATACAAACTCTGAAGAGTATTTAAATATAATGGCATTTCATGGGCTACTGCCAGCCCACATCTTCCCGACACGTATTGATAGCTGTCTGGACCATGTCTTTCTTAAATCAGATAAATGCTCGACAGCACTGATTCTAGACTCGTTCTTTAGTGACCATGCACCTGTTTTGTTTTGCCTTGAGTCTGTCTTTTTTGCTGAGAAACCTAAAAGTTTGATCCGCCAGATTAATCTTCCGGGTGTAGTTAGTCACTTAGAAAACTCAACCTTCTCTAGCATTCTGGATAGCACAGACCCCAATCAAAGTGCGGAGCTACTTATCTCCATTTTATTAGACTCAGTAAACGAAAACAGCAAATTAAAGATAGTACCGCATAGAAAGAGAATTATTAAGCCATGAATCACCCCTGGTCTAAAGTCAATGCAGGGTCCTGAAAATCTCATAGATAAACGAACGTATTCAAGGTATCGAAATTATTGCAATAACCTGCTAAAGACGATTAGGTGCAATTATGAACAGAATGAGCTCCAAATGGCCACTGGAAATCCCAAAGCAACTTGGGATATCATTAAGTCCATAAGCTATAAAAATACCACACACGTAAGTAAATCGGGGGACCTCTTTAATATCAGCAATGATCCTGAAGCTTCTGTAAACTCTATAAACAATTACTTTGCACATGTTGGAGGTAATCTTGCTCAGAAGATACAGCAGGCTCAACATATTAGCAGTTCAAACTTTGATTTTAACTCTTTACCCAACCCGCAAGGCAACTCATTGGTTTTGCTTGAGACCGACTTTGCTGAGGTAAACAGTATAATCACGGAATTAAAGCATAACTGTGCTGTTGGATACGATGGTATACCTGCTTCAGTCATAAAATCTGCTAGGCATGTTTTCATCCCCCCAATCACTCGTGTATGCAATTTGTGCTTGTCAAAGGGCATCTTCCCAAACGTCTTCAAAAAGGCATTAGTTTCACTTATATTTAAGGGCGGGGATGGAGACCGTGTCGAAAACTATAGGCCTATATCTGTTCTCACGACCTTGTCCAAAATCTTAGAAAAAATCTTAAATAAGAGATTACTGAATTATTTAGATCACAATAATACAATTGCTTCAAACTAATACGGGTTCAGAAAAGATAAATCAACAGAGGATGCCGTGCTTGAGCTAACAAATCATATTGCTAAGAATCTAGACATCAGGACTAAAACGATAGGGATATTCTTAGATTGGTAAACTCAAACTCAAAGCATTTATTTCAATTAGCCATAGCTTTTTTTGAAGGCGCTTTTTTTTTTTCAAAGATGAAGAGGCGCTAGGAATACGAAAAGCCGCTTTAAGGATCTTTTGCGACTACTTCACTGATCGTAGCCAGCGAGTTAAGGTTGACAACTACACTAGGTACGATGAATATTTGTCTTTCGGCGACCCACAGGGCCGTGTTCTTGGTCCTACTCTCTTCCTTGTTTACATAGACAGGCTATGACAACTTACAATACCAGACTGCAAGATCCATGTCTATGCTGATGACACTGCACTTATTATAAGTACCTGGGCTTCAGCTCACCGCTCGGCTAAAAATGCTCTTGATATGGTGATGGACTGGCTTTCCTGTAATCTGCTAACATTAAATGTCTCCAAGACCCACTGTTGCTTTCTCAGCGATCTCTTCTGCTCAACCTAGCATCCCGGATATAAGGGTTCATAGATGCTCCCATCCCGTGCCAAACAGCTGTAATTGCCCTCTTATTCAAAGAACATCTTGCGTGAAGTATCTAGGGGTACACATTGCACACTTAGTTGGAGTAAACATATAGACGTAACAGTATCTCGTGTACGAAAGCTTATGTTTCCAATGAAAAAGCTCAGAAAGGTAGTTGCATTCCCAGTGTTGAAAACTATCTACTTTGCTTTAGCTCAGTCACTCAAAACCTATAATATTATATCTCAGTTTGGGGTGGCACTTTTAAGACCTTTATGCTTCGCCTAGAGAGGGCGCAGAGGGCCGTTTTGAAGGTGATGCTTCACAAACCGTATCGATACTCTACAACCCGATATTATACAAGGATACTTCTGTACTTACTTGCAGGCAACTCTGTGCGCTTAATATAATCCTACGCAAGCATTCCTCCCTTAATTATGACCCGAAATTGCTTATAAATAAACGACGTAAAGACTTGGTTTGCCCTTCTGTTAGAATCAAAACTGCCCTAGCAAGTCGAAAATATTTGAGTCTGAGTGACCGTCTTTATAATGCAATTTAAAAAAACATGCAACATTTATTCCTTTCCAAAATACAAGTGTAAGATCGTAGTAAGCGAATACCTCCAGGGTCTTACCTATGACAACACTGCAAGACTGTTCGCCAGGGAATCATAAATAATAAGCGCAAAACACACACACACATACACACGCTCACACACACCCACACTCACACATTCATTCACATATTTCCTTGCATGCTTTAAATAAAAATTTAATTATTTTTTATATAATTATGTACAATTAAATTCAAAGCGTACTTAACTCAATTTTATACCAGAAATATTTTGTATCATTATCTTATTACTATAGCAAAACATTGTGTCACGGTTTAGCTTATTACTTATGGTTGTAGGAGGAAGGCGCCAGTGTCTGTCACACAGTTAATACTAACTCTGTCACTATCGTTTACTCTATCTTAAAATACTCAAAACTCTGTACATTGTGTTTTTGTTTAAGATAGATGAGATGTACCCACATTTGTTACTAAAAAAATATATTTTATTTTAATTTTTACTAAGCCACCCAAATCCATAATCCAATACCTTTGTTTCCATAGCTTGCAATAGTTCTACACCAACCGGGGGTTGTCCTTGGGTGCACTTATATAGTGCATACAGGGATAATCGTCGGTTGGTGCCTCATTCCATTTAAAATTGTCTAAGGAGCCTCTGCGAGTTGGCTTCGGCCCCTCGTATGCCTTCCAAAGGTCCGGGACCCTAGGATCCCGAGCAATGTCAAACACAAAAAAAAAAAAAAAATAATAATAATAAAAATGCAGTAATTCCAGCAGCTCAAATAAGTAAAGGTATTTGATCGAAAGATAAATTCTGTGGTGTTAAAGTAAAATGGGATAAGTCAATAAACACAACTTTCCACCAGAGGCGAAAGAAAAAAATGCTCTTTGGTTTCAAAAGAAAAATGTATTTCATCAAGAATATAAAAGATATATACTACAAATTTGTTATTATTTTCTTTTAACAATATTACGTCTTGTATATCGTAATTTGAAAAAAAAAAATTGTTATTAATTAAAATAATTGACAAATTACGTTAGCTGCAATCGGAGGATTTAAAAAAAACCAAAAATGATTTTACTTAATTTATTTTAAATAAAAGAATTACATTAATTATATCTTAATTTAGCCTAAGTGCCTATTCGAAGTATGAATATGGAATGGAATTTAACAGAGTTACAATAATTGGGTAAACTAGGTCCGTGCGTCACAAAGTGCTATCTCAGCTCGCCGTTTCCGTCGTTCGTTAATTTTGCAGCGTATGTTTCTATAATAAAAGTATTGAGTGCTGAGTGGGCGATTCCCCTTATGCAGCTGCGTGTAACATCTCCACCCGCAGATCAGGAACTATTTTAGAACTTTGAGAGAAAATGTTGCTGGAACTTGTCCTCTGGGCGCGCGATCCTCTTCTTTTTTATCAGGTTCCTCGTACGTATGTCCCTTGGTGTTGGGCGTTTCAGAGCGTTTGCAAAACCATTTTTTGCGATAGCCTAGTATGGCTATGAAAAGTGCGCCTGCACTTAATAATGCAATGTAGAAGGGTATTGTCGTATGGTATATGACATCTGATTGCAGCTGGTTAAGTTCTATCGGCTGGCTCGTCATGACTTGGTTCTGTATGCTGTGTAATCCTCCTAAGTCAATTGAACTAAGATGAAGTTGGGTTAATGCAGCACTCGGTGTCTCCGCGTCGTAGGGAATGTTCATTAATTTCAAAGGCTGCCCTTGTATTACGTCGTTGTCGTTGATTATGGTTAGTTCCATTGTGCGGAGGTAACAATTGATAGGTATAGTAGCGAGGTAGCTTCCTTGTAGCGAATTGAAGTCTTCTCTCCCGCAGACTAATTGCACTTTCGTTGGATTTGGAAACGATAAGATGTAGTGCTGGTCATCTAATTTTTCCATCGCTTCTTTTTCCAAAAATACTGTAGTAAATTGGCAGGAACTCTTGAGGGCTTGGTTCATGATAAGTTCTTGTATGCAGTCAGTTTTTGTTCGTATTTGGTGGGTTATTTCCTTTTCACAGAGATACCAGTTACTTAACTTCGAGCATTCTGCTTCTATGTACACGAAAGAGTCCCCATTAGTTGCTATAAAGGGATAGGTAGGGATAAGGGCTTGACGGTTTTTATTGGGTACTATAGATAGCTTATATAAATCATAAACAATTTTGGAAATTATAGGAAATCTGAAAACTATAACTATCTGCTTTTCATTGAAATATGATCCGGGTTGGATGATGTCGTAATATTCTCTGAGCTCTAAACTTAGTATCTCATCCTTACTGTATATTTTTTCTAACCTATTTACCATAGACTTAAGTGTATCTACGTCTATCATAGAATGAACAGTGCTTGATGCATGTATAAACGCTAACATATTTTCTATTCTAACTAATTCTAATCTTAAATCTTCTACGTTTTCACTTATAATGGACATGAGTTGACCAAACTTTGCATATGCTATTAAATTACCTGTTGTATAAGTGTTATTTAATAGTAACTCTAAGGTGCTATTGATTCTACTTTGATTTTCGATTAATTGTATTAGAACACCATTATGCTTAGACATCCATTCTTTGCTAAGACTTATGTGATTGTTAAATTCATTAACTAACTTATTGTTATTAATCTGTAGAATTTTGATAGCATTTTCGTATTTTAAGGCATCTGTGTAGTCTAGATTTCCAGTTATACTCTTAATTACCGATCCAAGACTGTCTACTAGACCTCTCTTGACACGACCAGGCTCTAAAGATTTTAGCTGATTAGATACTTTGCCAATTTTGTTAGTAAGATAACTAATTTGGAATTCAAAAAGTGTATAAGTGTCATTACTAAGCCGACTTTTGTATTCTGATATCTGATATTGTAGTGTTGTAATTTGATTTTCTATGTCCCTTAGATTCACGTACTGAAGAAATGTATGATGATGAGTGGTCATTCTCGTCGGTCCAAGTTTATACGGTAATAAGCCAGGTCCATTCGCCAAGCTTTCAAGTTTTATCTCCGATGACTGGGTCTCGCGAAGAACCAGCAATAGTAGAATCCTGCAACAAGTTAGGTTCCTTAGGGCCTCTTTTTAATCTATTTTTGGCTACGGGCCCACGTTTCTTGGACGTATAAATGTGTATGGGTAAATCAGCCAAAATAGTATCTTGGGTATACCGCGGTGCAGTTTTCTGACGGCTTGCTGAAGGGTTCTTAATGAATACCTGTTGTTGAGGAAAGTATTCTATTTCGGATTCGCGGTTCCGATTTCTATTTTCTATCAACGCAGTACGATTTGATAAAGAGGTTTCGTTGATAATATTATAGACTTCCTTCATTTGCGCCCTATGATTATGAACGTACTGTTGTAATGATTGTTGGGTAAAATCTATGTCTAAAATATCGCGTGGATCAAAGTGTCCTGTTAATAAATCGAATGGTCTGCATCTAGTGAAGCTATGTATTGAAGAATTATAACCAATTATAGCATAAGGCATAAGATTTACGATAGGCTCCTCTTTGTGTTGTAACTTTAATATTCTTATATGTTCAAGGAGAGTTGAATGGAAGCGTTCGATGTTACCGTTATCGTTAGGCGAATGCGGTAAAACTCTATGATGGTTTATCTTGTGAAGGCGTGTGAATTCCAGGAACAGTTGATTAGTAAACTCCGTTCCGTTGTCAGTCACTAAAGTTAAGGGAACTCCATGGTGGGTACAATATTGTAATAATGATTGAAGTATACTAATGCCCGTGCCATCTCGAAGATGGTATGCTTGTCCATATTTGGTAAAAACATCTATAAATGTAACATATTTTTCATTGTGAACAGTGAATAAATCCATATGAACTATTTCGAATGGTTTTGTTGCCGGGGGTACAATATTAAACTGGGGTCTAATAGGTCTCCGGTCATATTTAGCTTGCCCGCAAATAATGCATTCATTGATGAATTTGGTTATTTGGTCTTTCATTTTGGGCCAGTAATACTTTCTTGAGAGGGCTAAATAACATTCGGTAATTCCTCGGTGATTGGTTTTGCCATCATGGTAGTGTTGAATTATCTCTTGCTGACGTAGATAATCTTTAACGTTTTCTAATTCTATCTTAGCTAGTACTAAGTTCATAGATGAACTCTTAAACTTGTCCTGTATGACTGGTATGATGGAATACATGGCAAGAGGTGGATTTATTAGGATACCGGTTTTTACTTTTGGGTTTACATACTCTTTGAGGGCGTTGACTACATCTTGTTCTAGTTTAGATGATGATATCTGGACTGCTATGCGCGTGTGAGTTTCGAATGGCTTGGTAACTACTGGTTTGCGTTTGACGTCTTCTACTATCGTAAAGCATAGTTGTCTATGGAACCTGTTAAGGGGTTCATCTGTGATTGGGATTTCTAATATGGGATGTTCATGACTGGTGTGTACAGTTGCAGTGGATGAGTTCGCAGATGGCGGGTTTTCTGATGGGTTAGGAATCAAAGAACATAATTCGTCTAATAAGGTGTTAGTATCTTCATTGTGAATCTCCACCCGAGATAAGGCATCGGCGTTCGTATTGGATTTACCTTTCTTGTAGATAACGGTGAAATCGTATTCACTAAGTTTCAGCCTCCATCTAGTCAATCGCGAATTGGGTTCTTTAAGGTTCATCATCCACTGTAAAGGTTTATGATCTGTTAATACTTTAAATTTACGACCAAACAAGTACGGTCTAAAGTACTTGGTGGCCCAAACTATGGCAAGAAGTTCTTTTTCTATGGTGCTATAGTTAAGCTCACTTTCATTCAATGTTCGGGATGCAAAGCACACAGGTTTGTCGGAACCTATATGTCCTTGAGATAGAACGGCTCCAATAGCAACGTTCGAAGCGTCTGTTGTCAGTATGAATTCCTTATTAAAATCGGGATACTGTAGTATGGGGTCATTTGTTAAGAGATTCTTACACTTTTCAAAACTGTTTATGTACTCGGAGTCTAGTACAACTTTTCTACCTTTTTTTAAACAAGTTGTGAGAGGTTTCGTAATCTTTGCAAAGTCCGGGATAAATTTTCGATAATAACCTACAAGGCCTAAAAATTGTTTAATTTCTTTTGGGGTCTTTGGGACGGGGTATTTTTCTATTGCATGAATCTTATCCGGATTAGGTTTTATCCCTTCACTACTTATTATGTGTCCGAGGTAACCAGTTTCATGCCTTAAGAATTCGGATTTATCCATTTGGATCTTAAAGTTCGATTCCCGAAGTCTATTGAAAACTTTCTCGAGATTGGCCATATGCTCTTGTAGTGACGTAGAGAAAACGATGATGTCATCAAGGTAGACTAGGCATATGTCATTTTGGAGACCTCTGAGAACATTATCCATAACCCTTTGAAATGTGGATGGTGAATTCTTAAGTCCCATGGGCATTCGAAGGAACTCGAAATGTCCATGTTCGACATTAAAAGCTGTTTTTTGAATATCCTGAGGGTCCATCTCGACCTGGTAAAAACCGCTAGCCAGATCTAGGGTGGTGAAGTATTGGCACCTACCTAGTTTGTCAAGAACATCGCTAATGTTCGGGATAGGGTATTTGTCGTTGATAGTTTTTTCATTGAGTTTCCTAAAGTCAACTACTAAACGCCATTTTTGTTTGCCCGAGGCATCCATTTTCTTGGGGACCACCCAAATGGGTGAGCTCCATGCTGAATCTGAAGGCTTTATTATTCCCTGATCTAACATTTTTGAAATCTGTTCCCTAACCTCTTGGCGATGAATGAATGGGTATCTGTAACTTTTTGTGTAAACCGGGACCTCATCGGTGGTCTTAATACGATGTTTTATTCGATTGGTAAAGGTTAACGCTTCGCCTTCGATGTAAAACACGTCAGCAAATTTTGAGCAAAGAGCTATAAGGTTGACTTTCTCCTCCTCGTTTAAATGATCTGTTCGTAATCGCGTTGTCACTTCTTGAACCCGCGTGGTACAATGTTCGGTACGCGTGCACTCGATATTAAATAAACTTGCGTGCACTGGTCGGTCTAGTGATATTATAATATCATTCGGGCTCGTATTTTCTATCTCTAAGTAGCCGCGATTATTGTCCACAATAGTAAGGCATTCGCGTACGATGCAATTGCATATAGTCTGTTCACTAACTAATGCTGCACCATTTGGAACGTCGATCGGTATTCTAACTAATTTCGAAGATTGAGCAGGTATTATGTCTTCATATAAGTTTACATTGCAGGAATTATACATACGGATAGGATTTGATGATGTGCGTGTTATTAACCTCTGATCTTTTAAGTCTATCTTAGACTCCCATTTAGTTAGCAAATCTAAACCAATTAAACCGTCGAAATATTCATGAAAACGGTATACAAATAACTTAATGAACTCTGGATCGTTAAATTCCGCAAAGCAAGGTAAACTTATAGAGTAATTATTTCTAGTAACCGCGTGTACATTGGTAACTTCAAACGGGTCGTAATTTAAGGGAAGGTTCGGAAAATATTTCTCTACAGCTTCTGGACTTATAAAAGACTGATTCGCGCCGGTGTCAATTAGTAATTTTAAAGGTGGTTCCGATATTAGTATGTACGGCAACTGACGTTGAGTTTGGAGATTTAATTCTATTTTGGTTTTTTTGATTTCTGTGCCTCTTGAAAATCCTGACTTGGACCCGCCTGGGGTTCAGTTGAACCTGTAACTTGACCTTGAACACCTACATCGCTTAAAGTCGGATCATGGTTGCACTCTAATGTAGCGAACGGGCTATAATCGTAATAAATATCATCGTAATTAAAACAGTTCGGATCGTAATAATACTCCGTCGGGTAATATGAGTCGTCGTATGACGCGCATTCATTCATGTTCATTTCACGATTTTTAAAATAATTAGTTGCTGGCGGATTACCTGAATTCTGCCAATTATGGCCAGATAACATGGGTTTAGGTGTAAAATGCTGTACACCGCTCATAGGTTTAGGACCTTGATTTTGATTTTGCGCCGGAATGTTTCTAGGTGGCAAACGGAACATGTTACTTTGAGCGTTATAATTTTGAGGTACCGCACGGAATATTTGCTGCGTACGGTTAGGCATGCGATATTGAGGCTGCTGGTTAATGAAGTTAGGATTGAACTTAAATGGTTGTGGTGGTGGTAATTGGTTGGGTCTAATTCCTATTGGATTGGGCCAATTGGGAATTGGTATTGCGAAATTGTTACTACGTGGAGGAACTGGGTTAGAATTCTTTTGGGTAGTGGATTTTGAAAACTCACTACGTTCCTGTAAATACATAACATTAAGTTCTTCCTGTACATATTCAAGGGCCTTTTCAATAGTATCGGGGCGCATGCATCTTATACGGGAACCCAATGGTTCTTTTAATCCTTTTACAAAAGCCTGCATAGTAACTTTTTTATACAATGTACGTTTCGCTTCTACTGTAGTAGGAATTGGCTCGTGTAGTGTTACATACGTCATTATTGTACTGAACAGAGTTTGGCATTCCTCATAGAATTCTTGAGGTGTCTTATTTCCTTGCGTAGCTAAAGAAAGGTCTCTATACAAAGCTGTTTCATCCCGTTGATCCGAAAAATTGTTGATTAAGGCTGTCCTAATCCCTAGCCAACTATCAGGTATGCCGTTGGAATTAATGGTACTAGCGGCAGAGCCTTTTATCTTATTTAATATACCATTTAATAGGCATAAGTTGTTTAACTCGCTACCTGGGGCATTACTAACGTACTGAGTTACTATTTGATCGCATATTCTAACAAACCTAGTCAAAACGTTTGGGTTCCCATCGAACTCCGGGACCATGCGAAGGGTCTTGAAAATTGTATCTGGGTCGTGGGCCATATTCACGCTATTTATACTACTAACTTCACTAACACTATTTAAATCTCTACTATTATCTATAGTACTCCAGCGAGCCGTACGAGATGCGGGCTCCTGGGAATTGGAATTTTTCGGGTGAAAAATCTTGGAAGTTGGGGGGTTGTATAAGGGCTAAAAAGGAAGCAACACAGGAACAATTCAAGTGTACTCACAAATTTTCATCTCTGGTTTTCTCGTGAATCGAAGTCTGGATTCTCCTTCCGGAACTGCAGCTGGACCGTAGATTCGGATATTCGGTGCCGGGGCTCGATAGCCACCCAGGCGATTCGCGTACGCGGATATCGATATTAGAGATCCCTAAAGCTTGCGAACCGGCCCGCGAATATCCTACCGACTGCGCCAATTACGTTAGCTGCAATCGGAGGATTTAAAAAAAACCAAAAATGATTTTACTTAATTTATTTTAAATAAAAGAATTACATTAATTATATCTTAATTTAGCCTAAGTGCCTATTCGAAGTATGAATATGGAATGGAATTTAACAGAGTTACAATAATTGGGTAAACTAGGTCCGTGCGTCACAAAGTGCTATCTCAGCTCGCCGTTTCCGTCGTTCGTTAATTTTGCAGCGTATGTTTCTATAATAAAAGTATTGAGTGCTGAGTGGGCGATTCCCCTTATGCAGCTGCGTGTATATCATTTTTCCTAAACAACAACAAAAATATTATATTCATATTATTGACTTATCTCTATGCAATATTGATTTAATTTCTTGTTTTATTTATTATTCATAGTTTTTTAATTTGGAAATATTATTTATTATAAATTAATATATAAATATTAGGACAGTTAAATAGGATATTTGCCGTCAAAAAAATTACTAGGAACTTAAACATCGTTGAACTCTTCAATATCGGGATCTATGTCACTTGTGTTAGTACTAGTTTGTAATTTATTAAAGAAAGTCATGGCAACTACTGTCAACTCAGTTTTTCAACCTTTTAAAACAGCATTTCTTCTTGTACTTTTTGCGGAAATTCATTTATGAAAAAAAAAAAATGACATTCTAAGTCAGAATTAAAAACGATGAAAAGATTTGTTAATATCTATTTCAATAAAGACCTGTTTCTCTCTTTCCACAATACTTTGCAACCATAACCAAAAACAGGGACATCTTTAATCTGTAAAGCCATAACGAGGCTGCTATAAAGAATAAAGGATGCAAGAGCGAGCGGAGCGAGGTCAAAATTTTAGCATCCCGCTTCGAAAACATTAGGTATTCTTTCGCTTTGACCGTTCTTAAAGAAATAGAAGTAAGTTTATCAACTTATGCAGAAAATTATGACAACTAATAGAATGTAGGAGAGCGAGCGAAGCGAGCTCAAACATTTTAACACCCCACCTGCAGGCGTAGCATGGCGCTTTCTATCTCTACGAAGAATAGACAGCTTTTTCTATTCAAAGTGACAGTTCGTTTTTTCATTTTTGACATCCACCGTAGAAATGTTTCCATAGAGGTACCATAGAGGGGGTCGATCTTTAGATTGAGATTCTGATCTCTCACATTTTTGATTTTATTTTTTGTTAGTACCTACGACTTCGGCTATAATGCGATTCGTATAACGGATATGAATTTATATTTATACGTATGTTTTTTTTTAATCTGCATGACTTATTCCCCTATTTTATTAGAAGGCATACTTATATGAACCACGTATTTGAAATTCCTGATACTCTATTAGATTTTTTCTTTATTACCGCCTCGACATATTTATTAGAAACTCCAAATGTTTAATAAAAAAAAACAGCTATTACAAACTTCAATCATAGTGCCATTTACTTTTAAGTTGTAAATATGATCCGTACTCCTTAGTTTAGCTTCGCCTGATGCATTAGGGACGAAATAAAACAATCTTATTTACGTTTAGTAGGACTTTCATTTAGAGCCAATAACATTATCTTATTAATTCTATTCATTTCTAAGAATTTCAACGCTCCAAAACACTAGAAACACAATATTATGATTATTTTACATAGGTCAAATCACGTTAACTTCGCGCGTGAAATGCAACTGACGGAATACGACGATTCGCATTTAGAGACGAATCGACTTATCTCATTATGCATATCACAATAAAAAAATATTACATACACAACGATGAGATGAGTAAACTTAACTCTTTTTGCTTTTTTTAGTATTTTCTTGTTTCTGACTAGACTCGTTTTTCAATTTGAGTTTTACGAAATTGTAATATAAATATCGACTCATCTCTTGTTTACCTTAATAGATATTAATGTTTAGTATCGAATTATGAAAATAACTCATTTTTCAATATTTATGACTTATCCCCTTTTACCTTAACACCACAGAATTATTTAATCGTATATTAATAATTTTCGTAATAAAATGAATAGCTCCTAAAATAGAAGAAATTCCAGCTAAGTGTAAAGAAAAAATTGCTAAATCTACAGATCTACCACCATGAGCAATATCAGATGAAAGTGGGGGGTACACTGTTCATCTTCAAGCTCATCAATTCTTCTTGAAATTAATAAAGTTAAAGAGGGGGGAAGTAATAAAAAACTTATATTATTTAAACGAGGGAAAGCTATATCTGGGGCTCCTAGTATTAAGGGGACAAGTCAATTACCAAATCCTCCAATTATAATAGGTATGGCAGCACTTTACAAACTAAATACATACAAAAAAACACTATCCAAAACTCCGATACCCGTACGCGTGTTCACGTAACTGCATGCAGTCGTATCTAACGCTCAAGAATCGGAGAATCCCACCGGTCCGACAAGACACTCAGGATGCTGTTGGTACTAGCTCGCATGCGCGTTAGCACGGAAGTGCAACGCTTGCGCATGACTGCAGCGAAGCTGTCTACGTGGACCTCGGCAAACATGCCAGACGCACTGCAATATCGCGGCAGTTCCATCAGCATTGTTGTACTGAACTCTAAGGTTGCTGCACGTCCTCTGCAAATAGTCAACCCACAGGCTGCACGTGTAAAAGGACTGACAGTATGCTTTAAACAACGTTACTTTAACCTTTTTTTTACACCGTGCAAACCTGCGAGCTAACATATTACATCGTACAGACAATGACCTTCGCTCTCTCTCAATATCAGTACTGTCCTTGTGGTCCTCGGTGACCCATTGACCCAAATACTTAAATTTTGTAACTCTTTTTAAAGAGGTACCACTTAAGCGAACTTCGGGTACGTTTTCATAACATTTAGTCCCTGCCTTAAAGACCATTAGTTCAGATTTTAATGAGTTGTATTTGAGGCCATGGGACTCTGCATATGATTCACAGGTGTTCAGAAGCTTTCTCAATGCACAGACCGAAGGGCTCAGCAGCACCATATCATCAGCGTAGCTTATATTATTAATACATACATCATCTACATGACAACCGATCCTGGTGCTACGGAGTTCCTCGATCAGCCCATTAATATAAAAATTAAAGAGATGAGGGGAGGAAAGTCCCCCTTGCCTCACCCCGCAATCCAGCCTGTACTCATCCGAGAGTGTGCCTCTCTTACATGATTTTTCTGCATTTCATACCAATGCATCAGTACAGACACAATTTCCCTGGGTACACTGGTAACCTGAAGCTTTATCCATAACTTATTGTAAGACACTAGGTCAAAGACTTTGGATAGGTCCAAGAAACAGGCATAAACTGGAGTTTTCCTAGCTGTATAGTACCGGACCGTCTGTTTGAGCGACAGAATGGCACTTTCTGTTGAGAGGCCAGGTCTAAATCCAAATTGTGCATTATTCAGTTTCAAGTGTGCCCCTAAGTGTCGGTCAATAAGACTATCCAGTACCTTGGCTACAATTGTAGCCAGAGAGATTGGCCTATAGTTGGAAACCTCTGAAGGGTCACCCGTTTTATATTTAATAACAGGGACTACTATGGTTTGCATCAATTTTTCTGGTAAATATGAATGACTTAGGCACATTTTAAAAAGCAAGATAACACTCTTGCAAGATAGATTCCAGCGTACCTCAGATGCTCGATGCTGAAACTATCATGCCCTGGAGACTTTCCGCTAACCATTTTCCCTATAACGGAAACTTTTCTTCTTGCATTTCTGCTGCAGTAAATCTCACGCTTAACTCCAAGTCATGGGTCCCAACATCGGGCATCGTAGGTGAAGCCCTTCCCAGAGGACATTCTACATTAAAATATCGACGAAACACATTAGCTATATCACCAGAATCATGGGCCCCAGCAACGCTCACGGGATGGCTAGGTCTAAGATTCATCTGGTTAGTCGACTTCCAAAGCTTATTAAATTCATTATTTGCGTGGTATTCAGCAATAATATTCATTTTTATTTGTTGTTGATTATTTTGGCACCATTTCAATTTGCACTTAAAAGATCGTCTGGAATCGCACATGTCGTTATAGATACCACCGAAAGTCGGCTTATTGTAAAATAACCATATGTGGTAACAAAGTCGCGCCCTCTCGTGAGCGCTGCATACATATCTATTCCAGCCCGTAACATATTTTCCTCGCCGATTCATTTTAACATTGTAGCTACATTCTGTGGCCTCAGAAAGTACCAGCACAATATTGTCATACATTTTATTTATTATTGATCTATGTGTAGGATCATTACACATTTGATCGGCACAGTAGGTGAATTCACTAGGAAAGTCCATATCCTTTAACTTAGATTTACTTAATTATGTACAACTAGCTGTGCCCCGCGGTTTCACCCGCGTAGGTCTCGATCTCGTGGGAATGTAGGGATAAATCGTATCCTATGTCCTATTTCTGGTTATGGTCTACCCGTGTGCCCATCCTCTCCTCTCTAGAGTAGGGAACGTCGCGGAGGCTTGGCGCGCCGCCACCGCGCCGGCGTCGAACAGTTCGCCTATTGCATTTTTATTTATAATCGTAATAACTTCGAAATTAAATGTCCGATTAGAATGAATTAAAAAGTATTTTACTACTAAATAAATACCCTTGATGTTTAAACTATTTATTTTAATAAGAATTAATATTATTATATATGTATATATATATATATATATAGAGTCCGTAGCGACTTGGTACAGTGTAGACGTGTTTTTGAATTTTGGAGAGTGTTAATTTTTGATTGGTTGATGGCTCTCAAAAGCGTTTCTCGCTTTCGCTTGAACTGTTTCTATGGACTGGTCCCGCCTAGTGGGAGGTCCTAGAAAGAAACAAATAGATATTTGTGTGCTTCATCCATCCGGATTTGAACCTGCGACGTTTGGATTCGCGGCCGGACGTCCCGCCTCTGCGCCATCAAGGTTAGTCATCAAGTGTCTAAACTTGCGACCGCGCTGCGTGCGCCGCGCCGCGCGCGCTGGCGACGTCACCGCTGAGTCATCGTGCGACAAGGTTGCGAGTACAGCAGAGCGCCTACTCTCCAGCTGCGAGCAATTTGTCACTTCGTAACACTTTTTGCTATACATAATGATTTGTTTTGCGTGCAAAAAGAAAGTCATTCTTGGAGAGCTGCTCAGATGTGTTGGTTGTAAAACGTGTTATCATTATGCATGTTTGAATGTCACTTCGGCGGTATTTACGGAGCAGTATGCGCATTTGAAAAGTACTTTTAAGTGCGAGGCCTGCTCGAACATTACTCAGCGGGTGCGAGTAACTGACGACACCCCAGTACGCGGGGTCCGGGCAGCAGCGGATTGTCCGGACAAGGATGCAAATCATCCGTGTGAGGAAGTTGACATGAGTACGTCAGCATCACTTAACCTGGATAGCTTGCCGAATATTATGGAAATGGTAAAAGGAGTCATAACTGAAAGGCTAAACTCTCTGGAAAGAAACCTTATGGAGGAAATTAAGATTACGGTAACCGCCTTGGCTGTCGAAAATAGCAAATTAAGGCAAGAGTTAAGTGTTGCTAATAGCAAATGTGTAAGCTACGAAAAAGAAATCAATACTTTGAAAGTTATGGAGAAAAAGACCAGACAAATTAATGAAGGAAAATTGGGCACTAAGGGTACTTCTCATAGGCAAAATACGGAAGCTACATCTGCATCAGTAGCAGAGGCGTCGTCGGAGGTAATCGCTTTAAGCGACAACAGCAACTCGAAACCGATGCCGCAGCCAAATGTTAGTTACGCAAGTGTCGCCAGTAATTCAGGGGTTTCGAGTGGAGGTTCTATGAACATGGAAAACAACTGGATAGAAGTGAAAGGAAGAAAGAAACTGAACCTGATAATACGAGGTGGAAACCGATCAATAGTAGCTCTAAAAGCAGTTGAACGGAAAAAATACCTTCATGTTTGGAGGTTAGAGAAAACGACGACTGAAGTCGATTTAAAGGAGTACATTCAAAAGATATTAGGAGAAGACTCAGAGTTAGTTCTTACTAAAATACAGCCAAAAACTGAAAGGGACTATGCCTCGTTCAAAATTGGAGTGACTGAAAGCAATTTTGAGAAACTTTGTGTTCCTGAAGTATGGCCTATGAATGTAGAAGTAAGTGAGTGGATTTTTTTTCGTCGTCCACCCACGCCAGTCACTCTACAACCGCAAGCTTAGTTTGAGTTTATCTATTCTATATCAAAATGTCAGAGGTCTAAGAACAAAGTCGTCGAAGTTCTTATCACTGTTAGAATCTTCTAGTTCGGACTTGTTTGCAATTACGGAAACCGGATGCAATGAGTCAATACAGAACGCTGAAATAACGTTACCTGGTTATTCGATATTGCGATGTGATCGAGCCGATGGGCGTAAGCAAGGAGGCGTACTGTTGGTGTCCACGCCGCGTTTTGAATTGCGGCAGGTAACAATTCCCGATGATATTAATATTGATGTTCATAAATTTGAGTTGATTTGTGCTACAGTTTATTCACAAAACCGTTTTTTAGTTACCTGCTGTGTATTATATATTCCACCACAGACTGATGTAAAAGAATATTCAGTAATGTTTAACATTTTAGAAAAAATATGTGTAAAATATAAAAATAAGGTAGTTATATTAGGAGATTTTAATCTATTTTCATGCCCAAATCATGTTTGTGACGATTTTGAGTATTTCGTGGCATTTTGTGAAGTCGTTCAGTGTAACAAAGTTCCTAATTGCAATGGCAGACAGTTGGACCTCGTGTTGAGCGGGCTCAGTGGCGTGGTGGTGTGCGCGGGGGATGAGGGGCTGCTGCCCGTGGACGTGTACCACCCGCCGCTTGCGGTCACGGTTCCTACGTCCTCTCCGCTGCCGCAACCCGCCATATTAGACGCACAGTTAGAACCTCAAAATGAAATATTGACCAAGAAATGGAATTTCAGTAAAGCAAATTTCCATCAATTATACCATTTATTAGCTTTAATAGACTGGGATGAAATGTACAGTTTATGCGATCCGGATTTAGCTTTAAACTTTTTTTATAGTAAGATATATGAAGTTTTTGATATTTGTATACCTCTTAAAAATAAAATCACTAACAATAACAATAGATATACATACCCAGTGTGGTATACCTCTGACATCATCAAGGACATTCAATTGAAGTACAGGCTACATAAAATATACAAAGCAAGTAAATCCCCTACTGATTACGAGGCGTTTTCGCGGTGTCGGGCGAGAGTTAAGGCGGAGACTGCTCTTGCCCACGACCGATATCGTGATCGCGTGCAGAGCCATCTTGCTGCCGACCCGAAAGCTTTCTGGAGTTACGTTAGGTCGAAAAGAGGTAATTCAAGTCAGTATAATTTGAATAAGGACGGGCAAGTTCTATCAGACCAAGAATGTGCTCAGGAGTTTGGACGATTTTTTCACTCTGTGTATAACCCGGAACCGGCTACGTTAGATGCGGACACCTGTAGTGAAACAGCGGAGCCAAGTGGCGCGTGGGTTCACCTCGGTTGCTTTGAAGCTTCAGAAGTGCGTCGCGCGCTAGCCCGCCTACCGCCTAAACGATCAGTTGGACCTGATGGTATACCACCTTTTATCTTAAGGGATAGTCGCATGGTGTTGGATGAACCCTTACTACATTTGTTCAATGTCTGTATTGCTGCAGCGTCGTTTCCCGATCGTTGGAAGCTTAGCCGAGTGGTGCCGGTACCGAAAGGTAGTGGCGGCTCCGAGGCAAGCGACTATAGACCAGTGGCGGTCCTTTGTGCTACTGCTAAAGTGTTCGAAGCAGCAATTCACAATAGCTTATATAAGCAGGTGAACGCACATTTGTCCGATGCGCAGCATGGGTTCCGTCCTGGGCGGAGTACAACAGGCAATTTGCTAAATTTGATGACGCAACTGGTGCCTGCTGTTGACGCTGGACTACAGGTCGATGTAGCTTACCTAGATTTTCGGAAGGCATTTGACACAGTGGACAATGATGTGCTGCTGTCGAAGTTGGCCAACAAGGGATTTACTCCACACACTATTAAATTCTTTGCCGATTACTTGCGCAACCGACGTCAATATGTTGACTGTGGGGGGAGCTTTTCCGAAATTTACTTCACGAGATCGGGCGTAAGTCAGGGAACCAATTTAGGACCATTTCTCTTTATCCTCGTGGTGGACGACTTACCGGAAGTAGTTAAGGAGTCAACTTGCCTTCTTTTTGCTGATGATCTCAAACTGATTCATGTGGTGAAAGATATTGCCGATCATGACACACTGCAACGAGATTTAGATAGGGTCACTGATTGGAGTCAGGAAAATAAATTGTATTTCAATGTGTCAAAATGCTCAGTGCTGTCATACACCCGCGCGCACACCCCGCGTCGCCACCAGTACCTTATGGGAGGTGAACCGCTGCAGCGTGTCATGGAGGTAAAAGATCTAGGTGTTTGTTTCACCGCAGATTTGCAGTTTAGAAAACATATTGTTGCGGTTTGCAAAAAGGCATACCGTAACCTTGGGTTTCTTTTACGGCAGGCCAACCAGTTTACTAATATGAGTGCTTTAAGGGCTTTGTACGAAGCACTGGTGAAGAGCCACCTACAGTACAATGCAGCTATTTGGAGTCCTAGCGAAGCCAAATACAATACAATGTTAGAGCGGATACAAAACAAATATATCAGGTTTATGTACCATAAGATGTATGGAGTGTATCCGGGATACCCACTGCTGTATCCTACCTTGTTTGTATTAGGCATGGTAGGTTATACTAGATTAGAAGTAAAGAGGGAGCTTGCATTAGCCACATACTTATTTAAAGTAATAAGGGGAAAAATTTGCAATCCTGACATTTTACAGACAATTAAGCTGTGGGTACCTGACGAGTACGTAAACAGGCGCCGGCGGCCGCGGCTGCTGGGGGTACCGAAAGCGCGCACCAACCTTCTCCGCCGTGCCCCGTTTACACGTGCGCTGTGCACTCTCAACGCGGTAGCTACGAGCTTGGACCTGTTCTCTTGTGCACTGAACGATTTTACTCTGGAGACCACTAGAGTATTGTGTTATTCTGATCTGCATGTATAGTTAGATTTAAATACCTAGTTTTAAGATTATATCTTAGTTTAATTGTGTTCTGTGCCACTCTATCACTTTAGGTTAACCTGTAAAGATAGTTTGTGTTGTTGTAAATAAATAAATAAATAAATAAATATATATATATATATATGTTGATAAAACCCCTTCGCAAATAATGCAATAATTTCGAACAAAGATTACCATAAAAAAGGTTATAGTGAGTCAATCTTAAAAGATAGACATTATGCTGTCGCAGACTTTTTTTAGAACTTTTAAAGAGGAACAATTCCATCATACATGATATTTGCGTAAGTTTAACCGTTTACGCAGCACTAAACTAAACACTAAACACACAAAAAAAAATATAATAAAAGCATGAGCTGTAACAATAGTATTATAAATTTGATCATCACCAATTAAAGATCCGGGATTTCCTAATTCAGCACGCATTAGTAATCTTAATGATGATCCTACTATTCCTGCTCAAATTCTAAAAATAAAATATAATGTTCCAATATGTTTATGATTTGTTGAATAAAGTCATTTTCGCTTTTTTCCTCCTGTGGCAACACTACAGCTAACAGCTGATTTGAATTTGTCTCTTTAATTTTAATTTTAAATAATAGATTTCCTTCTTTTTAAGGCCTATTTCCAAGTTATTAACTAGTTTATAGCGTAATTAAGTGTTTACTGTGTTAAATTTAGGCTTTTTGTACAAATAATGTGTAAAAACTACATTGTGATTCGTTGACAGTTACCTACCGGCTCAAGTGAATGTTGCATTTTCATCTCGTTATATCAGGTACAATACTATATATTTTACTTTGTAGTAGATTGTTTACGTTCTAATTTTTTGCCTTCAATTCTTTGGATACTTTTTTATTACGGCTACGATTTGTTGCTAATGATTTTAAAAACGTAAGCATAACCTTAATTAGTTTGGTGACAGAACTTCTTCATTACGATCTAAATTTCATTTTCCGTTCAACTAATCATCTGTTTCTAAATCCACTACTCTTTTCCAACCTCTTCTCTTTTCTCTTTAATCATGATTATGACTCGCAGCGCGCGGGCTCGCCTAGAAGAGACCGAATTAAAGGCGTCTCAGGAGCTCTGTGACAAACTGATTAAGGAAAATGAAATAGAGTTCCTTGGTGTCCTTGAAAGGAATAGCAAGTTGAAAACAGAAATGGCTCAGTTATATATTCAACACACTGATGCCATAGCAGCCCGGGACAGGCTCCAAGCAAGTTGTTGTGGACGGATTCAGCCAGTGTAGCAATGAGTATGAACAAGCTCTTAGTCACAAATATGTACTACAACAGCAGCTACATGAGGCTCAAACTCAGATTGAACAACTTGAGACTACAAATCTTAACATCACTGCCTCGTTGAATCAAAGTCTATTCAATTAATTGGTGCCTGTAGCCCCATCAATGGTTTCTGTAATAAACCCCTCTTCTTACACAATAGATTTAAGAGCGGCCAACCCGTCTTTCTTTTCATACAAACGCTCGTACGTGATTATGGCGTTGTAACACATCTTTCTTTGAATTTTTTGAACTAATAGGTATCTTGTGCACTATATCTAGGTTTCTATGAAAACAAAAAATCAAAATTTGGAGAAACAAATTCAGTATAAGCCTCAAAAAATCGCTTTTTTTGCACAAATTTTACCTGAACTATGGCCGTTCATAATGTACTCATAAATTGTAAAAATGAAGAAAACATTTGCATAGAAACCTTGGAAATGTAATAGAGATTCTAAATGACACACATTTATTTCATAAACTTGTAAGGATTACTGAAAAAAACGTATTTCCTGCAACAAGTTTTTTGACATTTACGCACTCAATTTTTCGTTCAATGATATCGCGTTCTCACTGTCTTGCTTGGTAGTCAAGAAGGCGGTATGAGGTGCGCGGGGGACGAGTCGTGCGGGGTCAGGGCGGGTGCGACGGGGGAGTTGAATGACGGACAATCGCGCGCCGGTTGCGCGCCCGCTCGCTCGGCTCTCGGAATTGTTAGTAGGTATTGAATTTGTTGACTGCGCGGACGTGAGTGATAATTGCATTTTATTTAGTGAATTCTGTTTTACCTACTACAACGATCTTGCCTTTTCATACCGGACACTGATTATTCTTTCGAAAGGTTTAGTGAAAATAGCGAAGAAGAATTTTTGTTACTTTGTTCTTTGGACGCCAAAGGGATTGTTGTATGAAAAGATAGATTAAAATCCAACCTTTTGGTCAGATGATAAAATATTGAAGCTGACGCAGTTTTACTTCAAATCTGTTCTGCCAGAAATTATTGACCGACGTTTCCCACGCAAACTGCCACAGCGAGATAGATTCTAAAGTTACTTCTTTACCAGCTATCTAATTGCATAAAACATTTTCGTAAACGATTCCGACTAATCTGTTTCATTTTGACAGTTCAACAACATTCATTGCGTTATTTACTTTGTTGAGCAGATTTTTTTTTCGAACTTATGTAGCAATGGATTACTTAACTGTTTGTTTCAAACCGATCCAGATTGTGACGGGCATTACGCAATTAGGAGGCAGTACCTACTGAAAACTGTTTGTAGGTATGTTTTTGTTCGGAAATCGGAATCTTCTCGACTACCGCTTCTCGGTTTTATGCATTGTTTATAAAGTGTAACAAAGTTCTATAAAATAAAAAAAATAAGTAGGTACATACCCAACTGTATTCAGACTACTTTATTTACATACGGTACATACATTGTTTACAAGTCCGTTACCTAATTTCAGAAATACAGACAGACTGGATAGATAAATAATTTATTCTGCTTGTACCTACTGCTACTCCATAGGCAGAATAAATTATTTACCTTTACTTTTTCGTGCTAACTGTAGGTATATCATGGACGAACAAAAAATTTCGCATTATGTGCCTTGCAAATAAAAGCGGTTTGGGGCACATCGGTTGGAAGGTTTCAAAGTCTATAACGGACATAGGTAGAAAATAATATTTTTTGTGTTTTACATAAACCTAAGATTTCCATGTAGTCAAAAATAGCGCTATATAAATAATAAAAAATACAAACACATCTTCGGGGCCAAGCGCTACGTCCGTACTAAACAGAGTAATTTAATAATACAATACTAAATGTAGGTATATGGCGCGTGCGAGGCGCGTATCATGAATGAACGGTTCACCGCCGCGCCGTCGGCCGGCCGCCCGCGATTGAGCGGCGGAAGTTACCGAATGCCAACCGAGCGTTCAGGCGCTATCTCTCTCTTTTCGCTTTGCCTCTTTTTCAAACATTGCGCTGGATGAAACAACAAGCTTTACGAACATGCTAGCGTTGACGATAGACGGACCGGGAAGGGCGCTCTTAACAGGTCAGATGATTCAAAATCAGATTCAAAATTAAGTAAGTCAGTGAGGGTAGTTACTAGTAAAAATAAACTAAAAAAATACATAAAAATCAACAAATACATAGTTAAAACCAAAAAAATGGTAAAAAAACAAAAATTCTTCATTAAAAATGTAAAACTTAATAGAGAAAGGTTACATTTTCTAAAACAATTAGATATGTATTCATTAAACTTACAAAAAAGTACTAGGAAATACCAAATTGACACAGAAGACTTGCAACCAACTACAGGAGAAACTTACTTCTATGACTATCAAGTATACAGCCTCTGAAAACCAAATGAGGGAATATGTATTGGCAATGAATGAGCTGGTAAGCTCACAAACTAACAAATGTGAACATTGTCAACTACCATCTATTGAACCCACACCGGACCATTCATTGACAATATGTGATACCACCATACCGCAGTCTAGTGCCACTTTACCATTATCAATTACTAACTGTTTGCCTAGACATAGTGTAAATAAAAAAAAAAAAATATTTTGTGATGAAATTGGAAAGGATTTAGGTTACTTGTTGTTAAATGAATATCCGGGACACTCAATAATTAACTACTGTATGCCTGGTTGTTCTCTATTTGACATAATGAAAAAAGTTATAAAATGCAATTTTAACCAGGATACTATATTAATAATATTTGTTGGTAATAGGGGTAATGTGAACAAAGGAGAATTACTCCAATATTATAGATCTTTGTGCAACCTTAGTTTAAGAAAAATTGTGATGTTCACGTTCCCTTACAGCCAAAGTTTGCCACAGGAAGAAAACAACTTTAGATCTGCAGGCGTAGCATGAGCACCGTTTTGTCGACGGAAGAGTAGACAAAAATGACGTTTCCTGTAGACAATGACATGATGATTACTTATAAGTATTGTTTTATTGTGAATGTGAGGACTATGTGGATATTTATTTTTCGTTCTGTTAGTTTTAGCGAAGGTCTGGCAATTTGAGAACTTTATGCGACCTACCCAAACGTCTTTTCTTTGGTATTGTTCGTCGAGTCGTTGAGCTCCTTAAGTTCTGAGTTGAGCTCCACTATTACTGACAAATGCTTGCACTGACTGGACAGGTCCACTCAAATCTGTGTGGTTCTTTCCTCAAAAGACCATTTCAGACTTTTATCTACATGGTCCTCATATGGCCTGATCAAGATTATGTCTGGACTTTAAAGGAGACGGTGACCTCTGAGTTTGTTTCGGCCTTTCTTCTCAGAGTAGTCAGATAGGAAACGCCGACCTCATATAGCTTATTTTTACAACTTTTTAATATGACGTGTAAAAGTGATTCCAATATCCTATTTACAGAATAAACATCATTTCATTTCATTTCATTTCATTACAGTAGACAATACGAGACGGCAGCAAAATAGAAAGAGTCAACTGCACTTTTTACGAAATTCACTCTTTTACATAATTCGACTCAGAATTCTTTATTTTATCATAGGATTTATCGGTTGTCAGTGTGATTTGGACAGTAAAAATAGAAAACTTTCTTCCGAATTAGTCTGCATATAAAAATACCCAGACAAAGATCGTTAGAAATGAAAGACAGAATGACAGATTGTAGAAAGATTTCTACGGTGGATGTCAAAATTGAAGAAACGAACTGTCACTTTGTATAGAAAAAGCTATGTCTATTCTTCGTAGAGATAGAAAGCGCCATGCTACGCCTGCTGCAATTAATATGACATTACACAATTTGACATACAATAATAATTTATTCCATTCAATTGACACTAACAATCAAAGTCAAAGTCAAAGTCAAATAATTTATTTCAAATAGGCACATAATATGGCACTTTTGAACGTCAAACAAAGAAATAGAATTGATTCTAGTTGCCCCTTCCAAAAGGTAGTTTTCGTATGGAGAAGAATGGGCAAGAAACTCCACCGTTACTCTTTTAAAAATGTTTTACAATATTTTGTATACATTAATTATATAATTATATGTGAAGACGATGCATCTATAATAAGATTACTGTACCACAAAAGGTAGAAAGAATTATAAATGGAGCAATAATGAATAAATTAATTACCAGATACATGGTGCTCACATATTCACAAAGATTGTAAAAGTATACGATATTACAATAGTCCTAACATTGTTACAAGTAGTACATACAAATAATAAATAAAAAATAAAAAAAAACTAAATTAGCTATCAGTTTGATTTTGTCCAGACACTAAATCGTCCTATGGAGCAAGACCAGCATGTTTCCAAGCATTCTTATCTTGGATATAATCCTCTAATTTGTAATAAGCTTGTTTACAAAGTGTACTTTTTATATGAGTTTTAAATTTTCTTTCATTTAATTGCAATATATCACAAGGTATTTTGTTATAGCATTTAACGCAGTACCCCATAAAAGATGTTTGTACTTTAGCTAATCTGAAAAATGGTTGATCTATTTTATCTTTATTTCTAGTATTAAAATTATGTCTATCACTTATTTTATTAAAAAGATTTAAATTTTTTCTTACATACATAATATTCTCATAAATGAATTGGCAAGGTACCGTCATGATATTAATCTTTTTAAATAGTTCCCTGAGAGATTCGCGGTGACATAGATTATAAATGGCTCTGACAGCTCTTTTTTGCAAAATAAAAATGGATTCAATATCAGCAGCCCGACCCCACAGTAAAATGCCATACGACATAATGCTGTGGAAGTAACTGAAATAGACCAAACGCGCGGTTTCTACATCTGTTAACTGTCTTATCTTTCTAACAGCATAAGCGGCCGAGCTTAACCGCCCCGCAAGAGATTTTATATGAGGTCCCCATTGTAATTTCTCGTCTAGCGTGATTCCCAAGAAAACTGTTTGATTAATAAACTCCAGTTTTTCTCCATTCAATATGATGTCACATTCGCTACTTCTAACATTAGGTAATTTAAATCGAATACATTTGGTTTTTTTTTCATTAAGTACCAAATTATTTACCGTAAACCAATCTTGTACCTGAAGAATAGAGCTATTCACGTCGTCAAAATTTTGTGAACGTCGATTTATTTTAAAAATCAATGATGTGTCATCTGCAAATAACACCATCTTCGGTTGATTTAGAAGTAATTGGGGTAAATCATCAATTATGTTGGTAATCGCTTATATTTGACAAAAGATAGATTTTTTGTGGATAAGTACTATCTTTTAGAGTATTGTAAAAGACAGACAGCTATGTCGCTATCATATTACTTTTCTATTACAGCCAAGAATTTGGTTAAACAAATTGCTTCTATTGAGCAATGCTGTGACATGTTAAATAATTCAGCCAATAATTTGGTATCAAATATTGACATTGTTAATAATTTATTTTAAATTAGAAATTCAGACAACAGAGGCAACCTCTAGCAATAGTATACAGAATTGCAAAATAAAATCAAATAAAAGTTTAAAATCAGTAAATAATATTAACCTGGTGCATCAAAATATTCAAGGATTTATGAACAAAAATTTAGAAGTAGAATTATTTATGAATTTTAACAGTATTGATATTCTTTGTATAACAGAACATTGGCTTAAAAGCACCCAGTTCTTGTTCAATTTTGATAATCACCAGGTTGGTAGTTCGTTCAGCAGAGTAAATGCTATACATGGTGGCTCATTAATTTTAGTAAGTAACTAGCTGAAATTTAAAGACCGTAAGGATATTGTGAGCCTATCTGTCGAACGGACAGTTGAAATAGCCTGTATAGAATCGGAGCAGTTTATTGTATTAAGTGTGTACAGACCCCCTTCAGGATTGTATGACTGTTTTGAAAAGGTAATGGATGAAGTGTTACACTAGATTTGCAACTCCAATAAGTCTTTTATCACTTGCGGTGATTTTAATGTTAATTTGTTAGAAAATTTAGGTTCTTATAGTAAAATAATAAGTTTGTTTCAGTCCTACAATCTCGTAAACCTATTTTTGGAGCCCACTCGAATAACCCCTACTAGTGCCACATGCCTAGATAATATTTATACAGATATTATACCAAGCCACATAGAAATTATAAATTTACTACATTCTGATCATTGCGGGCAAAGGGTTACTATCCCTATCAAAAACAACAAAGTGGCTAAAAAGGATAAAACATTTAACCCCAAAACTGCTAGTCGCTTGGAAGTTTTTAAAGAAAAACTAATTAATACATTACCAGTTTTGTCAAATCGTACTGATCCTAATCATCTATATGATGATTTTTTTAATTTATACTGTAAAAAAATTAATTCCACCTTTATTCCCAAGACTATCTCGGTTAATAGTAATGTATCTTTCAGTAATTGGGCTACCATTGGTATTCATAAAAGTAGAACACGGCTTTATGAGCTGTACAGTGAAAGGACCTATGTAAACACTGTTGAATTTAATTTATATGTTAAAAATTATTCAAAATTATTTTAAAAAGTTTGTTGTATGGCCAAGTCACGTTATTTGAGTTCGAAGATTAAAAACAGTAGTAATGTAATTAAAACGACTTGGAATATTATTAATAGTGAAACGGGAAGGTCTAGTAACCGAAATACTGACTACAGCCTGTCTATTAATAACAACATAATAAAATCAGACTCACAAGTCGCCGAAACCTTTGAGAATTTCTTTTCAGATATTCCCATTTGTTTCTACTACTAAATCCCTAAACTCATCACCTTCTGTTGCTGAGTCTTTGCTTAAGGAAAATGTTAATGTTTGCGAATCGGAATTTCTTTTTGAACATATTACCTGTAGAGACATAATTAAAACCTTTCACACTTTAAATGTAAAAAAGACTGCAGATCTGTGGGGTAATTCTGTAGAAGTTGCTAAGTCTATTATTGACATTGTAGCACCTACTTTAGCTCTTATCTTTAATAATTGTATCGACTGTGGGGAGTTTCCTGACCTTATGAAAAATAGTAAAATAATACCTTTGTTTAAATCAGGTAGTACATCAGACCCCACAAATTATAGACCTATTTCAGTACTACCTACCTTTAGTAAAATATTTGAGAAGCTAATTTTAGAGCAATTGCAAAGATTTTTTAACAGACATAAATTGTTACATAACAAGCAGTTCGGTTTCACAAGGGGTCGTTCAACAACTGTGTTGAACTTTTAGGACATATTTATAATGCATGGGAAGATAAATGCGATGCCTTGGGCATCTTTTGTGATTTGTCTAAGGCATTCGATTGCGTTCTTCATGAAACATTAATCAGGAAACTCCGCCACTACGGAATCCGGAACACCGCTCTGGATTTTCTTACTTCATACTTGAGTAATAGGATTCAGAGCGTTGACGTTAATGGGAAAAGATCTCCCGGATCTATAGTAACAACGGGAGTCCCACAGGGCTCAATTCTTGGTCCTTTCTTGTTTCTTATTTATATTAATGACTTGCCTTACCTCATAAAGGATAATCATGAGATAGTGTTGTTTGCGGATGATACTTCGCTTTTGTTTAAACTTAAACGTCAGCAACTGGTTACTGACGATGTAAATAGCGCGATCGCAAAATTAGTTCACTGGTTTAATGTTAAAAATTTACTTCTTAATGAAAAAAAAACCAAATGCATTAAGTTTACGCTTCCTCACGTTAGGCAGGTGAAAACTAATGTTTTGATAAAGGGCGAAGAATTGAATCCCGAAGATAGCACAGTATTCTTGGGCTTAACTTTGGATGCTAAGCTTCAGTGGGGCCCACATACAACGTGTAACAGAATAAGCGCAAGACCTGAAAGTAGTTTGCTCAGAATCGGCTTCTGAATCGATTTCCATCATTATTTTTATGTGTTAATTTTTCATGAAAAAATCTTTTCTTTGACTGAAATTAGAACCACCGCGTCTTAACAAGGTAATAAGATATTTTATGTAAGGAAATTTAAGCCTTATCTCAAAGCAATAAAGCCTATTCAAATGCATAACCAAATTTGTAATACGCTCATAGCTATCCTATGTGTAGTGCGCGGTAAATAAAATAGTTAATTTAAGGAAACTTAATCCTTATTGCAAAGCAATATGTCTAATTTAAAAGCAAAACCTAATTTGTTGTTCGGTCATAGCTTTCTTTACACACACATAAACATTGCTTTTTATTACGTTTGAGCTAGTTGTGTTAAAAAAAAAGTTAATTTAACGAAATTTAGACCTAATCCCAAAGTAATAAAGCTTTTTTAAATGCACGACCGAATGTGGTCTTTCACATTCAAAGAAATGACAAAATATTAGGAATTTTGTGGTTCGTTTTTTGCAAATGGAAGAATAATGTGAAAGAGGGAGATGCATTAATTTGCCGACTTACCCCTTTGACGTTTGATATGCCGCCGCAAGCGCCGTCACCGCCCGCGGTGCGCCCGCTCACAAGGGTAGTTATTCGCCGGCAGCGAGCGACAAGTGTTCCCGAATGTCATTTGTTTACGTGCGCGATAGTATTCCAGTACACCAATATTCAGTACACGGAGATGGTGAGGACACTGGCTCGTTGCTACGATAATGTCGAGTTAGCGTGTCGAGAGTTCAACGCAAGATATGGTACCAGATTGAGCGCCAGGACAATGTTAAGTGCTCTCAGCGTCTGAGGGACTCCGGTACCTTTCGTCCTAACACGGCCATAGATACAGGGGCGAATGTGCGCGCTAATTTCTTCTTTCTTTCTTTCTAAATAAACTAAATGTGCATCGAGCAAGGCGGTGGACATTTCGAAAGTGTATTAAAAGGAGACGAAGAAAAAATAGTGACATAGTGTAGTGTAAATACATAGTTCAGTTCTGTAAGTACCTTCATGTTTACCAATTTTAATTACTGTAAATATTATGATTCAAATCTTTTAAACACGCAGACTTTGAATATGATATCGCGACAGTTGGGTAGGTACGCATCAGAGATAATAAGTGAGTCGGGCGGCCGCCAAAAAGACCACCCTATCACGTTTACTGATAGATCGTAGACGGCCGAAAAGTTGCTTGATTTAAAAATGCTTCCGCTTTACTAAACCTTAGAATCTTAGAATTAAGTAAACAAAGCCTACAGTCCAAAGCCAGTGAAAATGTGATGGAAAGATGGAATCATAATTTTACTAGTAATGTTCGGTCATTGAACTAACGTACATGCCAAATGCGCTTGCTTGTAGTACCTACCTACCTAGCCAGCTGGCAGGCACACGCACGCGTGCGGCGTGCGGCGCGCTATTAGTGTGCGTGGAGATCGAGTAGTGTGCTCAAACGTTTCATGTTTAGTCAGGACGTCTATTTTATAAAAAAATACTTGGTGTGGTTTAATTAAATTAAATTACAGATATTACTTTAGTCTTATAATTTAATATTCTAATTGGGGTGTATGAGCTCTTGCGTTTATTCCGTTACACGTTGTATAGATAAATTGTCAAAAAAACTAAGCTCCGCAGCATATTCTGTCAGAAAAATTCGTAATTTAACTGACATAGAGACAGCCCGTTTAGTGTACTTTAGTTATTGTAATGTCGTACGGTATTCTGTTGTGGGGAAATGCCGCCGACATTCAGACTATCTTTGTTTTGCAGAAAAGAGCTGTTCGATCAATTTATAAATTAAGTTCGAGACACTCTCTCATAGAGAAATTTAAGGAGATAAATGTAACGACTGTGCCTTCACAGTATATTTTTGAAAATCTTTTATATGCCCATAAAAATGTAAAATTGTTTAAAAAATACAGTGATATCCATAATATAAATACTAGGAACAAACACAAATTTTTTGTACCTAAAACAAGGCTCAAGAAAATAGGTGGCTTCAGATGTCAATGTATACGCTTTTACAATAAACTTCCAAGCCACGTACAAGATCTAAGCCTTAATAAATTCAAAACATTCATTAAACGTTAGTTGTGCCAAAAAGCGTTTTATACCATTAAAGATTACATTGAGGACAAAAAGGCTTGGGATTGAGCTGCTCCAATTTCTACATTTATTTTTTATTTTAAATTACTTACTTACGAGTTTTGTTATTTTGGTAACTTTGTATTTTATTATATACCTACACAGTGACATGAATTTGAAGACTTTGTGAAGTATAATATTATTATTTTAATTATTGTGAATTTGAGGACTATGTGGATCATATTTTTTATTTATCTGGCAGTTTGAGTACTATAGGCGGCCTACCCAAATGTCCTTTCTTTGGTATTGTTCGTCGAGTCGTTGAGCTCCTTAAGTTCTGAGTTGAGCTACACGATTACTGACAAATGCGTGCACTGACTGGACAGGTCCACTCAAATCTGTATGGTTCTTTCCTCAAAAGACCATTTCAGACACAAATCTACATGGTCCTCAAATGATCTGACCAAGATTATTTCCGGATTTTTATATTTATATTTACATTGACATTTTATTCAAACATTGACATGAATATTTACATTGTAAAGTATTATATTATTTTTAATTATTGTGAATGTGAAGATTATGTGGATCTTTCTTTTCTTTTTTATTATTAATTTTTTCTTAATTTTAATTAATCATAGTCTGGCAGTTTGAGCAATTTATACGGCCTAACCAAATGTCCTTTCTTCGGTATTGTTCGTCAAATCGTTGAGCTCCTTAAATTCGGAGTTGAGCTGCACGATTACTGACAAATGCGTGCACTGACTGGACAGGTCCACTCAATCTGTGTGGTTCTTTCCTCAAAAGACCATTTCAGACACCAATCTACATGATCTTCACATAATCTGACCAAGATTATGTCTGGACTTTAAAAGAGACTGTGACCTCTGAGTTTGTTTCGGCCTTTCTTCTCAGAGTAGTCAGATAGGAAACGCCGACCTCATCTAGTTTAAAAAATGTGATTGACGTGTAAAAGTGTTTGTACAAACCTACTTACAAAAATAAAATCATTTATCATTTAAAATAAAATGGCTGAGATTTAAGCGATAAATTGTAAATTTAGTAACGAGAAATTGCTCTTTTATTAATATTCAATAATGATATAAAATTGCAAATTTTCAGGGATATAGATTTCTATTAGAATAATTTCTTTATAAATAATTTTGAAGATTATTAGTTTAATTTAACTCAAAACCTTAATTGCACACAATTGGTATCTTTCTAGACCTTGCCAAGGCCTTCGATACTATTTCGTGTACTTTACTTTTGCACAAGCTTGAAACACTTGGGATAAGAGGTGCACAACTGCAACTATTTTCTGATTATCTTAGCGATCGCCAGCAATGTGTAAGAATTGATAATTTTACAAGTTCTGAACTTAAAAATAGTTGTTTTGGAATTCCTCAAGGTAGCATTTTGGGCCCTACGTTATTTTTAATCTATATAGATGCACTGTGCCGCCTGTCACTCCAAAATGGTGTCATAATGTCATATGCGGATGACACCGCTCTACTGTTCTCAGGTAAATCAAGAGTTGAGGTCTATGAACATGCTCAGAATGGTTTTAACATTGTGACTAATTGGCTTCATAATAATCTACTGACATTAAATACAGATAAAACAAAATACATTTTATTTACAATGAGAAATACTAACATGCCGCTTACTAACCTCAACATTTCCGCGCATATTTGTAAAACATACGCTGACACCGCATGTTCCTGCCCCACTTTAGCAAAAGCTGACCATGTAAAATATCTAGGTTTCACTATTGACACTAATCTAAATTTCCGTAAACATATCGATTTACTATGTACTAGAGTGCGCAAATTAATATGTATGTCTTTAAGAATTTACGAAACATAGCAGACTATAAATTAATTAAACAGGTTTATTGCTTTATATATATAAGCTTTGTGTCAATCCATTCTTACTTATTGTATAACTTCTTGGGGTGGTGCTGCAAAAATAATTTTACTCCCACTAGAGCGTGCTCAAAGAGCAATTCTAAAGGTTGCGCCCTTTTAGATTTCCTACGCACGAGCTCTACTTATCATGTAATATACTAACAGTACGACAATTGTTTATACGAAGCATAGTACTACACCAGCACACTGCACCTTTCGCCCTTTTAGATTTCCTACGCACGAGCTCTACTTATCATGTAATGTACTAACAGTACGACAATTGCTTATACTAAGCATAGTACTACACCAGCACACTGCACTTCCTTTTGACCCAGTTCCTTCCGACAAGAGAAGTAAGGACTTGCTTTGCATAAATCCTCAAACTAGTCATTCGTTTGCAAATCGATTTTATGTGTTTTTAGGAACTTTTCTGTATAATAGGCTCAACAAGTTACTAAGCTTCTATAGTGTAAGCTATAAGAAATGTAGTAATATGTTATCAGAATATTTAGCAATACTCAATTACACAGACACAGAAAAACTTCTAGAAATTATGTCATGATGATAATTAACTCTCTCGTAAGTATTTACTTTGGTATATTTACATAGTAAATTTACATATTTATTAATGTACCACTCATTAGGCTTTTTCTCATAGTTTTTCATAGATTATTTCTTAACAGCTTAACCTTAAATGTTTGTGTTTCATTTAAATTAGATGTAAAGTGATGGCCTGAAACACAGGTTTGAATTAACGTAGATCGGGCGGGCCGCTACCTAATTGTCATTTCAAACAATAATTACCGACTTGCACCTATAATAAAACCAAAAAAAAAAAAAAAAAAAAAAAAAATACCTAAGCATAATTTAGTTTTTGTTTATTTTTAGGCACTATTATTGTTTATGTAATCTTACTATTAACTAAATATACACTTTTTGTAAACGTTTTTATTCAATAAATATATTTGTATTTGTATTTATATATATATTAATAAAAAGTTCTGAATATTATTCCCATTAAAGAAATAAAGGAATTCACAATGTGTGTCAGTGGCAATTCGCCAAGCCGCGTTTCGTCCCGTGCCGACACAGGCACCGGGAACAACGACGAACCCAGGTCGCGCCCCACACGCGCGCTAACCGCGCCCGCGCGTGCCGTCGCACCGAAAGCTAGCCCCGCACCTTCCGCGCACCCCCCCCTGCCATCGGTGCGTCATCGCACGCCCCCTCACCCGCCGCCTGTCGCCGCCCGCGCCCAAAGGCGTGGCGCCTACGGCAGCACTTAGGAATACCCAAGCTGTGCCAGCTTCGCGCACCGCCACACACGGCCCCCCTCCCGCGCTGGCGGAAAGTCACCCCTCTGGCCGATCCTGCCCCCGCACATGTAGTGCGAACGCAGGTAGTGACAGGCGAGTGCACACACAAAAGTAGTGAACCTACTACTAGCGCCATTGCCAGCAAGCGGCAAAGCGCGCAAACGCGTAGGTTCACTACGTATCCGCCAGGCACATGTAGTGCGAACGCAGGTAGTGACAGGCGAGTGCACACACAAAAGTAGTGAACCTACTACTAGCGCCATTGCCAGCAAGCGGCAAAGCGCACAAACGCGTAGGTTCACTTCGTATCGTCACGGCTAGCGCTGCGCGCCCACAGCGGTAAAGGCCATCAGACAGGGGCAGGACGTAGAGACGGTCATTCTTGACGGCCTGGCGATGCTACTAACGTTGTACCATGGCTAGGCCGCTAAGGGTGATCCATTGGAACGCCCGCGGCCTTAGGGGTAAGGTCGCCCCCCTCCGCCATCTCCTGCGGGAACAGGATATCGATGTGGCGCTTATAAGTGAGATATTACTGGGACCTTCGGACAGGATCAAGTTCCCGGGATATTTCACTTACAGGAAGGACGAACGATCGGACTTAAGTACATACCGCGGCTTGGCAGTACTAGTTAGACGAAGGGTCGTCCATCAGGAAATCCCCCCGCTGACACTCAACACTTTTTATGCGCTGGGTGTTTAGCTTCATATAGCCGGTGAGGACATGGACATTTACGCCTGTTACAAGCCGCCTGCAGCACACCTGGACCTGACAGAGCTGCGGGCCTTGTTAACTTGTTCCGGACACGCTACCTTCCTCGCCGGGGATTTAAATTGTAAACACCCAGCGTGGAACTCTAACATTATAAATATCAAAGGGGGGACGACTCTTTGCGGATGCGGAAGCCCGTGGCTACACGGTATCCGGCCCAGAGACGCCGACCCACTACCCAGACGTCATAGGGCATATGCCCGATGTGCTGGACGTAGTAGCCCACCAAAGGCTACACTGCCAAGTCACACAACAAGTCATAGACGACGAGCTACAGTCGGACCATCAACCTGTACTCGTCATACTATCGGGTATGCCGACCCGACTGAAGCCACTAGCGCCACGTCGACAACTAAACTGAAACACCTTCCAGGAGAAAGTGGAGATAAACGCTGACTCGGCCCATCACCGACTCCGCGTACGTAGATCTCATGGCAGCCGACGTCTCTGCTTGCATACAAGGCGCCCTAGAGGCGGTGACTGTGATACAACCGGAGGGGAGAGGGCAATTGCTGCCCCTACTGGCTAAGATCACAAAGCTAATAGCCAAGAAGAGGCGGCTACGCAAGCAGTGGTAATAAACCAGATGCCCCAAAACAGAGCTAAACCGTCTCGCGGAAAAGGTGAAGGCCGAGCTCCAGGCACACACCGCCGCGTTGGGAAGAGCGAATCGACGCCGCGATAGACAGCTAGCCGTCGGTTCATAAACTATGCCGCCAATTTACGAACACCCCAGCTCCGATGAGTCCGCTTTTAAACAGCGACGGGGCGCTACGATACGTAGCGGAGGATAGCGACTTCCACCTCACATTTCTCATCTACAGAACCGTTTCCTACGTAAAATCACGTCAGCCCCTTGGTTCGTTCGTAACGAGATCCTCCATCTCGACTTAAAGATTCCCACAATCCGCCAGTTTCTAAAACGCCTTTCCAAGCGTTATTTCGAAAGAGCCGCCAAACATCGCAACCCTCTGGTTGTCGAGGCTGCTAATTATGCCCCCTCTAGGATTAGTAAAGTCCGCCGTCCGAGGCATGCGCCCCGATAAGTCCATCGCATTCGAGGACCAGGAAAAGGCAGAGTGCCTAGCTGACAGCCTAGAGGCTCAATGCTCTCCCAGCTCCCTGTAGAACAAGCTCACCTCGATGAGTAAGACGCTGAACTCGAACGTAGAGCTTCCCTCCCACCCGTAAAAGACCCCGATGATCCCTTGTCACACCAGAAGAGGTGCATGAGATCATCAAAGGTCTTAAAACTCGCAAAGCCCCCGGTTTAGATGGAATCACCAATAAGGTGATTCAACTGTTCCCAGCCCACCTTATAATGCTACTGACCACCATCTTCAATGGTGCTCTAAGCAATAATATCTTTCCACGAGCGTGGAAAGAAGCCACTATCATCGGTATCCCGAAGCCCGGCAAGCCCAAGTCGGTGCTTTCGAGTTACCGCCCCATCAGTCTGCTCAAGGTTCTCGGCAAAATCTATGGGAGGCTTATTTATAAGCGTATCGGAGATTACGCAGAGAGCAAAGGCCTTATCCCCCAAGAGCAGTTCGGTTTTCGAACTCAGCACAGAAGCGTGCATCAGGTACACCGGATCATAGAATACGCAAGCGCCGGCTTCCAGCGCGGTAATATGACCGGTGCAATCTTCTTCGATATTGCGAAAGCATTCGACAAAGTCTGGCACAACGGCTTGATATACAAGCTATATCAACTCGGTGTGCCCGACCGTCTCGTACTCATAATACAGGACTTTTTGTCGAATCGCACCTTCCGCTTTCGCATCGAAGGAGCCTTATCCTCCCCCTGACCCATTCATGCGGGTGTCCCTCAGGGCTCCGTAATCTCTCCACTCATTCACGCATTCACGCTGTTCACTAGCGATATCCCAAAGAGTAGAAAGGCGCAGTTGGCTCTGTTTGCAGACGATACGGCCATCTACTACAAGGGAATTAGTAATGACAACATACGAATCACCCTCCAGCGAGCAGTCAATAATCTTGACGTCTGGTTTCGAAAGTGGCGTATTGAAGTCAACCCCGACAAAAACCAAGCGGTATTCTTTCAGAAACCGCGAGGCGGTTTCGACCTCCCCCCCCACTCCAATCACCATGTTTGGCAAGCTGATTCATTGGGAGAAGCAAGCTAAATACTTAGGTGTAATATTGGACAGACATCTTTCGTTTCGAGAGCACATAAAGCAGGTCCGTTCGCGAGCCGCTTTCGCTCTAGGTAGACTCCACTCTGTTCTGAATGCACGAAGCAAATTGTCACTCAAGTGCAAATTGCGCACCTACACGTCGTGCATTCGCCCCATCATGACCTATGCGGGCTCGGTCTTTGCTCAGGCTAAACCCCACCATATCCATAGGATGCAAACGCTCCAAAATCGATTCCTTCGTAAGGCCACGGGAGCACCCTGGTAAGATAATTATTGACTTCCTCTTCAAAATCAGTCATCGACGACTCATTCGGAGTGAAAACCACAGAAAAGTGTTGTGCAAAAAGCTCCGCCTTTTCACTTGCTCTGCTGGCCCAAGATCCATTAGGTTGCCTAAGCGGGGGTACAAAATTTTGTGGTCGTTTGAAGTTTTTGGTTATCTTCCACAATGAATAGTTATTCTGTTTTCGAGCTGACAATGTTGAGAGTTCTTCTTGAAATATGGTATTTTGGTTATCATTAATGAGGTCCTTCAGTTCTCTTGCAGCTTTATTAAAATCCCTTCTGTCCTCTTCCGATCTACTCAAATGAAGCTGCCTTCGCAATCTTCTTTTGGCTTCCAGTTTATGCCTTATTTCTAGGGGTATATTATTTTGACAGGCTGAAGTGTCCAGTGTCCCCAACACTGGTCCGTTCGCGAGCCGCTTTCGCTCTAGGTAGACTCCACTCTGTTCTGAATGCACGAAGCAAATTGTCACTCAAGTGCAAATTGCGCACCTACACGGCGTGCATTCGCCCCATCATGACCTATGCGGGCTCGGTCTTTGCTCAGGCTAAACCCCACCATATCCATAGGATGCAAACGCTCCAAAATCGATTCCTTCGTAAGGCCACGGGAGCACCCTGGTAAGATAATTATTGACTTCCTCTTCAAAATCAGTCATCGACGACTCATTCGGAGTGAAAACCACAGAAAAGTGTTGTGCAAAAAGCTCCGCCTTTTCACTTGCTCTGCTGGCCCAAGATCCATTAGGTTGCCTAAGCGGGGGTACAAAATTTTGTGGTCGTTTGAAGTTTTTGGTTATCTTCCACAATGAATAGTTATTCTGTTTTCGAGCTGACAATGTTGAGAGTTCTTCTTGAAATATGGTATTTTGGTTATCATTAATGAGGTCCTTCAGTTCTCTTGCAGCTTTATTAAAATCCCTTCTGTCCTCTTCCGATCTACTCAAATGAAGCTGCCTTCGCAATCTTCTTTTGGCTTCCAGTTTATGCCTTATTTCTAGGGGTATATTATTTTGACAGGCTGAAGTGTCCAGTGTTGGGGTAATGCACCATGCTTCTATTTGTATAAGATTAGTTATGTAGAATGTGGCAGAATCTATGTCTTCTTCAGTTTCCAGTTTTACTTTTAGATTAAATTGTATAATGATAAGAAACGGTATTAAATATAGAACTTTGGAGTCAGTTGCGAAATATGGTGTATCCAATATTTTTGAATGCTGTGCAGTGGAACTCACCGACCACAATATTACTATAATTTGTTTATATAGGAGTCCACATAGTACCGAAGTAAAAAGCAAACATGAAATATTTTTTAATAAATTAGACAGTCTTTTAAATTCTTTATCCATTCACTCAAATAAAAAAGTGCTTCTGTGCGGTGACTACAATATTGATTTGCTAAAAGATACCACAAGTTCGCAGCAATTCAAGCACTTAATAATGGGTTATAATCTTAAATTTGCCGTAAACGTTCCAACTAGATTAAGCAGTGGGACCTGCATTGATAATATAATCCACAATGTGCGAGGAGCTAAAGGAGAAGTTTTGGAACTAGCTGTATCCGATCACACAGCACAATTTTTACGATGTCCAGTTAAACAAACGTGCCTTTTAGACTACTGGTACTGTACAAAACGGGACTACTCAAAAGAAAATTTAGAAAAATTCGCAAACCATTTAAAACAACTGTCATTTTCTGATGTTTATGAGGAAACAGACCCTGAAAAAGCATTCAAATTGTTCTATGACTGGTTTAAATTGCTATATGACTTATGCTTTCCTAACATTAAAATAAAAATATCGACGAAAGTAAAACCAAACTGGATTAGTCGCGGTATTAGATTATGTAGCAAGAAAAAAAGAGATTTGTTATGGAAATACAGGTTATCACTGACTGAACATAATAAAACAAACTTCAAAGCGTTGTCTAACCGGCTTAAAAGAATTGTCAATCTCACGCAGAGAGCCCACAATAACCGTTACATTCACTCGGCTAAGAATCGATGTAAGGCAACGTGGAAAGTCATAAATAAAAACAAACATAATTTACCAAATCAATCCACAATGAGAATTAAAGCAAATGATAAAATACTTACCAACCCTCTTGATATAGCAGAGGCTTTTAACAATTATTTTGCGGATCAAGTCAAATCAATTAATAGTTCAAATAATAATAACAAATTACCAATAAATACAATAAATTCGTCCATGTTTATGAAACCTACAATACCACAAGATATTCATAAAATTATTATGTCTTTAAAGAATACTCCCAGCACTGGATATGATGGTATTAGCACAAAAATAATTAAAACAGTATCTACAATAATTGCACCAGTCCTTAGTCACCTGATCAACATGTGCATCTTGCATGGTGTTTTTCCAAAAGAATTAAAAATTAGTATCATAAAACCGCTTTTCAAAAAAGATAATAAAGGTAACATGTCTTCCTATAGACCTAGAGCACTGATACCTATTTTGTCAAAAATATTTGAAAGAGTAATATACAATCAAATCAATTCATATTTTGAGAAAAATAAATTATTTGTCGATAGCCAAAAGGGCTTCCGGAAAAATAAGTCCATTGACATGGCAATCTATGATTTTTTAAAACTCGTTAGCAACAGAGTAGATAAAAGAAAACCGGCTCTGGCTCTATATATGGACATGTCGAAAGCCCTTGACCGCGTAGACCATAGAATATTAATTAATAAACTTGACGCATACGGGATTAGAGGTAACATATCAAATTTAATTAAATCATACCTACAAGATAGACAGCAAATAACAGTTATTAATAGAATATGTAAAAAACATGAAACAACATTTAAATCTAGCCCGAGAACAGTGATGTATGGAGTTCCACAAGGTAGCATACTTGGACCTCTCCTATTTATTATATATATAAATGACTTCCCAAAAGCATCAACCTATCCCATGACAATGTTTGCAGATGACAGCACTCTACTTTTCAACAGTGACCAATTAGATACATTAGAATCAGACATTAACTCTAACATAAAATCAGTTATAAATTGGCTAGAGAATAATAATTTGGTAATAAATTTAGATAAGACAGTAATAATGAAATTTCAACAAACAGTAAATCAAAATTTAAATTTAGATATAAGATATAATGATAAAAGGATTGATGAGACGAATGTGACAAAATTTCTGGGATTAAATATTGAAAGCACATTAAAATGGAATACCCAGATTGACAAAGTATGTAGTAAAGTAAACCAATTTTCTCATGCGCTGCGTATGCTAATTAAAACGGCCAATCAATACACCGTACTAACTGCATATCATGGTCTAGTAGCCTCAACATTAAGATATGGCATTATGTTTTGGGGAAACGCCTCGGGTAAAGATATGGTGTTTAAGTGTCAGAAAAGATGTATTAGAGCGATCTGTAACCTGCAAACCACTGACAGCTGTAAACAATATTTTAAAAGTATGAAAATTTTAACAGTGCCCTCATTGTACATATACCAGACATCTATGTTCGTCAAAAATAATATGTATAAATTTGACCGAGTAGGTAGTCAGCGTCGAGCTGACCGGCTACAAACTGTTGGATCTAAAACTGCTTTATACAAGAACAGTATTTTCATAATGGCTCCAAAATTATACAATAAATTGCCAAAATGTATCAGAAGTGAGGAAAATGTCAGCCATTAAAAAAAAAAGTTGTTCCTGTTTTTAGTTGAAAAGACGTATTACTCGATTGAAGACTATTTAAATGACAAATTATGACTAAATTTAAATTTCTTTGACATTCTTAATAATTAATAATACAGGGTGTTAGGGTAAACACCGTTATCCTTGCAACCAGTGGTTTGGTTTCATTTATAGAACGTAAAATCAATGGAAAATTACAACTTTTATTTTAATTTTTTTAGATCTAAATTTTACCACAAGAGACGCAAGTTCGTTGCCCTATGCGCTAGGGCAACGAACTTGCGTCTCAACACGGGCGGGGGGTACGGGATGTGACCTGACCGGCAGCGAGCGCGATCCCTCCCTTAGTCAGTCAGCTGTTTCGCTAGCAAGCACGGTGTCAGATAGAAACTTTTTAAAATCTTTTAATGAAAATAACGTTTTTTTTTTTGTTGTGTTCGGTCAACTATTTTTAAATTGAAGTCAACTACCCATGGTTTGAATGACAAGAGTGTTTACCCTTACATCCTGTATATGTAATTCAATTACTTTATTTTATGCGGCTCATGATATTTTTCAATTGCTTCATTTCTTTTATCCTAGACTTTATTCATTATGATAGTAAAAATAACCTGCTTACTAATATTATATTTGTATGCCGATTATTGGCCGAACATACAGATCAGCTAAAATGTATAAATAACATCTTTTGTACTTATGTTCACAAATAAAGATTTGATTTGATTTGATTTGATTTGATTTAACCTCTTCCTTTAGGTAGTCCGCGAATGAGTCCCAGTCAGTTTTTCGATTACATAAGGTTTGTTTTGGCTCTTTTTGGACTGCTGTAACACTAAATGTAGCGATAACTGGGGAGTGGTCAGAAAGTGTATCGAATGATGACTCCACACTAGAGTTAATGTCTGACAGTCCCTTAACAATAAAGAAGTCCAGAAGGTCAGGTGTTCTGTTGGTATCAGTAGGCCAGTAAGTTGGTTCGCCAGGTGACAGCAAGCTTTGCTTGTGGGTTTCAACAATCTTTTTCAGCTCACGTCCTCTGGTTGTGATGTGTTTAGACCCCCAGCAGGTATTTTTGCAATTCCAGTCTCCGCCACTTATATACCTGTGGCCCAACGTGTTGAAATATGTGTCAAACATACCTTTTTTGACCTTCTGGTTTGGTGGGCAGTATACCGCACTTATGTTGAGGGGGCCTAGTCTCTCATTTATGGTGATTGTAGTCGCTTGCAGCCAGTTTTCTTTAAACTCGCTATGTAGGTGGTGTTTTATGTTATTTTTTATAATAACAGCAGCTCCACCATGAGAGGTTTTGTCAGGGTGGTTGGTGCAGTATACACAATAGTTATTCATTTCAAATAGTTTACGATCATTGAGATGCGTTTCAGATATTAAGGCAATGTCCACTTTATTTATTTTTAAGAGCACCTCTAGTTCTGTCTTGTTCGGCGCTAAGCCGTTTATGTTCCAGATGGCTATACGTATTGAGGTCATGGTTGTTGTTTACTTATGAGTGTCATAATTAGGTTCATCATTGTGCTTATTTGAGATATCAGTTGGTCTATCCTTTCAGTCTGTTTAATTATGAGGTCCATCAAGCTATAGTTTTGTTCTATTGGACTGTTTTCTTTTTCCCTTTTACTGGAAATTGTTCTCTGTGACTCATTGTGATCACTGTTATATATACTCTTTTGAGTTCTTTTGACAGCTTTGCTGTATAAGTTAAGGTTCCCATTGTTATTTTGATGTACCTTAGGTGGTACATTATCTGGATTCAATGTTGGGTTCTGTTTTTCAGGGCGAGTGTGCCATGTTTTCATGTTTGATGTGAGTTTTGTTTGTTTTTGTTTGTGTCCCCATTTTTTTTACAGCAATCTCTTTGTAGACTTGACAACCTTTATAGCTAGCCGGGTGGCTTACTGAACACAAAGTCAAAGTCAAATAATTTATTTCAAATAGGCACATACAAGGCACTTTTAAACGTCAAAAAAAACAAAGACATAGAACTGATTCTAGTTGCCCCTTCCAAAAGGTAGTTTTCGTATGGAGAAGAATGGGCAAGAAACTCCACCGTTACTCTTTTAAAAAATGTTTTAAAATATTTTGTATACATCAATTACATATTATTTGTGAAGACGATGCACCTAGAATAAGATTACTGTACCACAATAGGTAAAAAGAATTAAAAAATGGAGCAATGACAAATAAATTAATTGATAGATACATGGTGCTTACATATTTACAAACATTGAACTAAACGATAAACTAAACGATATCACAATATTTCTAACATTTTTACGAGTAATACTAATAAGTCATTGTGTGAGTTCTAGTAATCACAGAGTGTAAAAATCTATGACATACAAGTAATAAATTATACAACTAAATTAGCAACCAGTTTGATTTTGTTCAGACTCTAAATTGTCCTGTGGAGCAAGACCAGCATGTTTCCAAGCATTCTTATCTTGGATATAATCCTCTAATTTGTAATAGGCTTGTCTACAAAGTGTACTTTTAATATGAGTTTTAAATTTTCTTTCATTTAATTGCAATATATCACAAGGTATTTTGTTATAGCATTTAACGCAGTACCCCATAAAAGATATTTGTACTTTAGCTAATCTGAAAAATGGTTCATCTATTTTATCTTTATTTCTAGTATTAAAATGATGTCTATTTATTAAAAAGATTTAGATTTTTTCTTACATACATAAATTATTTTGTAATAATTACAAACAATTATTTTCATATATGAATTGGTAAGGGACCGTCATAATATTAATCCTTTTATATATATATATAATTTTTCAATTTATGATTATAAATGGCTCTGACAGCTCTCTTTTGCAAAATAAATATGGATTCAATGTCAGCAGCCCGACCCCACAGTAAAATGCCATACGATATAATGCTGTGGAAGTCTTATCTTTCTAACAGCATAAGCGGCCGAGCTTAGCCGTCCCGCAAGAAATGTTATATGAGGTCCCCATTGTAATTTCTCGTTTAGCGTGATTCCCAGGAAAACTGTTTGATTAATAAATTCCAGTTTTTCTCCATTTAATATGATGTCACATTCGCAACACAGAGTACATACTGCAGGGGTGTTCCTGTCCATGGTACATGCACTCGTTTTGTGTTCACCAGCACACTTTACACATCTGTAGGGTCGCATACAATTGTTCTTTGTATGCCCATACTGCTGATATCGCGTGCATTTTACCACTGTATTTTTTCTTTTTGGATCTTCTATTGTGATTTTTTGATGATACATATATTTGATCTCTTAAACTTTTCGGTTGTTTTCGTGAGGGAATAGGTTAACAAAGAATGTGTTTAATAGCTCCTTTGTCCCATTGGCACGTGCTATCACTATTTCACCTTTGACTTTATTGCCAGTCTCTTCTATAGCTTGTATTATGGCATCTTTGGGAGTGCTGAAGTGAAGGTGTTTAATGACAATTTTCATGCATTTTTTATCCTTTTGGGTGAATGTGTGCCCTATGAGTATTTTTGCTCTAATGTGTTCTATTAGTATTACTACTTTTACTATTAGTATTACTATTAGGGGTCTTGGAAATAATTAACTGGTTTTTAGTAACCACTTTGTATGTGTAGTCGGTTTTTTTAGCCACTTCTTCGAGGAACTCAGTTAATTTCTCCAGGTCATCAATGCCGTAGAGGATTATAGGCGGAGGTTTGGAAGGTTTTCTGGTTTCATTGGATACGATGGGGAGCTGAGCCGGTTCAGCTACATTTAACAATGAGAAACAGTTGCTTGTGTTTAATTCTGGCACTACGGCCTCTTGAACGTTTTGAGTGTTAATTCCTCGGTGCTTATTAAGTTCTTGTTCTCTTGACTGTATTCTTTTAGCAGAGATTTGACTTGTTTCTCATCAGGGGATCGATTTCTCTTTTGTTTTTGTATGGGTACTCTTTGCCATGGCACCGATGGGTTACATGGCGTATGTCAATGCAAATGGCATAAGAAGTCAACGAGACGAGATTGCTCTCTTTCTCCGCGACCATAAAATAGATATTCTCCTTGTCCCGTGATCCCGCCAAAGCCAACTATCGTTTAATCCGTAACGATAGATCGCGTTGTCACAGTACGGTACAGTACACAGTCACGTTGGCGGCACCCTCATTTATCACAAAAAGGAGTTGTATTGCATCCCAATGGACTCCCCTACCCTCTCTCGTATAGAAGTCTCCATATGCCGCCTAGGCATGACAGGCCACCAACCGATCACTCTAGTGTATATCCCTCCCGGAAACTCGGAGGACTTTCAGTCCCTCTCGAGCGACCTCACCCTACTCCTTAGCATGAGTAGCTCCGCTATAATAGCGGGCGACTTCAATGCCAAGCATCCCGCGTGGAATAGCACTATAACTTCCACAAGAGAGCGACACTTGTTCGACCTCTCAGTCTCACTGACCTTTGACGTCATCGCCGCGATGACTCCCACCCATTACCCCCACGATCCCAATCATACCGCCAACATACTTGACCTGGCGCTCCTTAAGAACGTCAGCCTACGTCTAGACTCAATACAAACGGTAGATGAGCTTATCTCTGACCACCGCCCAATAGTCATACATCTGGCCCCCCGCATAGGTCTACCTGACCCCTCCCAACCCCCCTGCCACTAAAAGGATCACGGACTGGAAGAAAGTAAGCGAAAAGCTGAAATCCAACACGTCCCCCCAATTAGACTCCATCCCTGATAAGTTTGACTCTACCGCGGACACGACGGCCGCAATCGACTCGTTAACTGATCACGTACAATCTGTTGTAAACGAATGTTCAAAGGAAGTCCCAGTGACGGAAGACAGTCGCTGGAGGCTTCCACAGGATGTGCGTGACCTGATAACCGAGAAGAACGCGGCCACTCGTGCCCATATGCGCTATTTACAGAGATCTGTAAAAAAAACGTGTAGAAGAGCTGCGTGATGCGGGATGGGATGAGATGCTGAGTGAATTAGAGCCAACTCATCAAGCCTTCTGGCAACTGACTAGAAAGCTCAGATCTGACCAGTACACTAGCATACCCCTCCTAGGACGCTCCGATAAGTCCATCGCATTCGAGGATCAAGAAAAGGCAGAGTGCCTAGCTGACAGCCTAGAGGCTCAGTGCTCTCCCAGCTCCCTACCTGTAGACTAAGCTCACCTCGATGAGGTAGGCGCTGAAGACGAACGTAGAGCATCCCCCCCCCTGTAGAAGACGCCGATGACCCCCTGCCCCCTGTCGCTCCAGACGAGGTGCACGAGATCATCAAAGGTCTTAAAACTCGTAAAGCCCCCGGTTCAGATGGAATCACCAATAAGGTGATTCAACTGTTCCCAGCCCACCTTATAATGCTACTGACCACCATCTTCAATGGTGCTCTAAGCAACAACATCCTCCCCCAGGCGTGGAAAGAAGCCACAGTCATCGGTATCCCGAAGCCCGGCAAACCCAAGTCGGAGCCTTGAGTTACCGCCCCATCAGTCTGCTCAAGGTTCTCGGCAAAATCTATGAGAGGCGTATTTATAAGCGTATCAGAGATTATGCGGAGACCAAAGGCCTAATCCCCCAAGAACAGTTCGGCTTTCGAACTCAGTACAGTAGCGTGCATCAGGTACACCGGATCATAGAATACGCAAGCGCCGGCTTCCAGCGCGGTAATATGACCGGTGCAATATTCTTCGACATAGCGAAAGCATTCGACAAGGTCTGGCACAACGGTTTGATATACAAGCTATATCAACTCGGTGTGCCGGATCGTCTAGTACTCATAGTACGGGGTTTTTTGTCAAACCGCACCTTCCGCTATCGCATCGAAGGAGCTATCTCCTCCCCCCGACCCATTCGTACGGGTATCCCTCAGGGCTCCGTAATCTCCTCACTCATATTCACGCTGTTCATTAGCGATATCCCAAAGAGTAGAAAGGCGCAGTTGGCTCTGTTCGCAGACGATACGGCCATCTACTACAAGGGAATTAGTAATGACAACATACGAATCACCCTCCAGCGAGCAGTCAATAATCTTGACGCCTGGTTTCGAAAGTGGCGTATTGAAGTCAACCCCGACAAAAGCCAAGCGGTATTCTTTCAGAAACTGCGAGGCGGTTTCGACCTCCCCCCCCCCGCCCCACTCCAATCACCATGTTTGGCAAGCCGATCCATTGGGAGAAGCAAGCTAAATACTTAGGCTGATTTTAGAGTCACGCTGAGCGTCGGCGCTGACGGCCCAATATGTATGATTATCGCACGGCACGGCCGTCAGCGCTGAGCAGGATGATGATATATAATCATACATATTGGGCCGTCAGCGCCGACGCTCAGCGTGACTCTAAAATCAGCCTTAGGTGTAATATTGGACAGACATCTTTCGTTTCGAGAGCACATAAAGCAGGTCCGTTCGCGAGCCGCTTTCGCTCTAGGTAGACTCCACTCTGTTCTGAATGCACGAAGCAAATTGTCACTCAAATGCAAATTGCGCGCCTACACGGCGTGCATTCGCCCCATCATGACCTTTGCGGGTGCGGTCTTTGCCCACGCAAAACCCAACCATATCCATACGATGCAAACACTTCAAAACCTTTTTCTTAGAAAAGCCACGGGAGCCGCCTGGTTCGTTCGTAACGAGATCCTACATGTCGACTTAAAGATGCCCACCATCAGCCAGTTTCTAAAACGCCTTTCCAAGCGTTACTTCGACTCTACAGTCAAACATCGCAACCCTCTGGTTGTCGAGGCCGCTAGTTATGTCCCGTCTAATATTAGTAGAATTCGCCGACGAAGGCAAGCCCTATTCCGATCCTGATGACCCCATTGTTACGGTTGTGCTGAGGCGTGGACAGGTTTCTATTTAAAAAAGACGACTGGACTTTGTTCAATACGTATATTCGGCCATGACGGACGAGGGATAGAAGACATAGATAATAATTATTATAATGCAGGATACATACGTAACATCTCCCTTATTAAGAAAAGTTAAACATACGGCATAAGCGAAACATGAAACGTAGGTAAGTATAATTTTTTTTTTTTTTTTTTTTACAGTAGACATAATTCTTACATACTAAATTAGACTATGAATGAAACGGAACGTCTCTATGTGACTGACAGTGACATCTGTCAAGTTGACAATGACATCTGTCAAGTTGACAATGACAATCTGAGTTTTGACAGCAAATGAAAATTAATTAGGTTATACATGACTTGGAAAACAATAAACTTAGATATTTTAATTAAAACTAAGTACAAATAAGAACTTAACCTAGACTTAAAACTACCAAAATCTTCGGGGCTTTATGATAGCTCTGCCGAATGAAGAATAAGTATTTGTTATGCGGTTATTACGACTATTAGGTGTATTTAATGTGTTTGTTTTTGTTTCAGGTTCTTGGACGGGACTAGCAGAACAATGGGATTGATAGCTCGCTGGAGGAGACGACGGTAATGAATTGGAAAGCAGCGGAGGATCAGTATCTAATGGAACTGATGGGGATGACGGTGAACTACTATGAGCAGACAAAGTAGGAGAAAGTTTTGGTTTTAGGACGTGTTGGCGATTACAACGAAAAGTTCCTTCTGGGGAGACAATAGTATACGATCTGGACTGGGGACCTATGTTTGAAACAGTACCAGGTGTCCAAATACTATCTGGCTGTTTTTTGAAGTAAATTTTATCACCAATGTTTAGTGAAGACAACGGTTTTGTATGTTGATTATAATAAATCTGTGATTTGTTATTTTTTGTTTGAGTTTTATTGTTTATAGACCTATAGTTAGGTATTTTAGGTTTCAGAGTCTTTTCTAAGACTGGAAGTTTAGTTCTAAGTGACCTGGACATTAGTAATTGGGCAGGTGAATACATGCTTTCTTTAGGTGTATTCCTATACTGCAATATTGCTAAATGGGGGTCTGAATTATCAGTTAGACATTTTTTAAATATATTCTTAACTGTACCTATGGTTCTTTCTACAAGACCATTAGACCGTGGAAGATAGGGACTTGATGTGATATGTTGTATTTGCCAATCTAAAGCAAAATTATTAAACTCTTTTGAGTTAAGTGGAGGACCATTGTCTGAAATTAGAATATTCGGAATGCCATGCCTGGAAAAAATAGATATTAGATGACTAATGACGATTTTACTAGTGGAACCACCTACTAGCTTAGCAAGCTCCATATCCTGGGAAAAATAATCAACGACTATGACATACTTGTCTGAATTGAAATCAAATAGATCAACACCAACTTTATTCCAAGGGATTGGTTTTACTTCATGAGACTGTAGTGGCTCTTTGGAATAGCTGCGTCTGTTATTAAGACAGATATGACAATTATTAACATATTTTTCTATATCAGAGTACATATTGGGCCAATATACTAGATTCCTTGCCAATCTTTGGCAACTGTGTATACCCTGGTGACCTTCATGGATCTGTTTTAATATGTCATTCCTCATAGCTACAGGTATAATAACACTGTTGTTTTTGAAGACAATGCCATTAATAATATGTATGTCTGTTTTTAAAGGAAAATATGGCTTAAGGATATCTGAAAGTATTTTTTTATGTTCAGGCCAAACTGATATGCAATATTTACTTAAGAGTGACAATTCATTGTCTTGGGAAGTCTGCTCTTGAATAGATTTAAGTTTATTTGGACTAACTGACAGTGATCTAATGACTAAATTGACATGCAAATCTAGGTCAGAATCAAGATCACGTAATGACTGTTCTGGTAAAGCTGCTCTAGACAGAGTATCAGCAACGTAAAGATATTTACCTGGTTTGTAAGTTATATTCAGGTCATACTGTTGTAATCTCAGCATAATTCTTTGAAGACGGGGTGGAATGTTATAAATAGGTTTATTATAGAGTGACACTATTGGTTTGTGATCAGTTTCAACTAAAGTGTGACGAACATAGACATATTGGTGAAACTTTGTGCAGCCAAATAGGATAGCTAACAGCTCTTTCTCAATCTGAGAGTATGATTGTTGACATGAGCTTAACGAAGCTGAAGCATATGCAATGGGGTGTTTATCATGGGAAATCACTGCACCCATGGCATATTTAGACGAATCGACTGACAGTGTAATTGGTTTATTTTGATCATAATATGTCAAGACAGGGGCTTTAGTTATACATTCCTTTAATACATTAAATTCTACATTATGTTTATCTTGCCAAGACCATTCATTATCTTTAGATAGCAGTGTTCTCAAATTGGAAGTTTTTTCTGACAAATTCTTTATGTATGAGCCTAAATATGTAACCATACCTAAAAATCGTTGTAATTCTGTGACTTTTGTGGGCTTTAACTTTGTTTTCATCAACTTTCACACCATCTTTAGAAAAGATGTGTCCTAAGTTCTTGACTTCACTTTTACATATGTTAGACTTTTCTTTATTAAATTTAATTCCTATTTCGCTAGCTCTTTCTAGGACTTGTTTTAGTCTGAAATCATGTTCTTCTTTTGTTTGACCATAAATTAAGAAATCATCCATCATGATTTTGACTCCTGAGATATCAGAGAATCTTTTTGTCATAATGGAATGAAACAGTTCTGGGGCTGCATTTATACCAAAGGGAAGTCTTAGGAACCTATATCTACCTTGAGGTGTAATGAATGTGCATAGCTTTGAAGAAGCTTCATCTAACTTGAGCATGTAAAAACTTTTGTTTGCATCAAGGGTTGTGAAATATTGTGAACCAGAGAGGCTGGATTTAATTTCATCAATAATTGGAAATTGATAATGAGGACGCATAATAGCTTTATTTAGTTTTCTTGGATCAATGCACAAGCGTAATTTACCATTTTTCTTTGATGCAATTACAATGGAACTTACCCATTCAGTAGGTTCCGGTTATCAGCGCCGAGCGGCAATCCTATATAAGTGGGGGTGTCGGGCGATTTGATTTACTCCCCGATCCAGCCAGTCCCGACTTGCTGCCCTCCCTCCAGCGACGCCCTAAGCCGAGGTCCGTACCCCGCAGGGGGTGCCCTTAGCGAGCAGACGCTTAGTTTTAGTTAGTTTTAGTTTTTATGCCCCTGGCTGGAGGCTTTAAGTTAGCTTAGAGCATCTCCGCAGGACTGTCCGGTTAAGTAGTTAATACCTTAGTGGTAAAAATATGAGATGCCATTTAAAAAAAAAAAAAAAAAAAAAACGATTTGATTCACTCTGCGTCCAGCGCTCGGTGTGGTAACACGTCGCGTTCTGGTTTGCAATTGGTCAATCGTCATCCTGAAGATGCCTCGTTGAGAGGTGAAACACGTGTCGATTTCTTACAGGGTTTTTATGACTCTTGAAGAATAGTCAAGCGGAATAGGTTACTTCTTTATATTCAACAAGCTGTGATTGACTGACTCATGAAATTGGACGTTATAGACTCTTCTAACTAATTTTAAAATATCACAACTGTTGCGACCAATAATATTTCTACAAGGTATATCTATAATGTGAAAATTGACATTGTATGCTATATTATTATGCATGACAGACAGAATGCATTGACCTATAGTAGGTAATACTTCGCCACTAAAGGTTGAAAGTGTGTGACTACTTTTCTTTATATTACTCAATGGCAAATCAAGTTCTTTGTATGAGTTGAATGATAAAATGTTAGTGTCTGCACCTGTATCCAGTAAAAAGTCTACATTCTTATTATTTAAGGACAAAGTTGTATGATAAGGATTCTTTTGATTGACAGAAATCTCATTAGTGAAAAGACTATTTAAAAAATAAGATGAATTACCCGTGTTTTCTTCTTCTATGGACCTCACTTGCTTGTTGCGACAACACTTGGCAAAGTGGTTGGGTTTGTGGCAGTTGTTGCACATAACCCCTATGGCTGGACATTTTGTTCGGTGAACTTGACCACATCTGAAGCAAATCTTGGAAGACTTACTGACTGACGATTTAAATTGAGGTTCTTGACTGGACGATGCTCTACTTGATTGACTTCTGAACGTTGACTTCTTCGAGACTGATGACTTTGACTTCCTTGACGGCTATGACTTCTTTGACGACTGTGACTCCTTTGACCATGATTTGTTTGGCGACTGTGACGTAATTGATGACTGGCGACGACACTTACTTCCTGGCTTGATAAGGCTTTGGCTTCTAACCTAGTGTTTCTTAGTGTTTTAGCGAGACTGACGGCGGCATCAAATGAAGATGGTTTTTCGATCAGGATACGTTCTCTGATGTACGAGCAAGACGAATTTAGGTTCCATGAGAATATATCCTTCACTATATCATCGGCAAGACCTTCGAAATTTCATTGAATACTAAGGTTCTTGAGATCAGTGGCGTATGTCTCAATTTCTTCATTCGGACCTTGTTTTCTGTTGAACAGCTTATGTCTTTCGACTGAAATATTTACGCACGGCGTAAAGTAGTTTTCGAATTTGGCGAGTAAATCCATGTATGCAATCTTCCCTATTTCCGTATTAAACGAGTAGAATATTTGAAGAGGGTCCGGGCCAATTGTTTGTAACAAAATGGCTACTTTTCTGTTGTTGGATTCGTTCTCCAAACTGTTGGCAATCATGTAAATGCCAAGACTTGTTTTAAAGTTTCGCCAAGCCAATGGCATGTTCGAGGCGTTGATATTGAGGGTGAAGTTAGTCGGCGTAATAGGATAACTTTTACTTGCGTCTATATCCGGCATTTTAGGACGGGACCATGCGGCAGCGTTTTACGCGAAATATGACTTACTTGCATCTCTGACTTCTGTCCATTGAGGTTCAGCTTCTGACACCATGTTAAGGTTGTGCTGAGGCGTAGACAGGTTTCTATTTAAATAAGATAACTGGACTTTGTTCAATACGTTTATTCGGCCATGACGGACGAGGGAGAGAAGACATAGATAATAATTATTATAATGCAGGATACATACGTAACACCCATCACCCTCCTCCAGGAGAGCCGTAGGGAGACCAACACATTACAGAGACACAAAAACAGACGCCTACCGTCATTCCGACCTCGCCACCGAGGTCCAGTGCGACCGCGATCCCGATTAAATTCGTCCCCCCGTCCTTTGTCCGATGAAGTGCCAGCCCGCGCCGCAGGTGAGCACGTAGCTTTAACTTCCCCTGATAATAATAATGATCCTATATTGATCCAGCCTGTCCCATCTTGCTGTCCTCCCGTCAGTGACGCCCTAAGCCGAGGTTTGTACCCCATACCGTTAGCGAGCGTTCACTTAGTTTTAATTTAGAATAGTTTATATGCCCCTGGCTGGAGGCCCTGAGAGTAGTTCTTAAGGCAGCCACAGGAAAGTCCGGTTAAGTAGTCACTACGAGATGCCATAGTTAAAAAAAAAAAGCCATTTCTCAGCCCCGGGCTGTCCGGCGCGTATGCGTCGTCGCGGTCGCAGAGGGCCACTCATCCCACCCGATGCCGAACCCCGGCAAGCGCGGCTCTCTGGGCCGCGATGCCGGGGCCGAGAAGGTGCGCCCGGCGTTGGAGAGGATTGGCTCGTGGCCGACCACTGAGGTCACCTAGTTAGCAAGTAGCGCGTGACGTAGTTGTCGCGCCCATTTGGCATAAACAACCTACGTCATAGCAAGCGTTCTCGGGTGATTCGGTAGGAACTTTTCGCGGGGACTGTAAATTTTTCCATTCAGTGTTTTTCCCTTGTGTGTGCGCGAGTCGCCGCCGGGTATTCTGGGCCATCCGGTTTGTCGCTGGCCGGACCGACGAAGAAAGCTACGACCCAGGTGAGTGGGTCCGTATTATTACCCGCGAGGGGGGCAAGCACCGCTGTTGCTGCCGGCCCATCGACGACCTTGGCGCCTGCGCACGTTGCGCCAGCGCCGTCGCCAAGCCGCCAGCACGCAGTGGCAATTCGCCCAGCCGCGTTTCATCCCGTGCCGACACATGCACCGGGACCAACGATTAACCCAGGTCACGCCCCGCACGCGCGCGCCCCCGTGCAGCCCGCGCGCCTAACAGCGCCCGCTTGCATGGCTGCGCCCATAGCGCGTGCCGGCGCACCGAGAGCCAGCCCCGCGCCTCCCGCGCACCCCCCTGTGCCATCCGTACGTCATCGCACGCCCCCTCACCCCACCGCGCCACCACCGCGGTTCGTGTCGCCGCCCGCACCCAAAGGTGTGGCGCCTACGGCGGCGTGCCGGCGGCGGCACTTAGGAATACCCAAGCTGTGCCAGCTTCCCACACCGCCACACCCGGCCCCCGCCCCTCGCTGGCGGGTCGGCTTCGCCAACATTTGCCAACGCAGCGCGCCTTACGCCACCAGCATCACCGGATTCACCAATGGGGGTAAGTCCGAGGAACTTACCCCCACACCCCCCTGTGCTTACCTCACCCCCTGTGACCGCCACTGGTGCCGCTAAAGCGACCCAGGGGGGGGGGGAAGAAAATAAAGGCAAAGAAGATGCGCTTCCCACCGTTGGTAGTTGAAAAGCTACCGAACTGGGCTGCTCATTTCCGAGCCATAGCGGCAAAACTAGGCCGGCCTTCCAGCGCGCGCGTTTCCAACCGCGGGAAAAAAGGGGAACAAAAGGGGAAGTCACCCCTCTGGCCGATCCTGCCCCCGCACATGCAGTGCGAACGCAGGTGAGTGCACACACAAAAGTCACTACTTTTCTGTGCGCACTCGCCTACCTACTACAAGCGGCAAAACGCGCAAATGCGTCGGTTCACTGCGTATCCGCCAGGCACTGCCACCGTCGCGGCTAGCGCCGCGCGCCCACAGCGGCAGAGCACCGAACGTGTAAAAATCGTCGGCACCGCGAGCGGCGACGCTAGCGTCGCGACGCAGCAACACAAAAAGGAATTCACTACCTGCGCTCTTAAACTTCTGATGGACCTAATCAAGGCCATCAGACAGGGGCAAGACGTAGAGATGGTCTTCCTTGACGGCCTGGCGACGCTACTAACGTTGTACCATGGCTACGCCGCTAAGGGTGATTCACTGGAACGCTCGCAGCCTTAGGGGTAAGGTCGCCCCACTCCGCCATCTCCTGCGGGAGCAGGACATCGATGTGGCGCTTATAAGTGAGACGCTACTGGGACCTGCTGACAGGATTAAGTTCCCAGGATACCTCACTTACAGGAAGGATGAACGGTCGGACATAAGTACATACCGCGGCTTGGTAGTACTAGTTAGACGAAGGGTCATCCATCAGGAAATCCCCCCGCTGACACTCAACACTTTATGCGCTGGGTGTTCAGCTACATAATATAGCCGGCGAGGACATGGACATTTACGCTTTAACCTGGTATTAGCCTCTAACACACCCCGTCTCCGTAACAAGGTGTGTTAGGAGAAATACAAACATGAGATTAAATATCAACAAGCTCAAGGTCGCTTGTGAGGATCCGTGAGATGAACGCTTAACAACATCTAGCTCAATCGAATAATAAGTGAAATATGGTTGTGTTCATAAGAGGAATTATAACATTTGGGGCAAAGCCCCTGAGACACAACCTAACACATGAAATTTAGAACAACTGGTTTATAACCTAGTTTACTACACATAGGCCTAAATCACTTGGAAATGACCTTAACAAAATGATCACCTGGGTATCACTCTCTCAAAGGGTCTACTACAAACTTGCAGGTGTTAACTGTCCCTCCGTTCATGACGGACTCTCAGTTGACGGAATCAAGTCCCTTGGCATGGAACCACAGAGAAAACTCTGGGTACGTACATGCGTCCTACGGGATCCGGAAGGAAAACGATGACGCTAATCGTTACCTGGAGCGTCGACACTTTCTTGCACGAGCTACCAGATGGTAGGGCCTTCCAATATACGGAGATGGCCACACTGCCAGCACTCGTAGGATCTAACGTCAAAACTGCCAAAGCCCGGGTCAACCAGCACACTGCCCGCCACTAGTCGGGACTAACTGCTATTTCACCAGACCACGGGACGGCACCAGGGCGTCACGTCTTTCACGTTCGCATCAGTTCAGGCTAGCATATAAAGCCAGACAGGTTCGGCTACTGAAACAACATCTCTGATATATTTCCAATAAGATTATTGGCTGAACACAGTCTAATCATCACAGAACTGGTGCCTCTCGAATAACATTCCTGTTAAAACTCCCTCATCGCGTAGCGTCACCAGGATTGGAAGGAACACCCTTCTCGTCACACACGCAGGACCAAAGACCTCGATATCGACCTTCGAGAAAGTTCTAACCACAGACTAAACCGAATTCTTTAACAAGTGACAATCCACTTCCGAAATTATATCATAAGAATTTAATTTAATTTATTATAATAATAATAATAATTTTATTGAATAAAACGATTACAAAAAGTGTACATTTAGTCAACAGATAAGATTATTTCGTAAACAATAATAGTGCCTAAAAGTAACCTAAAACTTAAATATGTATATTACAGGTGCAAATCGGTAATGATGGTTTGAAACTGCAATGTAAGGTAGCCACCCGCCCGATCTAGGTTAATTCAACCTGTGTTTCAGGCCATCACTTTACAATTTATTTAAATGAAAGACTAAAATTCATAGTTAAACTGAATAAAATAAACTATGAATAAATTATGAGAAAAAGCCTAATTATTGGTAGATTATTAAGTACAACTAAACCTAAGTATATTTACAAAAGTAAATACTTAAGAGGAAATAATGCATCATCATGACAAAATTTCTAGAAGTTGTTCTGTGTCTGTGTAGTTGAGAATTGCTAAATATTCAGATAACATTTTACTACATATCTTATGGCTTACACTATAGAAGCTTAATAACTTGTTGAGCCTATTATATAGAAAAGGTCCTAAAAATACATAAAATCGTTTAGCAAACGCATGACTGGTTTGAGGATTTATGCAAACCAAGTCCTTCCTTCTCTTGCCGGAAGGTACTAGGTCAAAAGGAAGTGCAGTGTGCTGGTGTAGTACTATGCTTAGTATAAATAATTGCCGTACTGTTAGTATATTTCATGCTAAATAGAGCTCTTGCGTAGGAAATCTAAAAGGGCGAAAGGCAACCTTTAAAATTGCTCTTTGAGCACGCTCTAGAGGGAGTAGAATTGTTTTAGCAGAACCACCCCAAGAAGTTATGCAATATGTAAGAATGGATTGACACAAAGCTAAATAAACCTTTTTAATTAATTTATAGTCTGCTATGTTTCGTAAATTCTTAAAGACATATATTAGTTTGCGCACTCTAGTACATAGTAAATCGATGTGTTTACGGAAATTTAGATTAGTGTCAATAGTGACACCTAGATATTTTACATGGTCAGCTTTTGCTAAAGTGGGGCAGGAACATGCGGTGTCAGCGTACCTGCTACAATTATGCGCGTAAATGTTTATATTAGTAAGCGGTATGTTAGTATTTCTCATTGTAAATAAAATGTATTTTGTTTTATCTGCATTTAATGTTAGTAGATTATTATGAAGCCAATTGGTCACATTGTTAAAACCATTCTGAGCATGCTCATAGACCTCAACTCTTGATTTAGCTGAGAACAATAGAGCGGTGTCATCCGCATAAGACATTATGATACCATTATTGGACATTGCATGACTATAAAATTTGGGTGATTACATCTGTATGTTAATAAATTTGAATTCCTTAATTAACATCTAATTAATTATCGAAACCCAAAAACAACGCTCTGCCTCCAGTATTGAGAAACTCTGGAGCTACAAGGCTCCACCGCTAGATGTCGCCTAAGATGTCAATTTGCAACGTCACAATGCCCCTCTTCCCACAAAAAAAGGTTTTCGCTACGCGAAAAACCGCACACCGCCCTCGGTGTTAAAACACTAAAAATGAATCTACTAATTCTCAAAATAAACTAGAGCGGAAGAGTGCTAACCTACTTCTAAACTGTAAGGTTAGAAGCAAGAGGGGACTAAAAAAATAATATTAATATTTATATGTCACATCATAAGCAAAAATCAATTCAAAATAAAACCATACTGCCAGGAACCATATTCTACCTACGAACTTCCTACAAACCGGGCATAACCCCCCCCCCCCCCAATCTGTCATACATCCCTAATCTTACCTCTCTTTCAATCAGTAGCTACCTGCATCCATATCGCAGGAAGTCACCCCTTACATTACTCCCGAATTCCGTCTGTGTACCAGTGAAACTCTGCATTGTTACCAAAAAACATAACGATCCTCCCGGAGAATATGTTCTGCGAGCAGATACCTAATAAATTGGACAATAAATGTCCATACAACTCACCAGGTAGGACGTATTCAACTTTCCCAGAAGTAAACCTTCGGAAAACAATGGTGAATGGCTTATTTTATGAGTCACCGGCCGCTCAAAATGCGATAAGCAACTAGTGCTATCTAACTGAAGCTGGCTTCGAATCTGATAAACAACTTTGTGCTATCAAATATTAAAAAAAACTCACCGATACCATAATGCTATCTCGGTGAAGACAAAACTAAGTCGAGGCCTATTTTAGGAGTTAAAACCCGCTCCATAACAAATATCTTACCAATGCAAAAATATCGGTGAAGACAAAACTAAGTAAATGCCTATTTTAGGAGTTACTAACCGCTCCATAACAAATATCTTACCAATGCAAAAATATCGGTGAAGACAAAACTAAGTAAAGGCCTATTTTAGGAGTTACTAACCGCTCCATAAGAAATATCTTACCGATGCTACTATCTCGGTAAAGACAGAAATAAGTAAAGGCCTATTTTAGGAGTTACTACCCGTCCATAAAAAAAATATATAGACAGAACTATATTTGATCTAACAATTGAAAATTAATGCGAATAGACACTATCAAGACGACTGTGAAATAATTAAAATAAAATGGGCAACATTGGATTATTTTAGTAAATTTTAATATCTTTTATGTGCCAACTGCCTAATGGTTTACCATTTAACCCTACAAGCTCATAAACTAAGGGCGAGAGCACTTTACCTACAATGCACTTCTGATATTTAGGAGCCAACTTAGATGCCTTATACTTGTCCGCGTCACTTTGGATGTAAGTTTTACGCCAAACCAGCTTACTTTCGCGTAAAGTGACGTGGCGCTTACGCAAGTTGTAGTATTTCGCGTTAGTGGCATGAGCCTTCACTATATTAGAACGCACCTTTTCAAAAATATCCTTAAGGACTCCTAATTCACCTGCGTACTCTTCACGAGGCATAGTTACTTCATAATCGCAGTCGTCTGTGTCTTTATAAAACGTGCCATTTATAATGGGTTCATGGTCATGGACTAAAAAAAATGGAGTAAATCCTGTAGTTTCATTCACTGCACTATTTAAAGCAAACTGAATTTTCGTCAAATTTAGATCCCATGTCCTATGGTCTTCTTTTACATAAGCCGACACAGCTGTCATTACCGTTTTATTGTACCTTTCTACCATGTTAACTTGTGGAGCGTACCTAGGCCCATAATGCACTCGAGGTATGTTGTACTTCTTTAGTAGGCTACGGAATTCTGATCCCGTGAATTGAACACCATTATCGGTAATTACGGTTTCAGGAATCCCGTGAGCGAGAAGAACATAATTCTCAAAGTTTTTTGCTACTAAAGCACTAGTCGCACGGCGTAGTGGAAACAATAACGTATATTTTGAAAAACAACAAGCTACTACCAGTAAATGAACGAATCCCGAGCGTGATTTTGGTAGAGGACCAACTAAATCTATAGATACAGCTTGAAATGGTCTATAACATTGCTTTGGCTGACCCATGAGACCTGGTGTTGGGGTAGTCTTATGTTTGTAAGCCGAACACTCACTACAACCCTTAATGAACTCAACTACATCACGGTACATTCCTGGCCAAAAATACCTCAAACTTAACCTTCGGTGTGTCTTAAAAACCCCTTGGTGACCTGAAACTCATTAAGCAATGAATTGACGTGTCGATTTGATTTACGACCTTCTTCCCTACGTTGTTTCAATACTATATACACGCACACACACTCACTTTGTCTGCAACTGATAGCACTTAATTATTTCAAACATCATGTTAATGACAGAATAGCTCAGTGGTTAATTAATGTGCTTTGGTAGGTGCTACTATTGCGAGGCAGGATCAAATCTCGCCTGCGGTTTATTTTATATTTATTTTTTGTAATTACTATTTGTAGTTTTTGTTAGCTTTTTATAATACCTAGTAGTATTTTGATGATTAAATATAGTAAGTATTTGTATTTTTTTTAAATTACTGGTAGTAGTTCGATAATCATTGGTGTTTTGTATCTTTCGACTTGTTCACATAAATAATTAAAGTTTTGTAGGTAGACCACAGAAAACTAAGTAAATTATTTCGATTTATGTGAGGTAGACGGATACAGTTCGTTTTATAAGAGTATTCACCTAATAGATCGTTGTTGGTTCGTGGTTATTTAGGAATTGTTGGTGACGAGTGTTTTAAATCTACTAGCGGTTGTTATGGTTATTATATTCAAAATGCAGTGAAACATAAATATTGAAACGAGGACAATATGATTGCGCTGCGTAAAAGTGGATATAACATAAATATCAAATGAAACCGGACTAAGTGTGAGTGTTATCATTTACATATTTCTTAATTTACTAAACATAAGTCTGAATCCAAGGCATTGATATTCCTTATAATCAGAAGATGCCTTATTAAATAAAGTTTAAAATTAATTATGAGGTTTAAAGAAAATAAAAATATAAAAAGGTAATGTGAAAGATTATTTATTTCGATTAGTGAATGATAAATAATTATACTGTGTAATAAATAAATAATGTTACTTATATATTTTTTTCTTAATTATGAATAGTAAAGTAAACAGTTTGAGTATTTTGCTTAGAGATGTCTAACAGTAATTATTCCATTATTTGTTCTAGAAAAATACTATGAGTCTGTGGGTCAAGCCCAAAACACACACAGAGCGGGTGCGGAAGATGGTATCTAGCCTTGCTAGTAATTCACGAGGACCAGTGACGTGACATGGTAATTTGAAAGATTATTTATTTCGATTAGTGAATGATAAATAATTATTATGTGTAATAAATATAATGTTTTTAATGTTTTTTTTTTTAATTATGTATTATTTTGCTTAGACAATGTCTAACAGTAGGTATTCCATTATTTGTTTTAGAGAAATACTGTGAGTCTGTGGGTCAAGATATATGAGGAGCGCGAAGAGGACGGTGTTTATTTAAGAGGACGAGGGACGTCACATGGTGATTGAATATGAAACAAATGGTTTCATACCAACGAGACATTTAGCTGAATTACCGTTCACCGTGCACTCAACACTAAACTGGCTTGCATCATCGAAGACCAGACTTCAATTGTGACAATTCAACGACTACTTGACTGTATCGAGAATAATGGGAGTTATTACAAAATATAAAATGTAATAAAAATGTTTACATAAAGTAATTTAATAATAATATTATTATTTAGGGATTAGGTAAAATTTGAGGTTTAGTTTCAATCTTCTTTTCGTAAAGAAAATGAATACTTAAGCTATAACTATACTGACTATTCCATGGACTCTCACTAGGTACTACCACATCGAGCTTCAACATATAGTCCAATTAAGGAATTGTGTGTAGTTCCTTTTGCTTTTCCGGTGACATTGGATAAGGTCTGCACTTAATGGGTACCGCATCATCTGTGTCTATTACATGTTTAACTAACTGTGTTCTACCCAAACCTTTAGTCTCAAAAGAGATATCATAAAATTGTTGAACTATTAATTCTGCTTTTGTTTTATGTTCTGGACTCAAATTATCAAATGACTCTATTGAATTTGCAAATGTTTTACTTGAATTACTATTGAACTGTATAAATTGTTTTGGTGTCTCAATATAACTAATATGTTTAAGCATTTGAGGCATCAAACTGAAAGCTGTCCAAAAATCCACACCAAATATAACATTGGATGTGATAGTAGGTATCACATAAAAATTAATAATCCTAGTTATACCATTAAAAGTAATTGGTAACCTTAAAATACCTATAGGACTACTTTCGGAACCATTTGCTACCAGTACCTTTTCCTTAAACTCACTTGAGGTATCTAAAGAATAGCCCAAGTTAACAAACTTTTCATGAGCTCCATTACCTATAATTGAAATGTCTGCCCCTGAATCTAATAAACCGTATAATGCTACATCATATAAATTTACACTTAAATATGGCCGAATATCTTTTCCCCTGTCTGGCTTAAACAGTGCTGTCACTGATTTGTTATATTTGTAAAAATTAGAAACACATTCTAACCATGATTTCCATTCACCTGGATCGACCGTTCCTGGTGGTTGGTGACAGACCGTTGGAACTAGTTTTTTGGAACATTTGGTACACTCTTGCAATCTGGGCATGATTTATTAGTGAACCCTAACTTTCCACACTTGAAGCATTTTATTTCCTTTGGTTCGCTTCTACAACTTGGACAAGTCCTTTTAGTAAACCCTAACTTTCCACATTTAAAACATTTAATCTCGTTCCCTGAGGATTGTGGATTTGGTTTGTCCTTTGGTTGTCCTTTCCTATAATCGTTTTTATTGACACGGTGATCTAAACTGGCTATTTTTGGTTTGTGTTTTGTGGTTTCCGATTTTGACTGGAATTTAGCAAAATTATTCGATTTAATATCTTCCGCCTCTAGTAGACGAAAAATATCTTTTAGTTCCGCTACTGAGTCCGGCTTTACCAATACTAAACCTCTTGATATCGAAGGCTTGACGTTCCTTTTCAGGATTTTAATCTTTTCCTTTTCGGTTAGAGGTATTTTTAAACGCGAAAATAATCCATTCATGACGGCAAAATACATGTGGATTGGTTCATCAGTACCCTGAATCCGTTTCTTGGCCTCGTCTAACAAATTATCCTCATAGTCAATGGCATGAAATTCGCTAAGGAGCAGATCTGCTAACTCCTTCCAAGTATTTGCCTGACATTTCGCACTCCTATACCAAATCAAAGCATCACCCTTAAAGAAAGCAAAAGCCGAATCAAACAACACAGAATCCCCTACTTTAAATGCGTTAGCACGCTCTGCGATTGAATCTAAAAACAAAAATGGGCATGACTTGCCATCAAAAGTGACATTCCAAATTCATCAAAAGTGAAATTTACAAATATTCTTACTAACAACATACTGAGTATTATTATCTTCAACCTCAGGCTGTGACTTTTCAGTGTCTGACCGACCAAACAATTTGTCGAGTGTAGTCCCATAAGCCTTCATGATGTTCCGAAGTTTCTCCTGTAAGACATATTCCCTCGCTTCAGTACAAAGAAGCCTTTGCAAGCGATGGTATAAATGGCAATACAAAGCCCTAGCACGAGCAAGACTATGGCTATCCCGAGTTTTCTCAGCACTTTCCACCTTGGTCTGCAACTCCTTAAGCTTATCCTGGATTGCAACTAATTCCTTACCGGCGTCCAACTCTTCATCCACAAATTCAGAGGGGCTGATACCTAAGCTGAGCGTTTTGAGTTGTTTCCGAAGCTTCATAACTGTATCCGCTGGAGTTTCCGCACGAATTGCAACCTCATACACCAATTCGTCCCGTAGAAGGGAATGAAAATATACTTTCTCTAAATCCATTTGAATAATGTTTTAACTTCTAGAGAAATAAAGAATTTACTATTATTTAATGTGAGGCAATGTTTTCCTTCCTAAATGTCACTATTCTGATTCACGTTTCCGAACGTACCTAGACTTAACCTCAAGCGTCACCGTGACAATGTCAAAGTGATCTAAAAGTTATTTCACAATGAATGAAAACAAATGTTGTTGCATTCCAATGACTGTAACACAACTCTAATAGTTATTTGGGAATCCTGATTTGATCTATAAAGACTATCTTTTAGGTAACCAACCAGTTGTCATAAATCTTCTATGCTTTCCAATAAAATCATAGTTACTATTTACTCATAAATTAAGTTATAGTTCCCTGTATGTACAGTCTGCGTCAGAGAAAAGGAACCCCCAAGACTTTTAAAGATTATCGCCCGTGTGACGGCGGGCGCGTCACGTGTCTCTGGCCCCGAGCATCCATCGATCTCACTCAAATATTATTTGTGTGTTTTTATTAATATGGTATTTTGTCGGCTTTTGACCGAACCGTATACCAAGAATAACTTACAAAAAGACACTTTACGTGCGGTTGAGAACACGAACCCGCATCGTCAGGCGCCAGCCGATAATCTAAACCGTGCCATACACCACTAGGCCATAGGCTCAGTTATCAATCACGACGAAAATTTGAATAGCATTACTCCATTCATCGAACAATGTTGATTTAAGTCTTATCTTCTAAACATTAAGGTTTATATTTCAACTTCCATCACGTGTGATACTTAACTCCTCAATTAACTAAAAGATAAGGTTGAAATTAGCATAGATTTTATGTTTGGTTGAATATAATGTGCTTGATTCCGATTGTTGCACTACCGTCATTTTACTTCAGAAACTTAACTGCTGTATGAACTACGAGTTAAGGTTGAATTTAGAATACTTCTTCGCCTTATTGACTAAACTGTGATTGAGAGTATAATTACTTTTCAAATCGTTTCGTTTTCGTGTCGATCCGCTTGTGTGTATATAGCTATATCTTCGTCGTAATATTATCCAATTTATTAAGTTTTTGAACAGTTGAATCTATTAACCGATACTATGGTTCGATTAACAACTTTTTTGAAGGTTAAAATTGTTGTTCTCTGGGAACAGGAACAAAGCATAAAGAAAATAGCACGGGATATGGGCATAACGGTAAGATTTACGTTATACACATAATATATTTGTTGTTATCATGTTGCACTATTACTTACAAGTTGGATTTTTTAATTTATTTCTAATACTTATTATAATTTTCATTATAGAGAAAAACAGTGCGTAGATGGATACAAAGGTATCAAGCGACGGGTGATATGAAATGTGATCGCCAAGGCCCTCGCCCAATTGCTTACACTGATGAATCGGAGCGACACCGTAATATTGTGGAAGTTCACTCAGTGGCACCCTTTAAAACTACCCGTTCAAGTGCTGAAACTTTTGGAGTGTCGTTTAGCACTGTTCGGCGACATCTACACGCTGCGAACATCCATAATTATAAACCAGCCAGAAAAATTAAGCTTACTGACGATCACCGAACTAACAGAGTAAATTTTGCTACTCGTTATTTAAATTTCGACTGGGAAAACGAAATTGTTATATTTACCGACGAAAAGTGCTTTAAGTCAGATAAGGATGGAAGAAAAAATTTATGGAGAAGACCTGGGCAGAGGTTTAGCCCTAAAAACGTATTAGACTTGAGAACAAGTGGGCGGTTAACACTAGGTAAATAACATTGTTATTGAAATTTTGTTTATTTCTAATTATTTTTGTTGACATTTACTTGGATTACATATTGCAACAGATATTAAAAGGTTGACTGTTTTAGGTTACTGGGGATGGATGTCTTCAATGGGTCCAGGCGAGCTTGTGGAAATAAGCGGCCGCATGAACAGTGAGCTATACCTTGAAGTGTTGAAGGAGGTAATGCTGCCGTCTGTGCGGGTCGCATATCCAGAGGGTCAAATTTACCTGGTGCAGGATAATTCTTCGGTGCATCGGTCCCGTATCGTGCAAGACTGGCTGAAGGCCCAAGAAGACATAACGGTGTTTGAGTGGCCGGCTAAAAGTGCGGATCTAAATCCTATCGAAAACTTGTGGGGTCAGATGGTTTTAAACTGGGACTTCAGTGAAATAAAGTGCAAAAAAAAATTGGATGATGAGGTAAACAAAACTTGGGAATTAATGCGAAATAGTGCTGCATGCTTCAATATGGTTTCGGGCATGAAAAGTCGACTTCAAGAAGTGATAGATAGTGACGGTCATCCTCTCCGTTATTAATAGGCATTTTACTCAGCAGATTGATAATTGTGTAACTTATCTGATAAAATTGCATTGGAACTTAAGAGCAAGTGTTAATAATTCCAAATATTTGTGGGATCATTATCTCGTCGTTAATCAGAAATAAACAACCTTTATTAGTATCAATCCAGTTACTCCTGTTTACAAGTAGTCTCGTAATGTGTTAACGATGCACCATCTGACTCCACATATTTTTCTAATGTTGTGTTAAAAGGGTTATCAGAAAATGTGATAAAAGAGAAAGATGTATATTGCTATACTGTTATAGTTAAGCATGTTGGTTCTTCCTCTGTAATTCACAGGCACAAATAACAACATTTCATTTTTTAACCAGGCTTTTTTTTATAAGATCATACAGAGAATAAAAAAATAATGTTTTCACGACATTAAATAAATAAATATTGTAGTTATGTTTCTAGAAATATCTATAAACGAACCGTTATCTAATGTTAAACGTTGTAAACCTCACCCAGGGTATATATTTTGTGTTTAATTAATAATCTAAGTAAATAACTCCAATTTTACACAGATAGAAAACTGTATACCTAACCAAAGAGTGGATTCCATGAAGTCCTAGAAATGTAATTAAAGAAATAAATAAATATTGTTTATGCAACATGCCTAGCTTTTCTTACAAACCTCATGCCTAATTTAACATTTGATTTCTTAAATAATAAATAACAATAAAATTAAATAATAATTAAATAGTAAATAATAATTAACGTAAACGTAAGAAACTAAAAAAGGAAAAAAACCTTCTCATCCGCGGATTTGAACTCGTGACCAGAGCATTGGTGAGCCGCGATCTCAAGCACTAGACCAACACGTCATTTGCATTTAACTACGAAAAACTAAAACGGTTTGATGTCATTACCGAAGGGGGGTCCTTTTCTCTGAAGCTTACTGTACTACCAAAAGAAAAAATGATAGTTATTGATACTGTTATTGTGTCCTTGAATAACCTCACAAACCAATATGAGCTACAAAGTTGTATTTTCAAATGTGAATTTCAAACAAATAAGTTTTGCAATGTTTTACAAACAATAATTAACTTATTATAAACAGTTCTTTTACCAAAAGTCCAATTATACTTATCTTTTAAACCAAGAGTGTAATCTTATAATTCACAAACTTCTATGCTTTCCTAGTTCAAAAGATGACTTAGTCATTAACCTTTATACCAACATTTGCAACATAGGTAATTAAATATTAAAATTTACCACAAACAACTTGTCCAGCCTCTGTGCTGATCAAATAAACAAAATAGGTTAGTGACATAAATATTCCGTCTTATTCCAAAACGCGATCTAAATTTAGTACTGGGATTGTTACTAGGTTTAAACCATGACTAAATAAAACGTTATTATAAAATGAAGTTTATCACTAGTTCAAACTCAAACTCAAACTCAAACTCAAAGCATTTATTTCAATTAAACCATTTACAGACACTTTTGAATTGTCAAAGAATCGGTCAGTTAGTCAAAAAGTTGAAGCTAGTTGCCCATTCCAAATCGTAGATCTCTATGGAGAAGAACGGGCAAGAAACTCCAAGGACACTCTTTTAAAAATGGATATAGATATTACAAAATCCTGGGTACAGTATTCTTGGTGCTTCTATATGTGAGAACAATGTCAAATGAATACAATAATCAAAAACAATTCAAAATATAAGATTAAAAATAAGCCCTGGCAGATGAGAGATGACCAGTCTCAACTGACAGCGCCCGTTCACGAACATGACACGTGGATCAGCACCATCCAGCTCAACCATTTTGTAGGGAACCGAATGATCCAACACACCAGAACTATCTATGGTACTAAAGTTAGTCAGCTGAGACCCCTAGTTTATCTTTGGTACTAATTCCTTTGACGTTTGCGTGGCGTCTTGGTTTTTGTGTTATTTTAAATAAAAATGTTTAAAAAATGGATATTAACATGATTGACTTAATGGATTTGGAAGATTTAGAAGATTTGGATATACTGGAGACGGCTCGGCGATCTTACAGACATCGTCATCGTGTGAATCCGTTTGAATTGAGTGACGAAGATTTCAGATATAAGTATAGGTTCACAAAACGTTTTGGTGGAAAAATAGTGGATCTATTACGTGACGAGGGGGCATTCACGAGTCTCGAGGATGCCCATTGAGTCCTGAAATGCAAGTGGTTTGCGCATTACGCAACTGGGCTCGGCATGAAGTATGTAACCTTGGTCAATGCAAACGTAATATTAGACAAAATCCAAATAAACTAATATTATTGTTTTATTCGTAGATTCAACTAACACAAGTAATTCACGAACTATATAGAATTGTAATCTGTGCTAACAAACAAACCATGTATGTAACAATACAGTACCTATTGTTAAAAACAATGAATACAAATAATTCATATTTATTTATTACATCACATTCATCATATTCGTCTCAAATTACGCGCGCCGCCGCCGAATGTAAGCGCTCCACTTCACGCTAGAGGTGTTAAAATATATAACAACTTGATTATAAAAAGCACGCCAAAAGTATACAACGTGTAACGGAATAAACGCAAGAGCTCATACACCCCAATGAGAATATTAAATTATAAGACTAAAATAATATCTGTAATTTAATTTAATTAAACCACACCTAGTAATTTTTTATAAAATAGACGTCCTGACTAAACATGAAACGTTTGAGCACACTACTCGATCTCCACGCACACTAAAGCGCGCCGCACACGTGCGTGTGCCTGCCAGCTGGCTAGGTAGGTAGGTACTACAAGCAAGCGTATGCATTAGGTATGTACGTTAGTTCAATGACCGAACATTACTAGTAAAATTATGATTCCATCTTTCCATCACATTTTCACAGGCTTTGGTCTGTAGGCTTTGAATAATTTTGTTTACTTAATTCTAAGATTCTAAGGTTTAATAAAGCGGAAGCATTTTTAAATCAAGCAACTTTTTGGCCGTCTAGGCGTCTACGATCTATCAGTAAACGTGATAGGGTGGTCTTGTTGGCGGCCGCCCGACTCACTTTATTATCTCTGATGCGTACCTACCCAATTGTCGCGATATCATATTCAAAGTCTGCGTGTTTAAAGATTTGAATCATAATATTTACAGTAATTAAAATTGGTAAACATGAAGGTACTTACAGAACTGAACTATGTATTTACACTACACTATGTCACTATTTTTCTTCGTCTCCTTTTTAATACACTTTCGAAATGTCCACCGCCTTGCTCGATGCAAATTTAGTTTATGCAGAAAGAAAGAAAGAAGAAATTAGTGCGCACATTCGCCCCTCTATCTATGGCCGTGTTAGGACGAAAGGTACCGGAGTCCCTCAGACGCTGAGTTGCACTTAACATTGTCCTGGCGCTCACTCTGGTACCATAGCTTGCGTTGAACTCTCGACACGCTAACTCGACATTATCTTAGCAACGAGCCAGTGTCCTCACCATCTCCGTGTACTGAATATTGGTGTACTGGAATGCCATCGCGCACGTAAACAAATGACATGCGGGAACACTTGTCGCTCGCTGCCGGCGAATAACTACCCTTGTGAGGGGGCGCACCGCGGGCGGTGACGGCGCTTGCGGCGGCATCATCATATACGGCGGCATATTAAACGTCAAATGGGTAAGTCGGGAAATTAATGCATCTCCCTCTTTCACATTAATCTTCCATTTGCAGAAAACGAACCACAAAATTCCTAATATTTTGTCATTTCTTAGAATGTGAAAGACCACATTCGGTCGTGCATTTAAAAAAGCTTTTTCACTTTGGGATTAGGTCTAAATTTCGTTAAATTATTTTTTTTTTTATCACAACTAGCTAATACGTAATAAAAAGCAATGTTTATGTGTGTGTAAAGAAAGCTATGACCGAACAACAAACTAGGTTTTGCATTTAAATTAGACATATTGCTTTGCAATAAGGATTAAGCTTCCTTAAATTAACTATTTTAATTACCGCGCACTACACGTAGGATAGCTATGAGCGTATTGAAAAGGTTATGCATTTGAATAGGCTTTATTCCTTTGAGATAAGGTTTAAATTTCCTTAAATAAAATATCTTATTACCTTGTAGCGGTTAACACCCCTAGCTTATTATATAAAATAATATTTAATAACTAGTTGTAAACACTACACACGCACATTTCATAACCTATTACATCACATTTCTCGTTTGACATTTCATTCTGTCACATTCACATTCCGTTCACCATAGACATCAAACGAGAAGTATATCATTATCTATGGCATAACATGACTAACAATTATTTACAAATATTACTTATTTACTATATTTACACTGCATATAATATCTATAAACTATTTAAACAAAACTAACAATTATATTTACACTCCTCATCTAAGAAAGTAAATGTATGTAACATATGAGGAAAACGGAACGTGCGTTGGACAGTGTAATGAGACGTAAATGATGAGCAGATTTTCGATTCTCAGAGGTCATCGACCTTAGTGCACGATCTTGTCTCAAGTCGAACGCACGCTCCTCTCTGACTCGAAATCTAGACTTCCTCAAAGCACTAGATCTCCTTTAGCTAGTTCTAAATCATTCGTGTTATATCTGTGTCGTTTGTACAACTTTACTTGTGTCTGTTTCTCGTGTTTGTACTTGTATGTATTAAGGAAGTGCCGAGGTAGGCAGTAATACAAGCCATATTAACTTACGAATACTTTTATTGAGTTCTACCCCTAAATTGGTGACCCCGAATATGAACGTCAACGCAGCCTTCGTGCAACTACTCCAGCGTGACGTCATCATCATCACTCCCGCAAGCTTTCAGTGAGGCGAGTGACACAGTCAAGCCAACACCCGAGGCGTCAATGGGTATCCTGACCACCAGCATGCAGCGAACGCGCATTCCTGGTCATCACCCTCAGCCTCATCACCCCGACCCACTGGGACACACAACACACACAACACACAACACACACACACCAGAACACACAGAAACCTGACGGAGACATCATGCCGACCGAAACAGGAGTGACAGCAGAGAAGCAGGACGTCTGCAGAGTCAGCGTGAAGCTGCCGCCATTCTGGCCAGAGGAGCCGGCATTTTGGTTCGCCCAAGTAGAAGGTCAGTTTACGATCGCCGGCATTACCGCCGACAGCACAAAATTTTATACCGTCGTGGGCCAGCTTGATCACCGATATATGGTGGAGGCTAGGGATATTATCGAGAACCCGCCGGCCCAGGACAAGTACGCAAAGCTGAAGGCCGAGCTTATACGTAGGCTCTCCGATTCGCGCGAAAAAAGGGTGCAGCAAATCCTCACCCACGAGGAGCTCGGCGACCGTAAACCCTCGCAATTTTTGCGCCACCTACAGACCCTGGCTGGAGTAAATATGCCCGAGGCGTTCCTGGCCACGTTGTGGGCAAGCAGACTGCCAACCAACATCCAGACAGTCATTGCGTCGCAGCCTAATCTCGCCCTCCAGTCGGTTGCAGACTTAGCCGACCGCGTGCACGAGATTGCTCCAGCGCCCGCGCCGGCGCTCACATCACCTCCCACCGTGGCAAGCACGAGTGCCTGCAGCGAGATCAGCGAGCTGAAACAGTGCATAGTAGAATTAACAAAACAGGTGGCGGCGCTTTCAACACGTGGTCAGGTACATCACCGCTCCCGATTATCTGAGAGGTTTAGGCGCGGCAGCAGAGACTCGATCCCAGGCCGGCGCAGCCGCTCGCGCTACATTGACCCGTGGAACGACGAGCATTGCTACTACCATAACAAATTCGGTAGCAGAGCAAGACGGTGCGACTCGCCGTGTACGTTCGCGGGAAATGCCACCGGCAGCCGGAAGTAGCGGCAAATGGCTGCCCCAACAAACCACGCCGCCTATTCGTAACGGATCGGGCCACTAAAACCACGTTTTTAGTGGACACAGGGTCCGATCTTTGCGTGTACCCACGTACAGCACTAAAACAGCGGCGCAGCAAAACGACCTACCAACTTTTCGCAGCCAACGGTACCGTCATAGATACATACGGTTGGGTCGAGCTCCACCTGAACTTAGGGCTCCGCCGTGTGTATACTTGGAAGTTCGTGGTTGCGGATGTAACCAAGCCCATAATAGGTGCAGATTTACTGGCGCATTATAACTTGTTGATAGATCTAAAAAATTACCGCCTCATCGACGGGCTAACACAGCTGTCCTCCACGGCGTCATCAGCGGCCGGTTCCACAGCCGACATCGCCTCAGTCAAGTCCATTGGTGGCAACACGGAGTACCATGAGCTCCTTCGGCAGTACCCGGAGATCACGCGACCTGCGGGAAAACAAAGACAGGTTAGTCACACAACGGTACATCATATCCGTACCACCCCAGGGCCGCCTATTTTTAGTAGACCACGCCGCCTCGCACCAGACAAGCTCAAGATCGCTCAGAAGGAGTTCGAGGCGATGATAGCGAATGGCACAGCGCGACCGTCGGAGAGCTCATGGTTATCCCCTCTTCACCTCGCTCCCAAGAAGGACAACAGCTGGCGGCCATGTGGTGACTACAGGGCACTAAATGCCCGCACTGTCCCGGACAGATATCCCATCCCGCACATACAGGATTTCTCTCATCAGCTGGCTGGCAGCAGAATTTATAGTAAAATTGACCTTATAAAAGCGTATTGTACGCTTTTATAAGGTCAAATACCTCTCCAGTCAGCTGACATCCATAAGACAGCGATCACCACCCCTTTCGGGTTATATGAATTCCCGTTCATGACGTTCGGTCTCAGGAATGCAGCACAGACGTTCCAGCGATTCATGGACGAGGTGCTCCGCGGGCTGTCGTTCTGCTACTGCTACTTAGATGACATTCTCCTGTTCTCAGAGACGGCAGCCCAGCACACCGAGCAACTGAATCAGCTCCTGAAGCGGCTTTCTGACTACGGCATCCTAATTAACTCCGCAAAGTGTGAGTTTGGCCGGTCCACCATTACCTTTCTAGGTCATGAGCTGTCCGCAGAAGGTGTCCGCCCCGTGCCGGAGAAGGTGCAGGTGATCCAGGAATACCCAGCTCCCAAGAGGGTCAAGGAGATGCGACGCTTTCTGGGTATGTTTAATTTCTACCGCCGCTTTGTCCCAGAAGCCGCTCGCTTGCAGTCGCCGCTTAATGTAGTCCTCGGAGGGTCTAAAACAACAGGGAACCAACCAATCACAATGTCTCAAGAAATGATATTGGCTTTTAACGCTTGCAAACATGGTTTGTCCCAGGCTGCCTTGCTAGCACACCCAAACCCCAACGCTGAGCTTGCCTTGTTCACAGACGCGTCGGACACCTCGATAGGCGCAGTGCTGCAGCAGAAGGCCGGAAACAACTGGCAGCCAATCGCATTTTTCTCCAGGCGTTTGTCCACGTCGCAGAAGAAATACAGCCCGTATGACAGGGAGCTCTTAGCCATCTACGACGCAGTCAGATACTTCCGGCACATGGTTGAAGGTAGGCACTTCACCATCCACACCGATCACAAACCCCTGTCATACGCGTATGCACGCAGCCGGGAAAATTGCTCACCAAGGCAGTACCGCTACCTGGACTACATAGCCCAGTTCACCACGGACATCCAGTTTGTCGCAGGCAAGGACAATGTCGTGGCGGATGCGCTGTCACGACTGGAGGCAATAGCGTTGCCATCCATAGATTACGCGGCCCTTGCACATTCCCAGGAGAGCGATCCTGAGCTACAAGGCCTCCTGACGACCAACAGCACATCGCTAAAACTCCAAAGAGTAAGTTTACCGGGATCAGAAGTGGAGCTGCTGTGTGACGTCTCCACCAGTCACACCCGCCCTTACGTCACGGAACCCTTCAGAAGGCAGGTGTTCCAGAAGCTACATCAGCTGAGCCACCCGGGCAGGCAGGCTACGGTCAAATTGATTTCCACGCGCTTCGTTTGGCCTGGCCTGAAGAAGGACTGCAGGGCCTGGACCAGAGAGTGCGTGGAGTGCCAGAGAAACAAAGTCTCGCGGCACACATCCTCTCCCACCTCTCCATTCCCCGTTCCTTCCCAGCGTTTTTCCCATGTCCACATGGACATAGTAGGGCCACTAAACATTTCAGGTAGTTACAGATATTGCCTCACCGTCATCGACCGCTTTACTCGCTGGCCTGAGGCATATCCCATCGCCGACATCACGGCTGAGACATGCGCCCGCACCTTCATCGCTGGCTGGGTGTCTCGCTTTGGTTGCCCCCACCGCATCACTACCGACAGGGGCAAACAGTTCGAAAGCAAGCTTTTCCACTCCATCGCAGCGCTCCTTGGTAGCCAGCATCGGCCAACCACGGCGTACCACCCAGCCTGCAATGGCATGGTCGAGCGCCTGCACCGCCAGCTAAAGGCGGCAATCCGATGCCACACGGACACCAACTGGTCCGAGGCTCTTCCACTGGTGCTACTGGGCATCCGCAGCGCCTGGAAGGAAGAAATCAAGGGGTCAGCAGCCGAACTAGTCTACGGGGAACCCCTAAGGCTTCCAGGGGAGTTCATAAGCCCATCACTCACCGGCACCGTAGACTACACCGACTTCGCGGCGAGACTTCGACATCAAATGGCCAAGCTGTCACCAGAACCGGTGAGTCGACACGGTGAAAAAGCCTTCTACGTGCCCAGCAGTTTAGCGACAGCAACTCACGTCTTCCTGCGCCATGACGCCGTGCGCCGACCACTCGACCCACCTTACACCGGGCCGTTCAAGGTGCTACAAAGAGGCGAGAAGACGTTTAAAATTGAGGTTAAGGGGAAAGAAACCACGGTAACCATAGACAGGTTGAAGCCCGCTTACCTCAACAACGAACGCAACAGCACTCCCAACTCGACGGCAGCACCACCGGGCAACGCAACTCCGACGCCAAACGTTAGCCTCGAAAAAAAAACCCGTTCCGGACGAACGGTACATTTCCCGGACTACTATCGCCCGTAATTTACCAACCACGGTCTCAGGGGAAGAGTAATGTAGCGGTTAACACCCCTAGCTTATTATATAAAATCATATTTAATAACTAGTTGTAAACACTTCACACGCACATTTCATAACCTATTACATCACATTTCTCGTTTGACATTTCATTCTGTCACATTCACATTCCGTTCACCATAGACATCAAACGAGAAGTATATCATTATCTATGGCATAACATGACTAACAATTATTTACAAATATTACTTATTTACTATATTTACACTGCATATAATATCTATAAACTATTTAAACAAAACTAACAATTATATTTACACTCCTCATCTAAGAAAGTAAATGTATGTAACATATGAGGAAAACGGAACGTGCGTTGGACAGTGTAATGAGACGTAAATGATGAGCAGATTTTCGATTCTCAGAGGTCATCGACCTTAGTGCACGATCTTGTCTCAAGTCGAACGCACGCTCCTCTCTGACTCGAAATCTAGACTTCCTCAAAGCACTAGATCTCCTTTAGCTAGTTCTAAATCATTCGTGTTATATCTGTGTCGTTTGTACAACTTTACTTGTGTCTGTTTCTCGTGTTTGTACTTGTATGTATGAAGGAAGTGCCGAGGTAGGCAGTAATACAAGCCATATTAACTTACGAATACTTTTATTGAGTTCTACCCCGTAACACTTCAACCTTGTTAAGACGCGGTGGTTCTAATTTCAGTTAAAGAAAAGATTTTTTCATGAAAAATTAACACATATAAATAATGATGGAAATCGATTCAGAAGCTGATTCTGAGCAAACTACTTTCAGGTCTTGCGCTTATTCTGTTACACGTTGTATATGTGCTTGTTCAATATATTGTAACATAAACAAAGAACAATTTATGACATATTTTAAAGTTGATAAATAATTATTTAAGCATTTCACGTGTTTAATGCGGACACATTAAATATTACAATAAACTTAGGTACTAAAAAATACACAAACACACTTATAACATCGCGAGAGTCGCGGAGGATGCGTGGTATATAGTACGTGGGCACGTCTTTAGATCTATTCCCGTCGGTGATCAGAACTTAAACTTTTGCTAGCAACAGTGACGGGCCTTTTATAATGCCTCGAAAGTAGGTACTTCCACAGATTCGTTACTTTTGGTGTTGTAGCCAGACGACGTGATGTCCAACATCCCCCACCCGACCAACGAACCAATGGGCGATTTTCTTATCTCGCGAGCGGTCTCCATAAGTAGGTGAGACAATGGGAGCGAGCGAGATAGAGAGTATTAGAGAGTCGTGCTCTTTCTAGGCGGTGGTAAGGCTCGGGGAACAACTTTATTTAATTTATTTATTTTCTTCAAGTTCTCGCGTTACATTCTCCCCCTCTAGCCTAACTAAGTGTCCCCACAGTTTGGCTAGTCTAAATACCGCCGTGGCCTACCCCATTTACGCTTCTCTCTAACTGGTGGTTCTACCTGACCGGCGAAAGGCGTGAGGTGCGAAACGTGATATTTCCCTACGTTTCTCTCAGTCTGTATATTCTCCAGACCGTACGTGGTTGGGCTTATAACCTTCCCTATTTTGTATGGGCCGTCGCGACGTGGGATAAACTTCGCGGATTGTCCGCGTCCTGCGTCGTTCGGTCCTTGTGTCTTAACCCAAGGTCTCCCCCTAGAGGGTTCGTCGGACTCCATGTCCTCAATGCGTGAGAGTGGGTGTCGATCCGGCTCAATTATCGCGTTATGCTTCCGGTAATCAACACATGTCCGTAAACTTCCACCTTTTTTACCTACCAGTACCACGTTGGAGGCCCAAGGGGACTCGCACTCCTCGATAATGTCATCTTGCAGCAGCTCTCTATGTTCTATGTTACGGGTTTGGTTTCCGCACTTAGTCCTTAAGGTGGACCATTGTGCGTGGGCCATGGCGGCCGTTGGGGGTTATTCCATCCAGCCCACCTCCCTCCAGAAGTTCACTATGTCTCCTGGTTTGTTTAGAACCTCCGTGTAAGATCTGGGTGACCCGAGGGTTACAGTTATAATCTGGGCGACGCCCGTGCATTCAAAGAGTACGTGCGCGACGGTTTCCTCAGCCTCCATGCACGCTCTGCACAGAGGACTGTCCGTTATGCCTATAGTGTGGAAGTGTTTGTTTAACGAGCAGTGTCCTGTGATGGTTCCCGCCACCAGACGCAGGCCGTTCCTGTCCAGGCGTAACAACCGCCTGGTTAGCCTGCCATCCAAGGATGGCATAGCTTCCTTGGACTGCCTGCAGCCCGGTGCCGAGGACCAGCAGTTCTCCGCTTGTGTATGGGTGAATTCCTTATTCTTGCAGCAGCTTATTGGGCTCCTTCTGCAAGGCTTCTCTTCTATTCTGTGACATCCTGTATGGTGGACAAGCAATAGGTTCCTGGTTTGGACTCACCTTTATTCGATGCGCAGCGTACTCAATGGCCGGTCTGCTGCGCGCGAACTGTGACGCGCGTTCTTCGATAAAGATGTTGAGCGTACGACGCTGCTCGGGGTTTAATTTAGTACCTTCATCCGGACGCAACGGTAACTCCGTGGATGCAGCTTGCATGATGTCCGCACCCATCGGGGTAAGCGAGTACACAAAATCATAAAATTGGTTGGGGCTATCCGAGAATGTCCAGATTCCCTGGGCGACATCTATTATCATTCCAGCTCGTGCTAAAAAGTCTACACCTAAAAGCGTCCTATTATCACTGCCAGGTAACACTAACAGCTGACACGTCACCTTACGATTTTCAATAATAATACCTACCTCGGCTGTCAACAGGTTTCTCCAACCTTGTGTTCCATCAGCCAGGTGTATAAAACGTTTAGTCTCACTAAACTTAACTCCGGAGTCTACCAAGACTCGGTATAACAGCGGGCTCGCAATGCTATGCGACGCGCCGGTATCTACAATCGCCACGCCGCTACGGCACATAACATTAATATTTACCATTGGGTAGGATTCGCGTGTACATATGTTTGCTACCCGTACGCACGAAGTACCACCCATACTAATGTTATCGTTACAACAAAAATCTAAACCTAAATGCACACTATTGAATGAAGTCTTATCGTCTGATTTCGACGATGCCGTCGTGCAAACATCACATTTCGACCTCACTACGCCCTCTTTACCACAACCATAACATCGCAAAACCTTTTGCGTATTTTCGATTTTCGCGCTTTTATTACTATTACTACTGGCTTTATCGCAATTACGACATTCGTCGCTAACATGCCCAAATATTTTACAATAACTACAGCGCGGTCTATTCTTATTATTACTACGCCCCGTAGTCGACGCTCTCGTGGTAGGGGAAGTTGATCGTGTGGGTTTGTCGTCATTGATCACATTGTTATTATTATTGATAAAAGAATTTTTTACCTTACTTTCTTTGTATGCATCCTCTGCGATCCTTGTTTTACACATTAGATCATCTAAACTACGAATGGTATCACGCGGCACTCTTTTTAGCACTCGTCTGTGTAACAACCCGTAACAGACGTCGATTTGTAACACTTCATCAAGCTTATAAGGTAGCTTGGCTATTAATGCGCGCACTTTACACAAAAATGTCTCGGCACGTTCGTCGTCGCGTTGCTCGGCGGCGTAGATCTCACGCAAAACCTTGTAGGCGGGCTGCGCCCTGCCGTACATTACGCGGAGGCTGGCGACCGCGTCGGACCACGTAGTCACCGACGCTTTGATGCCGCGCCACCATACAGCTGCGTCACCTTCCAGCAACATTGGCAATCCTCGGAGGGCATGCTCGTCTCTTACGGATGCGCACTCTTTGAAGATCTCGACGGCGTCCAGGAAAGCTTCCAGGACCTCGGCGTCCTGGGATGACCCGTTGAATCTCGCCGTGCACTTTATAAAGTTTGCGCTCGAGCTAGCGCTAGCGGCACTTCCGCTGTTCGCGCTCGTCGATGGAGGCCCCCTGACTGGGGTGGAAGTACCAAAATCACCGTTAGACGTCATCAGCGAATTTATAAGACATCTGTTCGCTTCTGCTTGCGTGCGCGTGATCGTCTCGATCAGCGTGGACAGGAACTGTTCTGTGGGGAGCTGGAACGCTGGTTGTTGTGTCGACCTCGAGTCGACACTCGCAGGTTCGTCGGCGCGGTCGCGCTCGACAACGCTGGCCTCCACTTCGGTGAACGTAACGTCGTCATCCTCTTCTTGCTGTTCACGGAGCGCTTCTCCTTGTCTCCTCGTTATCGGCATATTCACACGTGTGATGATAACGAGTAGGTACGGTAGGTAGAATGTCCGCGGTTTTCGAGCAAGGTAGATACGTACAGTTCGTCACGAAAACACCGGTTTACAGTTCGTACTATCACTCGTTACGCGGTTCGAGCCACAAGTATGGGCGCCAGTTTAATGCGGATACATTAAATATCGTTTATTACAATAAACTTAGGTACTAAAAAATACACAAACACACTTATAACATCGCGAGAGTCGCGGAGGATGCGTGGTATATAGTACGTGGGCACGTCTTTAGGTCTATTCCCGTCGGTGATCAGAACTTAAACTTTTGCTAGCAACAGTGACGGGCCTTTTATAATGCCTCGAAAGTAGGTACTTCCACGGATTCGTTACTTTTGGTGTTGTAGCCTTTTTTTTTTTTTTTTTTTTGAGGGTGGGAAATCATCCAATGACTTCTCCCGCTCTGGGTCGAGCGGAAGGGCGTGTCAGACTTTTACTGACTAAAACCCACCCGTGTTCCTTCGGTTGCCTGTTGCCAAGGTCCCGGTATCCCTTTCGGACTAACCCGCAACCCTGGCAGGCATCGGTCCTAGCGGACCCCGCCAATTGTGCTGACATCTCTTTGAGGCGCGCGTGGAACACGACGCGCCATCGACCCGGGCCTGGTCCTGATCGGACGGCGAGCTACCCATTGCTCGCCGTCCGCAAGCCCGCGCCTATGGTGGCCGGGAATCCGCCTGGGATTCCCGACGCCCTGGGCGTCTCCAGCGGCGGCGGCGGTTAGGGGCGTGAGGGCGCAAACTTTGCCTCTCCCTCACGCGTTCCGCCTCCTCCTTCGCGAGCATTACTGCTTCGCAGAAGGAGGTGACTGCTTCCCATGCCCTCTCGCTCCGTACCATGGCCTGGACCAGAGCCGGACGCGAGAGGTCACCGCCGCCAATCGCCTCCAAGAGGACACGGCGGGGCTCCGCCCAAGCGGGGCAGACCTTCACCGTATGCTCCACCGTGTCCTCCGGGCGATCCACACAGTGAAATGAAATGAAATGAAATGAAATTGTTTATTCTGTAAATAGGATATCGCAATCACTTTTACACGTCATATTATTAAAAAAATAAAATAAGCTAGATGAGGTCGGCGTTTCCTATCTGACTACTCTGAGAAGAAAGGCCGAAACAAACTCAGAGGTCGCAGTCTCTTTTAAGGTCCAGACATAATCTTGGTCAAGCCATATGAGGACCATGTAGTTTAATGTCTGAAATGGTCTTTTGAGGAAAGAACCACACAGATTTGAGTGGACCTGTCCAGTCAGTGCAAGCATTTGTCAGTAACCGAGGAGCTCAACTCAGAGCTGAAGGAGCTCAACGACTCGACGAACAATACCAAAAAAAGGACATTTGGGTAGGCCGCAGAAAGTACTCAAAACTGCCAGACCATCATTAAAACAGGGAAAGAGGAGCAAAAAATATAAAATGATCCACATAGTCCTCACATTCACAATAATCAAAACAAAATAATACTTACAAAGTAATAATGTCATGTTGTATAAAGAATAATCAACAATGTCAATTTGTAGGTATATAAAACTGGTATAATTTAATGATTTTAGATACTAATTAAAGTTAAAATGTCAAGTTCTAGGGTTTTTTCAAGGCTTAGCAGAGCGAGCAGCTCAATCCCATGCATTTCTGTCTTCTAAATAATCCGAAATTTTATAGTACCCTTTTTTACATAGTTTGGTTTTAATACTGCTTTTAAATCGTTTAATGGGTAAGTTTCTAATATCAATGGGAAGTTTGTTGTAAAAGCGTATACATTGACCCATGAACGAGTTGCCTACTCTGTGGAGACGAGTGCGATGTACAGCAAGATTGTGTTTATTCCTAGTATTTATACTATGAATATCGGACATTTTCTTAAAATTTGATATATCCTTGTGTACATACAACAGGTTTTCAAATATATATTGTGAGGCTACAGTCAGAATATCTATTTCTTTGAATTTTTCTCTAAGGGAATCTCTTGGACCTAGGTTGTAAATGGCTCGAACAGCCCTTTTTTGTAAAACAAAGATATTATTGATGTCCGCACAGGTTCCCCAGAGAAGAATCCCATAGGACATAAGACTATGAAAATAGCTAAAATAAACAATTCTGGCTGTATCTACGTCGGTTATCTGTCTAATTTTTTTAACAGCATAGGCGGCCGAACTAAGCTTTCCTGACAATTTTTCTATGTGTGGGCCCCATTGTAATTTGCCGTCAATAGTTATTCCAAGAAAAACCGTTGACTCAACAGGGTCCAACTCTATTCCATTGACTTGAACGTTGGTAGTTAGCTGCCTGACATTTGGCGTTGAAAATTTAATCAGTTTAGTCTTTTTCTCATTCAGGAGTAGATTATTTACATTAAACCAATGCACAACTTTAGAGAGTGCATCGTTGACTTGTTCAAAGTTGACTAACTGACGTTTGATTTTAAAAATGAGCGAAGTGTCATCTGCGAATAATACGATCTTGTTATTATCCCTTATATGATAAGGTAAGTCATTTATATAAATTAGAAATAAGAATGGACCTAGAATTGAACCCTGTGGAACGCCCATAGTGACCGCAGATCCTGCAGATCTCTTGCCATTAACATCGACCCTCTGAATTCTGTTATTCAAATAAGAAGTCAGAAGTTCGAGAGCCTTGTCCCTCAAACCATAGTGGTACAGTTTCCTGATGAGTGTATCATGATGTACGCAATCGAAGGCCTTGGACAAGTTGCAGAAAATGCCAAGAGCATCTTGCGACTCCTCCCAGGCCTCGAATATGCTCTTTAGTAATTCCACGCCCGCGTCTGTAGTAGAACGACCTTTTGTAAAACCAAACTGTTTCAGATGTAGTAAATTATGTGCATTGAAATGTCCTAACATTTGTTTTAAAATTAATTTTTCAAAGATTTTACTCAAAGTAGGTAATATCGAAATAGGCCGAAAATTCGTAGGATCAGTTGTGCTGCCAGATTTGAACAATGGAATCACTTTACTAAATTTCATCAGATCAGGAAATACACCAGATGCAATACAAGAGTTAAAAACAATTGCTAAAAAGGGTGAAATAACATCAATTATTGAAGACATGGTATGTACTGACAACCCCCAAAGGTCAGCAGTTTTTTTTACATCAAGATTTTTAAAAGATTCTAAAATGTCTTCGGCAGTAATAATTGTAAATGCAAAAAGCTTGTCACATTCTGGTACACATTCTTTTAGTATTGAATAAGCAGACGTGGAGGACGATGATGATAGAGTTTTGGTTGTTAAAATGGGAATATTTGTAAAGAAATTTTCAAACTCAGTCGCCACCTCCACGTCTGCCTTAATATCTACATCATTGATTTTTAGATGGAAGTCACGATTCCGTACTGTCGTTCTTCCCGTTTCTGAATTAATAATATTCCAAGTGGTTTTAATTTTATTTCCAGAAGATTTTATTTTATTTTTAATGTGTATGGTTTTTGCTAAGGAACAGGCTCGTTTAAAAGTATTGGAATATTTTTTAACAAATTCTTTAAAAGCTTCATCATGGTTATATGTTTTTTCATGATATAATTCAAATAACCGTTGCCTACTCTTGTAAATACCCGTCGTAGCCCAATCACTAAATAAAACGCGGTCACAAACAGGCAATATTTTTGAGGTGAAAACTTTTCTAAACTCACAATTGATTAGGTTAAATAGTAATGTATAAGCTTGATCCGGGTCGTCGTGATAAGGCAAACCCGGTAGTTTTTCCATTAAATTATTTCTAAATTGACCTAAGCGATTCTTGTTTACAGGAACAAAACTCACAAGTTTCCTTTGAGCTCTGACTATTTTCTGAGGGAAAGTGACTAACTGGCCACAGTGATCAGAGTCCAACTCATTTATAATTAAATGGCTAGAAGGTCTTAAGTTCGTAAAAATATTGTCAATACAGGTAGCACTAGTAGCAGTTATTCTAGTCGGCTCAGAGAATGTATTGTACAAGTTATACGACTTTAATAGAGTTATAAACCTATTTACTGTAGCAGATTTTTCTAGTATATTGATATTGAAGTCTCCACAGACAACAACTGTTTTATTACTGTTAGAAGTCTTTAATAATACTTCTTCCATACATTTCTCAAAAATATCATATGAAGCACATGGGGGCCTGTACACGCTCATTACAATGAACTGCTCAAGCTCAATGCATGCTATTTCAATAACTCGCTCAACAGAGAGGCTCACAATATCTTTACGTTCTTTAAATTTAATATTGTTACGAGCAATTATTAGGGAGCCACCACGTATCATATTAACTCTGCTGAATGAGCTGGCAACCTGGTGGTTGTTATAGCTGAACATGAACTGGTGGACTTTTAACCAATGTTCGGTTACACATAGGATATCAATAAAACTACAGTTCATAAACAGCTCCAATTCTAATTCCTTACCTATCACACCCTGTATATTTTGATGAACAATTTTTAGAGTATTATTATTATATTTATTTAGATTACAATTTGATGGGTGAGATGATATTACAGAAGAACTTTTTGAAACATTTTGATGATTTAAACCAGTATTTATATTTTCTTCATTTATTATGCAAGAGGTTTCCTCTGTTGTCCTAATTTCTAATTTAAATAATAATCAATGTCATTAGTTGTTGCCAAATTATTGGCAGGATTATTTAAAATGTCACTGCGTTGCTCAAAAGAAGCAAGTTGTTTAGCCAAGTTTTTGGCTGAAATGGAAAAAAAATATGATAGCGACACAGCTATCTGTCTTTTATAATAGTTAGAAAGATAGTACATAACAATATTATATCTATCTCTTGTCAAAATCAAATTATTACTAACATAATTGTTAGTATCTACCAGATGAAACAGATTATTATTGAATGTCCAATTATGTAATGACATATTAATTTCAAATCTTATGTTGTTTTCTTCCTGTGGCAAGCTGTTACTATAGGGGAATGTAAACAACACAATTTTTCTTAAACTAAGATTACACAATGTCCTATAATATTGGAGCAATTCTCCTTTGTTCACATTTCCCCTATTACCCATAAAAATTAATAAAGTAGTATCCTTGTTAAAATTACATTTAATAATTTCTTTCATGATATCAAATAAGGAACAACCAGGCATGCAATAATTTATTATGGAGTGCCCTGGATATTCATCTGTCAACAAGTGGCCTAAGTCCTTTCCAATCTCATCGCAAAATAATACAATATCATTTTGTTCATTTAGTTTACATTGTTTATTTGAACTATTCATAACAGGAAATGTCAAATCAACACAGGGTTGTGGTAAGGTGGTATTACATGTTGTCAATGATTGGTCCGGTGTATGTACATTGGATGGTGTTTGACACTGCTCACAGTTGTTAGCTTGTGATTTCACCAGCTCATTCATTGCCAACACATATTCCCTCATTAGATGTTCAGAGGTATTATATTTGTTAGTCATTGAACTTAGTTTCTCCTGTAAATGGTCAAGTTCAGATTGCAAGTACTCTGTGTCAATTTTATGTTTCCTAGTACTTTGTTCCAAATTATAAGAATACATATCTAACTGTTTAAGTAAATTTAGCCTTTCTCTATTAAGTTTAACATTTTTTATAAAGAACTTTTGTCTTTTAACCATCTTTTGTGTTTTAACAATGTATTTATTAATTTTGATGTATTTTTTAAGTTTATTTTTACTGGTGACTACCCTCACTGAATTACATGACTTTGAATCATCATCACTTGTCAAATCTACAGTGTAAGATGGGTTTGTGGCAGAAACCATTGACGGGGCAACAGGCATCAACTCATTGAACAGACTTTGATTCAGCGAGGCGGTGATGTTGTGATTTGTAGTCTGAAGTTCTGTTATTTGACTTTGAGCCTCATGTAGCTGCTGTTGTAATAAATATTTGTGACTAAGAGCTTGTTCATACTCTATGCTACACTGGCTGAACCCGTCAACAACAAGTTGAAGTCTGTCCCGGTCTTCCATGGCATCAGTGTATTGAGTATATATCTGAGCCATTTCAATTTTTAACTTCTTATTCTTTTCATGGGCATCAAAGAGCACCCTTTCATTGTCATCCAATTCCTTGTTCAGTTGGTCACAGGACTCCTTTGAAGCCTTTAATTCGCTCAAAGCCTGATTGAGTTTGGACTCTTCGAGGCGAGCACGGGCGCTGCGAGTCATAATCATGATTACTTACAACTTTAATAGACAAGGTTTGAATAGACAAGAAATCGGAAGAGAGAAGGTAGGAAGTTGTGGCAGAAGGAAATGATTCGTTTGAAAGGAAAAGTGGGTCAGTGGGTCGTCATTAGGTTGAAATTTAGATGTAAGTAAATAAAAAAGGAGTTCTGTCACCAATCCAAAACTAAGGTTATGTTTACGTTTAAAAGTTATTGGCATCAATAAGTAGCCTTATTAAGAGTGAACTATATAATTGCTGGTTAAATTATAGTACGTAAACAAACGAATAGCAAGTAAAATAAAAAGTATTGTACCTGTTAACAAGATGACAATGCAAAAATCACTTGTGCCGGTAACTGACACCGATTCACATTGAAAAAATTACACTTATTTTGCACTTGATAGGTGAACCTAATACAAAATACACATTATTATCCTATTTACTTGATGAGTAATTGGAAATAGGCCTTTTAAACAACGAAATTTAATATTTATTAATTAGAATTACAAGAGCAGATTTAAATCAGCTGTTAGCTGTAGTGTTGCCACAGGAAAAAAAAAAAAAAAAGAAAGTGGTGATACAGTGGTGATACCCGGGCGTTTCCTCCCGCCTTATACGAAACAGGAACCTCCCGAAGCAACCGTGTCCGGTGAGGACCTGCGTCAGGCGGAAGGTGAGGACGCCGTGGCGCCTCTCTAGCCACTCCTCAAAGAGGGGACTTATCGCCGCAATTGTGGCGTGCCCAGCACTGGGTTGCGACAATCGCACTCTCCATGCCGCCATGAGATCCTGCCGGAGCTCTGTCCACTGAGCCGCGATTTCTCGCGGCAGCGGAGTTACGCCCCGGCGCTTCATCTCCTCGCGCCACTCCCATATGTGCGCGAGGACCTTCGCCTCCAGATCCCATGGCGGTAATCCGGCCAGGAGGCTCGCCGCCTCGCGGGAGACCGTGCGGTATCCCCGGGCCAGCCGAATGGCCCTTTGGGACGCGTTCAACCGGCGGGCTGGCCGCAGCCTAAGGGAACGCGCCCACACCGGTGCCCCGTAAAGGGCCATGGACCGCACGACCCCCGCGTAGAGCCTCCGGCAGGAGGCGTTTGGACCCCCCAGATTGGGCAGGAGACGCCCCAATGCAGCTCCAGCCCGGTCCAGCCTGGGAGCCAAACGTCGGAAATGCTCAACGAAGTTCCACCGGCTGTCGAGGACGAGTCCTAGGTACTTCATCGTCGCCTCGACGCCGATGTGAACCCCTCCTACCGTAATTTGGGAACCCGACGGTGGCGCGTTCCGAGGGCCATGAAAACACATGACCTCGGACTTGTGCAAGGCCACCTCGAGTCCCAGCTGCCGGATTCTATCGACGATTGTCGCAACCCCGCGTGTCGCTAGTTCGGCCGCCGCCTGGTGCGACCTCCCCTGTGCCAGGACCAGCGTGTCGTCAGCGTAGCAAACTACACTGACGCCACTGGGGAGGTCGGCGCGCAGCACCCAGTCGTAACCGATGTCCCACAGATGCGGCCCCAGGACCGATCCCTGTGGGACACCGCACGACATCTCTCGCCGGTTCCACACTCCCTGGTGACCGGGGTAGATGACGGCCCTGTCCGTCAGATAGGCCTCGACCACACGACAGAGGTAGGTCGGCATCCGGTGGTACCGGAGTGCCTCCCTTATGCAACTCCAGGGCAGGGTGTTGAAGGCGTTGGCGATGTCGAGAGACACCGCCAAGACGACCCCACCCCGGGCCACAGCATCCCCCGTCGTGAGGGCCCGTACGCGCATGATGGCGTCCACCGTAGAGCGCCCTCTGCGGAAACCAAACTGGCTCTCCGCCAAGTCCGGCCCCACCTGCACCAGCCGCCCGACGAGGCGGTTTGCAATTACTCTTTCAAAGAGCTTGCCCACCTCGTCGAGCAGCACGATGGGCCGATAAGCGGACGGAGAGTCCGCAGGGCGCCCCGGCTTCTTTATGAGGACCAGTTTCCCCGTCTTCCAACGAAGTGGAAACTGGCCCCTCTCCATGCATGCGCTTAGGAGACCCCTTAGTCGAGGCCCGAGAGCCTCCATGGCCAGGACCCAGGCCTTCCCAGGTAGGCCGTCAGGTCCTGGGGCGGTGTTTTTGGCATTCAGCCTTCGCACCGCCACTCTCATTTCTACCTCGGTCACCTCCGGAGCATCGTCGTCTTCGTCGGTGTTGTGGTCCGCATCAAGCACCGCAGTAGGCGGAGCCATGAGCGGGGAGGTATGTTCCCCTCTCGAGGGGAACAGAGCGCTCACCACGTCCTCCACAAGCTGAGGCCGGAGACTCTGCGTCAGCGGGGGAGCCCATGGGCGGAGTTTCTCCCGCACCATCTTGTATGGGCGTCCCCACGGATCTCTGTTCAGAGTCTCCAGCATCTCCTCGCGGTCCACTGCCCTGGCCCGCAGGATCTCCGCCTGGAGGGCGGTCTTCGCCGCTCTGTACCCCTCATACAGCTCCGCCTCAATGGCTTCCGTATCCCGAGGGCGGATACGGAGCCTGCGGTGCCTGGTGTACTGGTGTCGCGCAGCAACACACGCATGGCGCAAAGCCGTCAGCTGCTGCGACCACCAGCTCACCTGGCGCGAAGCACGTCCGGGCTGGGCCCGGGGCATTGCCACGTCACAAATATTGGACATGGCCTCCCGGAACCACTCCGCCTCGTCATTGATGTCGGCAGGCCTGTCCGGTGATGACACCCAGGCCTGCACGATCGAGGCTTCCAGGAGGAGCTCCCGGTCCAGCTGCTTCAGCGCCCACCGCGGACCACTCGGGGCCTGTCGGACCGGCGCGCTCGAGGACTGGGCGGAGACGTCAAACCGGATATACCGGTGGTCGGAATACGTCTCCACCCCCTCCATGACGCGCCAGTCAGTGACACGCGGTGACAGAGCGGGGCTGGCGAACGAGATGTCCACCACCGACTCACCCCGCATCCGCACACACGTGGGGACAGAACCCCGGTTTAGGACGACCAAGCCTGTCTCCAGAGCCCAGTCCTCCACCATCCTGCCCCGTGTGTCCGTATACCGGGAACCCCAAGCCACATTCTTGGCGTTGAAGTCCCCGAGGACGAGCACGGGGAGGGAACGGAACCCGACGACGACGACTTTCAACTCCGCAAGGGAGTTGTGGAACTCGGCGAGAGTTCGGTTCGGGGAGAAGTACACCCCTACCACGACAATCTCCCCGAACCGTGCTGCCACGCAACCCCGTCCTCTCTTGACAGCCTCGAGGGACGGGGTACCGGCGGCGGCCGACGAAATAAGGGTCACTGAGCCGCTCAGGTCATCCACCCAGTCATCCCTGGGCGGGACAAAGTACGGCTCAGCGACCACGGCGATATTAATCGACCACTGCGCCATGCTCTGGAGCAAAAGATCCTGAGCGGTGGCGCAGTGGTTGATGTTCGCCTGGAGGAGGCGAAATGGGGCCATTATTGGCACTCCATTTCAACCCCCTCCCGAGACCCATGCGAGGGCCCTGCCGCAGCGGCAGCGGCGGCGACGACGACGGTGGTGGAGGCGGCAGCGGCGGTGGCGGTGGCGGCGGCTGCAGCGGTGACGGCGGTGGTGGCGGTGGTGGCGGAGGGCTTGCCCCTGCCCCTGGCTTTGCCAGGCTTCGGTGGAGTGCAGGCCTTACTCCCGATCCGGTGGTCGGCCGGCTTGCCTGCCGCCGCACATACGACGCAGTGCGGCGTGGCCTTGCACGTGCCGGCCTTGTGACCGGGCTGACCGCAGCGGTAGCAGGCATCGCTGCGGTCAACCTCGGAGGTGCATTTAGCTCCCACGTGGTCGCCCACATGGCAGCGGAAGCACCTCCGAGGTCTGGGTTCGAGCAGTTTGACCTGCGCGGACACCCAGCCCACCAGTAGCCTTTGGCCCTCCCCGGCTATTTTCTTGGCCGCCGCCACGGGGCAGCTCACCGTAACAGCTTGCATGCCCCTGTAGTCGGGACCGATGGTGCCAGCCTTAACCTGCTCGGCAGAGCACCCCCCAGTCCCGACCACGGCGGCCACAACCTGTTCTTTCGTGACCGAGTCGTCCAGGCCCTGGATGCGCATTTCAGCACACTTAGTCGGCCTGGACACTCGGGCCTCGTCCGCGTTAAGGGACGCCCTGAGCTTTTCAGCCAGGGCGTCAGCGGCCGTGCCACCAGCCGGACCGGGGAACTCTAGCATTCGGGCCCCGGTGGCAGCTATCCTCAGTCGGATACCTCCGGCAGCACCGAGCTCCCCTAGGTCCACCACCTCCGCCACTTTGGCAAATACGTCCTTATAGGACACGCCCTTCGTTGCCGCTTCCGGCTGTAGTGTGACCACTACAGCTGCGGATTTCGGGGCGTGGAGCCTAGCCGCAACGCTTCGCTCCTTCCGCCGCTGCCGCCTCGCCTTTTTCTTATTGGCCGCCCTTGCCTTCCTAGCCGCCTTCCTCTTCTCCCCGGCCACTTGCCATTCAGCATCGGCTTGGGGAGGTAGGGAAGGTGCGGGTACAGTCGGAGGTGGGGGCGGTCGTTTAGCCACCGGGGCTGGGGCCGGAGCCGGGGCCGGGGCCGGGACCCTCGCCGCCTTTTTGGCGGCTCCGGCCTTTTTAGCCGCCCCGCCCTTATTCTGCCTCGGAGAGGCTGGATTGGCCGCGGCAGATCCGGCGGCGACGACGGCATATGTCGTCGCCTCCTTCCGCTGGCCGGGGGCTGGCTGGCTTGCCGTCAAGGGGGGGCGCAGGACGATGGCTTCTAGGGCAGAGAATCGTCTCCGCATTTCGGCCATCTCCCGCTGCACCAGGGTCAGAACCCGGTCCCCAGCAGCATCAGGCACGGGCCGTCCCTGCCCATGCTGCTCCCCCCTCTGCGGCATCTCCCGGGGGCCGGCTCCTCGGAGCTTAGCCAGGTCCGCTCGGAGCTCCGCGTTCTCCTTTTGGAGGAGCTCCATCGCGGCCGTCAGGCGTGCGACCTCCGCTCGCATTTCGGACACTCCGTCCGACAGGGTCCCCCTACGGGAGGCCTCCGCTGCCGCCACTATGGAGGCCGTGGCCTCTGCTATGGCCTTGTCCTTGGAGGTCTTAAGCCTCTTCAAGGCCACATTGTTGATTGCAGATGCCACGATCTCTGCGAACCCAGCCGCACCCCTTGGCCTGGAGCCACCAGCAGCGACCGGCTCACCACCTGTTACTTCCGAGGGGGCTGCACTGGGGCTCGCGACTCGCTGAGCCGGGTCGGCCGGGCTGACCGGACTCGGATCACCAGCCCCCTTGGTGATGAGCCCCCTACCCGCACCCTTCTATTGGCCTCCACCCCGCCGGCCGGAGGGGATTTTCCTCCGGCTCCGGTCAACTGAGGACGACCCCGACTTGGGGCGCTTCCGGAAGAACTTTCTCCCGGAACGCCCCACCACCACAACCTCGCGCTCCACGCTCGTACAAGAGCTAGAGCTCGATGCCGCGTCGGACTCCGACCGCGCATCGCTTCCTTCCTCTCCCTCTCTCTCTCCCTGTCTCTCTTCATTTTTGTTTTTATTGTTAACCATAATTGTTCCCACGAGTAAAAACTTTAAAACTTGCTCAAAAACTGTGGTTCGCACTAGCGACTGATTAAGCTACCCATCAGCCAAGCTTTCAACCTCCCTCACGGTGCGCCGCCGCTTGGAGGTTTGGGGTAATTTTTTATAGAGGATTTCTTCCACGCGGCCCGGGCGGTTAAGCCAAGACCCTCGACCCCCGTCAAATGCCAGAGACATGACCTTGACACTCTTCGGGGCTACGAGACCAACGGTGGCAGAAGGAAGGACTTCCTCCTGCCTGCCCGACGGCAGGGTTAGTGCACGCCGAGCCCGCTCAAGACGCTACTAAACGTGTACTCCTCCGAGTACACATTAGAGCGTCCCACCGACAGGATATTGGCATACGGGCAATGCCTCTCCACTAGGTACTGTGTGTCTAACACACAGCACCCATTGGAGAAACATTGCCCGCACCCCAGGGTGCACCGTCCCAGAAACTGGCCTTCCCCACGGACGTATCCGTAAGAGAACTCCAGCCCCCGGGCACACGGGGAGGTTTCCTGTCCACGCACCCCTGGTGTTGTAGCCTGACGACGTGATGTCCAACATCCCCCACCCGACCAACGAACCAATGGGCGATTTTCTTATCTCGCGAGCGGTCTCCATAAGTACTTTTAATAAATATGTTGCTACTTACTCTAAAACTTTTAAAATAGTGTGCAAAGTAGCTAAAGCTTCTTTCATTAGCAACAAGGTTAAATCAGCAGACAATAAAATAAAGACAGTTTGGAAAATTATTAACAATGAAACTAATAAGAGCAAAAGGCATAATACTGATTACACACTGGACACTTCCCGCGGTCTCATTAGCGCTAACATCGATGTTGCTCAGGAATTTGCAACTTTTTTTACCAATATTCCAATTAAAACTACGGAAACTTTAAATTCCTCGCCCTCACTTGCTATTGATTTATTAAGAGCGAATGTTTCAGCCTGTCCTGTGGAATTTAAATTTATACATATAAACCCTGTGGTCGTTGTAAAAGCTTTTAAGCAACTCAAGATCAAAATTACCGAAGATCTGTGGGGCATGTCTACTAAAGTTTGTCAATCCATTATTGAGACAATTGCACCCTACTTAGCTTTAATATTTAATTTGTGTGTGGATCAAGGGGTATTCCCAGGTTTAATGAAGTACAGTAAAGTTATTCCACTTTTCAAATCCGGGGACAGCAAAGACACTAATAATTATAGACCCGTATCAGTTTTGCCGGTTTTCAGCAAGGTGTTTGAAAAAGTAATGTTAAATCAAATGCTCAATCATTTTAATCGTAATAACATCCTACACGATCAACAGTATGGTTCCACCAAAGGACGTTGCACAACTGACGCCGGTGTCACCTTGTTGAAACACATCTTTAAGGCATGGGAAGAGGCACAAGATGCAATAGGCATCTTTTGCGACCTATCTAAGGCTTTTGATTGCGTGAATCACGAAACGCTGCTCTTGAAACTTGAGCATTACGGACTGGGTAAACTTGCGCTTAGCTTAGTAAAATCATATTTGAATGATAGAATGCAGCAAGTTCAAATAAACGGTGTGAACTCATTGGGTTTAAAAGTTAGAATGGGTGTACCACAGGGCTCGATATTGGGTCCATTCCTCTTCTTAGTATATATAAATGATTTACCTCAACTACTGAAAAATCGACCACAAATGGTGTTATTTGCTGATGACACATCACTGATTTTTAAAGTAAATAGACATGCACGGGAGCTTGACGACGTAAATAACGCTATGTTCAAGGTCCATAATTGGTTTACTATAAATAATTTGGTATTAAATGAGAAGAAAACTAAATGCATAAGATTCACGTTACCGAATGTAAGAAGTAGTGAATGTCATGTTGTACTGAACGAGGAGATACTAGAATTCGTCGAAAAGACAGTTTTCCTGGGGATCACGCTTGATTCAAAACTACAGTGGGGTCCTCACATAACATCACTTGCAGGGCGACTAAGTTCAGCCGCTTACGCTGTTTGGAAAATCCGCCAACTAACAGACGTGGATACCGCGAGACTGGTCTATTTTAGTTACTTTCATAGCATCATGTCTTACGGTATTTTGCTGTGGGGACGGGCTGCAGATATTGATTCTATCTTTATTTTGCAAAAGAGGGCTGTCCGAGCCATATACAACCTCCACAAACGCGAATCTCTAAGGGAACTGTTTAAAAAAATTAACATCATGACGGTTCCTTGTCAGTACATATATGAAAACATTATGTATGTTCGGAAAAATCTACATCTTTTTAGTAAGATAAGTGACAGGCATAACTTTAACACTAGAAATAGGAACAAATTAGATCAACCACGTTTCAGATTGTCTAAAGTACATACTTCTTTTATGGGGTACTGTGTAAAATGTTATAATAAAATACCACTCATTATTCTTCAACTAAATGAGAAGAAATTTAAAACATGCATTAAACGCACACTATGTAGACAGGCATATTATAAGTTGGATGATTATATCGTAGATAAAAATGCTTGGCTTAATGCTGGTTCTGCTCCACAGGCACTAGGGCTCACTAGTTAAAAATTTTAATATTTGGAAGAGTTGCTTCCCCCTTTTTTTTTTCTGACTTTACAAACTTAAGTTTATTTTTTTCTTTAAATTCTATTATTTTAATCTTTCATGTACATTGCAAATTATAGTTTTGTATAAATTAGAAGCATTTTTTCAATTTTGTAAATGTGAGTACCATGGAGCCGTTTAATATGGTATCATGTTTTATATTGACTTGAAAGAGCATGGCTGATGAGAGTATGTCATACTCACTTAAATGTCTCGCTGATGGTGGCGCGTGTGTTGGATCATTCGGTTCCCTACAAAATGGTTGAGCTGGATGGTGCTGATCCACGTGTCATGTTCGTGAACGGGCGCTGTCAGTTGAGACTGGTCATCTCTCATCTGCCAGGGCTTATTTTTAATCTTATATTTTGAATTGTTTTTGATTATTTTTCATTTGACATTGTTCTCACATATAGAAGCACCAAGAATACTGTACCCAGGATTTTGTAATATCTATATCCATTTTTAAAAGAGTGTCCTTGGAGTTTCTTGCCCGTTCTTCTCCATAGAGATCTACGATTTGGAATGGGCAACTAGCTTCAACTTTTTGACTAACTGACCGATTCTTTGACAATTCAAAAGTGCCTGTAAATGGTTTAATTGAAATAAATGCTTTGAGTTTGAGTTTTTAAAAGTTTGAGTTAGGTGAGACAATGGGAGCGAGCGAGATAGAGAGTATTAGAGAGTCGTGCTCTTTCTAGGCGGTGGTAAGGCTCGGGGAACAACTTTATTTAATTTATTTATTTTCTTCAAGTTCTCGCGTTACAAGTGTTATTATAATATCAAAATATAGAGAAACAGAACGTTGCTTCAAATAAAGCCTGCGTGAACGAATGAAAGAATGGCATTTTTGTTTTTTATCTATGGACATTATTTGAACCATGAACCTTCTTTGGTACTAACTGATCCTCGAATAGTCTTCGTTTTGTAATCGTAACATGTTTTAAACCTAGTACTAGCTTTATTACCGTAACAATCCTAGACCTTTTAGTCTTGGTTTAAACCAGTACTTTTGCAGTTTTTTGTAATAAGACAGATACAGTCTTATTCCAAAACGCGATCTAAATATAGTACTGGGATTGTTACTAAGTTTAAACCATGACTAAATAAAACGTTATTTTAAAATTAAGTTTATCACTAGTTCCAGAACTATCTATGGTACTAAAGTTAGTCCGCTGAGACCCCTAGTTTATCTTTGGTACTAATTCATTTGACGTTTGCTTGGTGTGTTATTTTAAATAAAAATCTCAAAAAAATGGATATTAACATGATCAACTTGGTGGATTTGGAAGATTTAGAAGAATTGGATATGCTGGAGACGTCTCAGCGATCTTACAGACGTCGTCATCGTGTGAATCCGTTCGAATTGAGTGACGAAGATTACAGATACAAGTATAGGTTCACAAAACGTTTTGGTGGAAAAATAGTGGACCTTTTACGTGAGGATTTATCCCACGACTCTCGAGGATGCCCATTGAGTCCTGAACTGCAAGTGGTTTGCGCATTACGCAACTGGGCTCGCCATGAAGTATGTAACCTTGGTCAATGCTAACCTAACATTAGACAAAATCCAAATAAACTAATATTATTGTTTTATTCGTAGATTCAAGACGATACAGCTGATTTACATGGTGTGTCTCAGCCAGTTGTCAGCAAAACATGTAAAAAGGTAGCGGGTATTTTGTCACGGATGTCCCGAAGATTCATTAAAATGCCCATCACTTTAAATGAACAAGAAGAAAACATTCGGAAATTCCGCAGGATTGCTAATTTTCCTACAGTAATTGGGGCAATAGATTGTACTCATATAAGAGTAAAGAAAGTAAATGCTGATGGGGGTCAATTATATATAAATAGAAAAGGATTTTCTTCAGTCAATGTACAGGTAAATTAAAAAAATATATTTTAAGTGGTGATTGTCTCAATTTTATTGACAAACAAATCCCAAAATGCTTGATACAATAGGTAGATAATAAATTATTTGATTATATTAAATACCAATGTTATATTAAAAAAAATGGAGAGCAATTTAAGTTAATAAGCAATCACTTTTCAGGTGGTTTGTGATGCTGACCTGAAAATCATGGACATAGTTACCAGATGGCGTGGCAGTGTACATGACTCCAGAATATTCCGCGAATGTCGATTAAAACAGAGGTTTGAGGCTGGCGCATTCTCTGGACTATTATTGGGTGACAGTGGCTATCCTTGCACTCCATATTTATTTACACCACTGCTTAACCCCACAACACCACAAGAAGAGAGGTATAATAGCAGCCATATCCGTACCCGGAACACGGTGGAAAGGTGTTTTGGATTATTAAAGCAACGGTTTCGTTGCCTGTTAAGAGGCATGTTTGGAAGTATTGAAACAGCAAAAAAAACAATTGTTGCTTGTGCTGTCCTCCACAATATTGCCATCGACATGAGGGAAGACCTGTTTCCTGGCGAGGAAGCTAACATAGAGCAATCTCCATCTAGGGAACCTATAGTTCAAAGTTATATTCCCACTTCTGTAAGGGGAAATATTAGGAGAAGGCAGTTTATTAAAACTCATTTTTAGTATTAATTTTTTTTATAATTATGTAGGTATTTAATAAGTATGTATTTTAATTAAATGAATAATCTATTATTAAATATTTGCAGAAATAAGTACCTGAAAACAGTAATTTCACATATCAGGATATTTACAAACATGTTTATAATTTAAACTGAACCTTTGGTTACTTGTTTGAGAAGGCACTATGACACAGTATTACAGCAATCCACAACAATAATTCAATAATCTATTATTAAATATTTGCCTATTTATTATTACCTGAACATAGGAATTTCACATATCAGGATATTTAATTACAGGGAACCTTTTTGACTTGTTGGGGAAGGAACTACACAAGGTCTGCGCTTTATTATTGGTAAAGATACTAGAGTTAAAGGTCCATAAAATAGGAATCGGCCATAAGTGAATGTAGAATAAAAAATCTACTTACATTTTATTCTTCAGTGTTGGTGTGTTTCTTACTTTCCAATAAAGCTATTTCTAATTCTATTTTTTTAATTTTTAATTCTGCAATTTTAATGTTATATGTGTGTTCCACTTCCATCATTTCTAGCTGGTTTCTTTTAAAATCTGTATTACTTTGTATACTTGAATGTCGCACTGCTTCACTTCTGTAAAATCAAATAGAATATTGTGAGGAATTTTATTTTTAACATGTACAAGTAATATTAGGATAATAAAAGTATGTACCCGTCCCCCACGTATTGTATAGGAGAGGGAGGAGTATTGTATTATAGTAGGTTTCTACATATACCTATTTTCCAAGCTCTTTTTCCTTTTTTTTGTTGTGGTTCTTGTGTTAACAATCTCTTTGTTCTTTATTGACATCATTCTGGTGCTTTCTTTATCTGTGGTTGGATTGGTTTAAGCAAATTAAATATGGGAAAAATTGAAACAAACTTGTGTAACATATTGGATTGTAATTATACTATACTAACTTTTGCCCGCAACTTCGAAGGACAAAGGAACATTAAAATGATCCCGCAGGAAAGTATTTTTGGGATACATAAGTGCATAATTTCATCCAAATTCGTGCAGCCGTTAAGGCGTGATAATATTAGCAGTACGTACTTATGATAACTATTATTTACCTTGCAAATCCACAATAATATGCTGTTCTGGATGTTCCTCATCCTCATGTATTGCTTCGTATCTTTCAGTTTCTTTAAATTCAAAACTAGGACCAGGTCTAGGTTCAGTGAATATTTCTTGTGCAGTTGTAGGCACGGGAACTGGATTCTAAAAGAAATAAATTTACTTGACATGTTTTAATGCAGACTGCGGTATTTAGTCTATAATTGAATTAGGTATTTTATACTTGAAAGGAATATCAACAAAATACACAGGTGTTTGTTATTATAAGTCATGCAAAATTATAAAACGACTTTGTAGTACAAATTACATTACATTGATTTTGAATAACTATGTAATTATATTTATTTAATTAAATATACATATCGAAAGTATTACCTATCATTTTTAACCATGGAACATAATTTTGAATTGTAAATTGCATGCTCTAAAAGCAGACAGAGCACCTCATACATAAATAATGTAAAATATCTAAAATCAATCAATTTTAAATTAAATGTTATATGACCTATTTTATGAAGTTTTACTTACCAATGCATCACTATCGTAGTCATTAACTTCAATGACAAAGTCGTGAGGAGCAATTGCCATTATTTCCAAGTCCTCAGGAGAAGGTGATGGTGGTTTTTCGCCACCACCTGTCTTTGTTTGTTCCCTCCTATGTGTGGATACGTTGGATTTAGCGGATAACTTCATTCTTTTCCAAGCCAACTTTAATTCTGCATCCGATCGAAATTTACCCACTATCTCATTGAATCTAAAAATAATAAATATGCTAAATATTTTACGTAAAGAATATCGGACTTAACAAAAGCAATAAGTACTTACTTAATCTGTATATTCTTCCACTCTTTTATTTTCTGCATGTTTACAGAGGTTTTCGTTGACTTGTCTTCAATAATGCTTGAGCAATTAGGTGGCGTAATATTTCCAATAATGATTAGAATATTCGCGTTAAGTTCGTAGTCGAAATAAGAGGATACAATGCATTACATACCTGATAATAATTAAAAATTCCACGTATTACTTTTTCTTCAGAACTCCAGTTTCCACCCCTTTTTTTCTTTTGTTGTTCCATTGAATAATGTAGCTCACGACTTAACCAAGCACAAGTAACTCACGAACTATATAGAATTGTATTCTGTGCTCACGAACAAACCACGTATATAACAGTACAGTATTGTTAAAAACAATGAATACAAATAATTATTTATTTATTTTAAAGAACGCAACACATCGCATTCGTCTCAAATTACTCGCGCCGCCGCCGAATGTAAGTCGCTCCACTTCACGCTAGAGGTGTTAAAAAATATGACAAATTGATTATAAAAAGCGCGTCAAAAGTACAAGTTGTGCTTGTTCAATACATTGTAACATAAAGAAAGAACAATTTATGACATATTTTTAAGTTGATAAATAATTATTTAAGCATTTCAAGTGTTATTATAATATCAACATTTAGAGAAACAGAACGTTGCTTCAAATAAAGCCTACGTGAACGAATGAAAGAATGGTATTTTTGTTTTTTATCTATGGACATTATTTGAACCATGGACCTTCTTTGGTACTAACTGATCCTCGAATAGTCTTCGTTTTGTAATCGTAACATGTTTTAAACCTAGTACTAGCTTTATTACCGTAACAATCCTAGACCTTTTAGTCTTGGTTTAAACCAGTACTTTTGCAGTTTTTTGTAATAAGATCGAATTTAGGTTTTGCATTTAAATTAGACATATTGCTTTGCAATAAGGATTAAGGTTCCTTAAATTAACTATTTTATTTACCGCGCACTACATATAGGATAGCTATGAGCGTATTACAAATTTGGTTATGCATTTGAATAGGCTTTATTCCTTTGAGAAATATCTTATTACCTTGTTAAGACGCGATGGTTCTAATTTCAGTTAAAGAAAATATTTTGTCATGAAAAATTAACACATATAAATAATGATGGAAATCGATTCAGAAGCCGATTCTGAGCAAACTACTTTCAGGTCTTGCGCTTATTCTGTTACACGTTGTATAACACAGGTTTACAAAAATTGTGGCAAGCCACTAAAACAATAGAACTTTCCCAACCTTTAACCTGGTATTAGCCTCTAACACACCCCGTCTCCGTAACAAGGTGTGTTAGGAGAAATACAAGCATGAGATTAAATATCAACAAGCTCAAGGTCGCTTGTGAGGTTCCGTGAGATGAACGCTTAACAACTTCTAGCTCAATCGAATAATAAGTGACCTTAAATATGGTAGTGTTCATAAGAGGAATTATAACATTTGGGGAAAAGCCCCTGAGACACAACCTAACACATGAAATTTAGAACAACTGGTTTATAACCTAGTTTACTACACATAGGCCTAAATCACTTGGAAATGACCTTAACAAAATGGTCACCTGGGTATCACTCTCTCAAAGGGTCTACTACAAACTTGCAGGTGTTAACTGTCCCTCCGTTCATGACGGAATCAAGTCCCTTGGCATGGAACCACAGAGAAAACTCTGGGTTCCCACGTACACGTGGCCTACGGGATCCGTAAGGAAAACGATGACGCTAATCGTTACCTGAAGCGGCGACAGTTTCTTGCACGAGCTACCGGATGGTAGGGCCTTCCAATATACGGAGATGGCCACACTGCCAGCACTCGTAGGATCTAACCTCAAAACTGCCAAAGCCCGGGTCAACCAGCACACTGCCCGCCACTAGTCGGAACTAACTGCTATTTCACCAGACTACGGGACGGCACCAGGGCGTCACGTCTTTCACGTTCGCATCAGTTCAGGCTAGCATATAAAGCCAGACAGGTTCGGCTACTGAAACAACATCTCTGATATATTTCCAATAAGATTATTGGCCGAACACAGTCTAATCATCACAGAACTGGTGCCTCGCGAATAACATACCTGTTAAAACTCCCTCATCGCGTAGCGTCACCAGGATCGGAAGGAACACCCTTCTCGTCACACACGCAGGACCAAAGACCTGACTCCTCGATATCGACCTTCGAGAAAGTTCTAACCACAGACTAAACCGAATTCTTTGACAAGTGACAATCCTCTTCGGAAATTATATCATAAGAATTTAATTTAATTTATTGGACATTGCATGACTATAAAATTTGGGTGATTACATCTGTATGTTAATAAATTTGAATTCCTTAATTAACATCTAATTAATTATCGAAACCCAAAAACAACGCTCTGTCTCCAGTATTGAGAAACTCTGGAGCTACAAGGCTCCACCGCTAGATGTCGCCTAAGATGTCAATTTGCAACGTCACAAGACCCACTTGCATTTTACTGGCTTATGCCCCACAGGTAAGTTAACTAGAGTCCAGCATTTATTTTTAATAAAAGAGTTATACTCATCTGCTAGTGCTTCACTCCAGTGTTTAGCCTCACTGCCACTCAATGCCTCATCCAGCGTAGTCGGCAGCTCCTCTGCCATTAACTCTGTCAGCCTATACTCTGCTTCAGGAGCATCTTGATATAATGACTGCTCACTCTCCTCGGAGTCAATGCTCGACCTACCTGGAATGTAAGTAACATCAGACGAACAACTATCTGTGCTCTCAAAATCCTCCTCAACATCCAAACTGAACATAGTCTGTCTGCGAGGATTCTTTGTGCCATCAGAAGGTAAATTGTCATCACTTGAGGTATTTATTTATGGAGACTGTTTGTCTTGGACAGTCTGAGTTGGCTCAGATACTTCTTTTGGTTATAATTGTACTGTAGTTGGTTGTGCAGTACTGTCTTCACTCAATAACCCAGATGTATCAAATACTGCAACATCAGTATTTTTATTTTCATCATGTGACACAATTTTACTACTTAGAAACATATTTTCTATGAAAGTGACATGCCTTGCCTTATGGACCTTCCTAGGATAAAATGGATCTATGAGTCTGTAGCCTTTACTTTTGACAGTATCCTACAAAGAAAATCTCCTACTTCTAAGATCCAGCTTCCTGGCATTTTCATGAACTGTATATGCCATGAATCCAAATATACGTAAATGTGCAACATTTACCTTTTTAGATGTCCATTTTTCTTCAGGCGTTGTTCCCATGACTGCCTTGGTGGGGGAACGGTTTTTTAGATAAACCGCTGTGTTAGCCGCTTCAGCCCAATACTGCTTTCCCAGTCCAGCATCTTGCAGCATACTACGGTTTTTATCCATAATTGTCCGGTTAGCCCTCTCCGCTACACCATTCTGTTCACTGCAGTGTGGGATCGTAGTTTCATGCCTAATTCCACAGGTTCCTAAGTACCCTTGGAACAAAGAATTAATGTATTCACCACCATTGTCACTTCTTAAAACTTTTATTTTCTTGTTGGTAAAATTTTCAACAAGTACTTTGAATGTTTCAAATTTTTCAAACACTTCATCCTTTTTCTTTATGAAATAAATAAATGTTTTTCCCTTCTATGCAAGCTATACAAGGACTAAACAAAGAATTATCAAAATTCATACCTGTGACTAATCCATTCTTCATAGCATTCATGCTCCTCGAGTTGAGGTGACCCAACCTCTTATGCCAAACCTCTTGTGATATAGTACCCCCGGCAGACACTAAAGCAGTCATGTCTTCACCGTGCATTGGCAACTCCTAAGGTTGAACCTGCTCACAGACTAAGTTCATTGCAACTTCAGATCTTACCTTACAACGCACATTAGCAGTGTCTAGTTGATAAATACCACTATAACATGTACCAGTAGCTATGACCTCATTACCGTCCATGATTTTACATATTTGTTTGTTGAAAATCACACTATATCCTTTCCTATTTAACTCACTAACTGATAATAAATTTGCAGAAAGTTTAGAAATACAGGGAGTTAGGGTTGGAGGCGATTGGCGGCACTGACCTCTCGCGTCCGGCCCTGGTCCAGGCCATGGTACGGAGCGAGAGGGCATGGGAGGCGGTCACCTCCTTCTGCGAAGCAGTGATGCTCGCGAAGGAGGAGGCGGAACGCGTGAGGGAGAGGCAAGGCCTGCGCCCTCACACCCCTAACCGCCGCCGCTGGAGACACCCTGGGCGTCGGGAATCCCAGGCGGATTCCCGGCCACCATATGGGCGGGCTTGCGGACGGCGAGCAATGGGTAGCTCGCCGTTCGATAAGGACCAGGCCCGGGTCGATGGCGCGTCGTGTTCCACGCGCGCCTCAAAGAGATGTCAGCACACCTGACGGGGTCCGTTAGGACCGATGCCTGCCAGGGTTGCGGAATAGTCCGAAAGGGATACCGGGACCCTGGCAACAGGCAACTGAAGGAACACGGGTGGGTTTTAGTCAGTAAGAGCCTGACACGCTCCGCCCAGAGCGGGAGAAGTCATTTGATGATTTCCCACCCAAAAAAAAAAAAAAAGGGTGTAAACACCGTCATCCTTGCAACCAGTAGTTTGGTTTCACTTATAAAGCCCTATACGCTAGGGCAACGAACTTGCGTCTCTGTGATAAAATGTTGTTATTTAAAAAAAGAAAAAAAAAGATTTTATGTTCTATAAGTGAAACCAAACTACTGGTTGCAAGGATGACGGTGTTTACATCTTAACACGGGCGGGGGGTGCGGGATGTGACCTGACCGGCCGCGAACGCGACCCCTCCCTCAGTCAGTCAGCTGTTTCGCTAGCGAGCACGGTGTCAGATAGAAACTTTTTAAAATCTTCTAATGAAAATAAGGTTTTTTTTTGTTGTGTTCAGTCATTTATTTTTACATTTAATTCAACTACCCATGGTGTGAATGACAAGAGTGTTTACCCTTACATCCTGTATAATACACATTAATTATAGTCTTTAAATCATTTTTTAACTGTACTTGCACACTTCCAAGTCCTTCAGTCTTAACTTTTTCTCCATTTGCCACGTTAACTTCAAGCGATTTAGTACACTGAAAGTCCTGCATGATCTCCTTGTTGTTGGTCATGTGGTTGGTCGCCCCGCTATCCACATAATAGATATCACTCTGCAGCTTCACAGATAACGCAGTTAACAATGACTTCTCTGCCTTGGGAGTCCACTTCGGTTTATTTACAGCTTTCTTTGGGCAATCTTTCTTGTAATTACCAATTTTCTTGCAGCCAAAACACTTAGGAGGTTTCTTTACCGCCAACGCATTGAGCTCTGGATGATTTTCACGCTTACCATTGCGTCGCTGCTGCTCCTGTAAAAGCTTAGACTTAACCCAATCGCTTGTCAACTTTGTATTAGCATTCTCCAAAGCCATGATAAGGAGGTCAAAGTCCGGGGTCAAACCGCTCAACATGATTACAGCTAAAAATTCATCATCAAAAGCATTCCCAATGTCTGTAAGCTGCTGCCCAAGCTCAGTTATTTTAGTCAGGTAGCTCTGCATTCTCTCCGCTTCGATCAGCCTCACACCAAACAGCTCTCTTAACAATCCTAACCTCCTGCACACACCTTTATCTTCATAAGCGCGTTGCAAGGTATTCCATGCTTCGTATGCGTCTTCGCATTACGAATGTGTAGCAACGCGGAAGGACCACCCGACAAGCATATTTTTGCCAACGCCTTTTGATTTTTCTTTGGGTTTTCGTTCTCTTTTTCGGTTTCTATGCAATCGTATAGATCTTCGTGCATAAGGACGTTCTTCAGCATGAACTTCCACTGGTTATAGTCTTCGATGCCTCGCAGCTTTTCAATCTGCAGTCCCGCAGAGGTCATGGTCAATGTGCCGAACGGCGTGGTCAATCCGTGAGAAAAAACGGAAAATAATTATGTTGCAGGGTGCAGCAAACACCCTGGGCTAATAACCAGATGGTTTTATTGTGAAATAAAAACCAGAATCCAGGATTATAATAGATATTTAATCCCAGATAAATTTCTCACAGTTATTACACCAACGATCATTCGCAGAGAGTTGGAGCCACAAAAACTTCAAACTCAAAAGACGTTTCACTTGGCATGCAAGTGACAACTTTGTATTCGTTTACAAATGCTCCAATAGTTAGTTCATATACATGGAATATTACTTTAATAAAGACAGTATTTACTCATCATTCGCCTTGGTATCATTTCGCTCCAATTCCCAACATCACAGTAACAAAAGTCAATGATTTAAATTTTTTCAAAGTAAGTATTCTGGGTACTGATAATTCTATGAAATGTTAATATGAGATAAATTTTATGTGAAACGAAATTATATAAAAATGTAGTCTATAAATTAATGTACAACCCTAGTATTCGTTTCGCATAACAACACCGTATAGTAAACTTACCGCGTTTATTTTTACGATACATTTTCGATACATTATCAAACTTAAATAAACACGGTAAGCTAAAGGGCCGTAAGAGCTCATACGGTTTTTATATTAAGGAACGTACAAAAAAGGAGCCACTTACGCCGCTTATGACTAACCCTATCTCCGTTAGAGTTGTTTTTTTTTTTTTAAACACGTCAAAGAAAACATTATAGATCTCATCACGCTGATTCCGAATCAAGTATTAACTCATTTTTCATAAAAATGCGAGTTACGGTTGACTGAGTTAGGTCGGCAAAGTGCTCGTTGTAAATACCAACGTGGGTAGGTATATATGGACTCGTCGCTCCACAAGATGTTGGCCTCCGCATGGTTCTGCAGCCAGGGACAAAACTCCATGCGGGGTCCGGGGTCAGGTGCATGTAAAGCTTGCACGCGTGAAAAATGGTATAGATGCATGTCCATTGAATGAAGTACAAGCTTCCACACCACAAACTGGCTTACGCCGAATCGACGAGCGGCTTGCCTAGTGCTTCTTCTCGGGTGTCTTTCGAAATAATCCAGTATGGCGTCTTCAACGTGTCTGAACAAAGGTGGCCGGCCTCTGCCTCTGGCATGACTAGATAGCTGGAACTGCCCATGATTAAGTAACCGCTGGTACGTCCGTAATATGAGGGAAGTGCTGGGAATTTGAGGAGCAGGGATACCGTTCCTTCCGACTGAAGATGTTCTTCTTCTGCGGACATTCGCCTCGCACTATGTTTTCATCAGACAGGATATAAAATTCCGCGCATTTAGTAGGGTGCGTATGATTTGAATTTCGATATTTTTTCATCGATTTTTTTTTTTTTAATTTCTGTTTTTATTGTTTCAGTATGAAAAGTTTACTTCAAATGGGTAGTTTTTATTGACAGACCAATTTCTTTACACTTGCATGGGCGTACCCAGGGGGGGGGGGGGGGGGGGGCAGAGACATGTCGCAGAACATGTATGAATTCGCTTAATTACTAATCAAAGTGTAAACGGGGCCTTATGCTCTAACTTTTAAATAAACCGCGTCGTAGACACGGGCAAAATGAACGGTGCAATTGCCAAAAAAACCGCGCGTGACAATGGCACACTACACTACATATACCTAATGTTTCATGTAGGTGTGTTTGTGTAGTGTATATGACAAAATTTTTACAAAAAAAAAAAAACAGACATCCAAAAAAAAACACAAAAAAGTGAAAAATAACTTTAATTTCGGAAGTCGGAACCGACTTCCGAAATTAAAGTTATTTTTCACTTTTTTGTGTTTTTTTTTGGATGTCTGTTGTTTTTTTTTTGTAAAAAGTTTTTATTTTTAACTTTTTCATGGTGGTATCTACCCCACACAAATTCGAATACCACTGCCTGACATGGGGCCAGGCAGACGCGTCGGCACGCGCGAACATTCCCTTCGCTAGGCGCCGCACAAACTCGTCCAGGCTCTCAATCCCGAGGTCCCGGTGGATGATGTCGTTCCTCACGAAACGAGGGGCGTCTATGATCGTCCGCAACGCATAGTTTTGTTGCGTGCGGAGCTGCTCGCGGTGTCCCTCGCTCGTGAGGGCAAACCACGCCGGGGCGGCGTACGTCAATATGGGGCGTAAGTATAACTTGTACACGCCCAGCTTGACGCGCGCCGGGATGCGGGATAAGAGCACAGGTTTAAGCAGGCTGCGGGCAACCCTGCCCTGCGCGACTACATTGTCACACCGCCGACATCGAATGGTCGCCCCGGGTGAAGTACCTGACTTCACCCGGGGCGACCGTTCGATGTCGGCTCCGTGTAGTTTCAGCGGTAGTGGGAGGGGCGCAAACCCAGTGAATTAGCGCCTGCGTTTTACCCACGTTAACCGAAAGCCGCCACTTCGACAGCCACTCGGGGAGCAAGTCGAGGGCGCGCTGCATCTTGACGGCCGCGTACTTCGCATTAAGCGATGTAGTACGACTATGCACACAAACACTAAAAAAGTGAAAAATAACTTTAATTTCGGAAGTCGGTTCCGACTTCCGAAATTAAAGTTATTTTTCACTTTTTTGTGTTTTTTTTTGGATGTCTGTTGTTTTTTTTTTGTAAAAAGTTTTTATTTTTAACTTTTTCATGGTGGTATCTACCCCACACAAATTCGAATACCACTGCCTGACATGGGGCCAGGCAGACGCGTCGGCACGCGCGAACATTCCCTTCGCTAGGCGCCGCACAAACTCGTCCAGGCTCTCAATCCCGAGGTCCCGGTGGATGATGTCGTTCCTCACGAAACGAGGGGCGTCTATGATCGTCCGCAACGCATAGTTTTGTTGCGTGCGGAGCTGCTCGCGGTGTCCCTCGCTCGTGAGGGCAAACCACGCCGGGGCGGCGTACGTCAATATGGGGCGTAAGTATAACTTGTACACGCCCAGCTTGACGCGCGCCGGGATGCGGGATAAGAGCACAGGTTTAAGCAGGCTGCGGGCAACCCTGCCCTGCGCGACTACATTGTCACACCGCCGACATCGAATGGTCGCCCCGGGTGAAGTACCTGACTTCACCCGGGGCGACCATTCGATGTCGGCTCCGTGTAGTTTCAGCGGTAGTGGGAGGGGCGCAAACCCAGTGAATTAGCGCCTGCGTTTTACCCACGTTAACCGAAAGCCGCCACTTCGACAGCCACTCGGGGAGCAAGTCGAGGGCGCGCTGCATCTTGACGGCCGCGTACTTCGCATTAAGCGATGTAGTACGCGGCGTCGTCAGCGCACAGCGCGAGCATCGAGTCTGGAGTGGCGGGAATATCGTCGGTGTAACGTGAGAGTCGGCGATGGGCCGAGTCAGCGTGGTGATCTCCACTTTCTCCTGGAAGGTGTCCCAGTTTAGTTGTCGACGAACAATGGAACGAATGAAACGTTGCCGAATAGTAAACATTACCTTACAACTTGTCCGTCGAAAATAATTGCGAAACACGGGTTTACCAACGCTATTGTGATAACTACCGTAGTAGACGAAAACATCTAGTGACATAAAACACCGTGGTGAATAAAAACTGTGAAGATATTTATAATGTGATTTTATAGTCACGTTAGGATTTTGAAACAGAAACTAATTGTGTTGCTCTGAAAAGAGAAGTTTTTATTAATCACTGTCTTTAACATTTTACATCATACGTTTATGAACTTAAAACTAGGTACAAATCTTATCTGAAAAGAGAAACAACATTTAAAGCTAGTATTTCCAAATCCGTTTTTAGTTTTGTTAATTTTCTTCTTATTAACTTTCACTCAGACGTTTGTAACAATAAGCTCCACACCATAGACCTTTGTACCGGGCTGTATAGAGTTTCTACCATAGCAATACGTAAAAGTCAAGGCGCGGGAAATTTGAATGAAGTGTGAACTTCGTTCACATCTACCTTCCCCCCCAAAACAATGTATTTTCCGGTACTGGTACAAGTTTTGTTATATGGAATAAATTTGATTCGAATTTTTTATGTCCTGTGTTCACTCTATAAATTGAGTTTGACATTTTTTCCAAAACTTTGTAGGGTCCAATTTTTAATTCATCCAATTTTTTTCTATTTAAACGATTTCCATTTTCAACATATACCAAGTCGCCTACTTTAAACTCACATTTTTTTCTATTTTTGTCAAACCTAAGCTTGTTATAATTATGTGATTTTACGGTTTTCTCCAACGCAATTTTCCTATCTTGCAATAAATTACTATGTGTTACTTCTTGTTTTAATTCTTCGGGTAAAATATTAACGTTTTTTCCTTCCAATAAATATTTTGGTGAAAATCCTGTCACCGTGTGCTCTGTTTCATTATATTTTTTTGTACATTCATGTGCTATCGTTGTTGTTGAAGCCATTTCCGAACGACACTAATAATGTCTACGACGAGTGCGGGGAGAGGGGAGCGCGAGAGCGCGCCAATGCGTTGACAGCCACTGCACTAGTGACATGAAACTTTTAATAATTTTGTCGTCAAAGTTCCACAATGTAACTGTGTATTGTACCAACATTAAACTGCATAATCTACACGAACCGGCGTTTCATTAAGTGGAGTGGCCCACTAGAAACTGCGCAAACATTTGGTGACCCCGACGAGATATGATCCGACCGAAGAAAAGTACCTACCTACAAAAGTCTTCGTCGAAACGGTCGGTCATTCCAGCTTCGAAGTACAAAGGAACGAACAAACCTCGAGAAACTCGCCAGCCAGCAGCTGCAGCCATCATTTCCGAGGGAAGTGCATCCATCGTTCCATTTTTAACCGACTTCTTCAAAAAGGAGGAGTATGTTACACGATTACTCCGCCAATTATGAATCGATTTTGATGATTCTTTTTTTGTTTGGTAGGTCATGCTTCAGAGGTGGTCCCATATAAATTTTATTAATTTTGCTTGCGTAGTTTTTGAGTTAGCTTCAATAATTACGTAGTTTTCCCACTTTGCGATGTTGATGACATGTTAATTGACTCCGTCACATAGCAGACAACGGTATACGAATTTGTGTGGGGTAGTTACCACAACTAAAAAGTGAAAAATAAAAACTTTTTACAAAAAAAAAAACAACCGACTTCCAAAAAAAAAGTGAAAAATAACTTTAATTTCGGAAGTCGGTGGCAAAAAACGAAAATTGAAAAGCAAAGACACCGACTTCCGAAATTAAAGTTATTTTTCACTTTTTTTTTGGAAGTCGGTTGTTTTTTTTTTTGTAAAAAGTTTTTTCTATCCTTTGATCTAAGTACCTACAAGGTATCTACATCCTATGTGCTTTAATTTGTGTAGGCATCGTTGGTAACTCCGATGACTATAACAAAAGTACGTTACCGCAATTTGAAATAGGTATCCACTTAGGTATAAAACTTGGCAAATTGCGGCTTAAACACATAAAGTCTACAGAATAGTATTAATTTTGCTGTTCCAATTAACCCATTTTAACGAGTGTCATTATTGAATCCAAACACAAGTGTTTATATTGTCGAGTTTCGCTCCCACATTATTCATCCTATTCCAAGGTCACAAGTTCCCTGTCACGTACTATACAATAACACATTCTTACACAAAGTTACCGATGATTTCAGATGCACTCTGGGAGTAGGCTTGCGAGATTTATTAAGAATAAAATCCGCTGTGTGTCGATCCGTGCATTCCAACTAGCACCGTGTCGATCAACGTGCGACTGCGCGCGATTGAATCTCGCCGACACCCGACGTCGGCTGTGAAACCGGTTTGCTATCTTCGCAAAGGAGTATCGTAACGTACCCATTCATTGTTTATTTCTATGATTGTATCAGTAACTTTATAATAGTTGTGTTTACGTGTTTGCGCCGGCATCATGTTGGATTTAAGGGATTTAATTAAACAAAGAGGCAACATCAGAGCTCGTCTAACATTATTTGAAAAGTATATTGAATCAAGCAAGTTCGATATTAAAGAACTACCTCTAAGACTAAATAAGCTACGAGATCTGTCTTGCACCTTTGATGACATTCAATCGCAAATTGAAATGTTGGATGAAGACTCGGATAAGCAAATTAATGAGCGTGATATTACAGAAAGCATATTCTTCAAGTTGATTGCCAAGGGTCAGTCCATGTTAGACAACATTGAGAAAGATCATGGCAAATTTGAGTCTTCGTCCAACTCAATATCCAAAATATCCCATGGTTTAAAACTACCACCGATCAAAATTGCTACATTCAATGGTGAATCAACTAAGTGGCTTTCCTTTAGGGATATATACTTATCGCTAATTCATAACAATGAAAATATTGATGATGTGACTAAGTTTCACCATCTTAAATCTTACCTAGAGGGCGCTGCTTCTTCAGTCATAAGCTCTGTATCTATATCATCAAACAACTATTCAATAGCTTGGGATTTACTTTGCCAGCGTTATGATAACAAACGTCTTTTAATAAATGAACACATTAAGTGTTTGTTCTCAATTGAAGCTTTACAAAAGGAATCTGATATCGGCATACACAATTTGATTGATTCTTTATCTAAAAATCTAAGTGCGTTGAATTTACTAGGGGAGCCCACTGACAAGTGGGATACACTTATTATTTATTTGGCTTCCACAAAATTAGACTGCATAACTGCCAGAAAATGGGAGGAATTTAGGAGTGATAAGGACTCGCCAACTTTAGAACAATTTTATTGTTTTCTCCGTAAACGAGCTACTGTTATGGAGACAGTTAATGTTGGTAGGATTGTTAAAAATGAAAAACGTCACAATTCGATCAAAACAAAATCATTTATTTCATCTGCTCCGGACTCCTCTTCCAGTAAAAAACAGTGTCTTCTCTGTAAACAAGATCATAAGTTGTATGAGTGTACTAAACTTAAATCTCTTCCTGTTGAGGAACGAATCTCACAAATTGCATTGTTAAAGGTATGCAGCAACTGTTTCCAGGGAGGTCATAAGGCATTCCAGTGTGGGCTAAGTGGCTGTAGGATATGCCGGAGAAGGCACAACACTCTCCTACACAGACAACTTCCTTCACAGAATACACAACAGACTGAACCACCAGTATCTACTTCTACATCTAATACTACATCTACTGGTGATAATAATGCCAAAAAAAATGAAAGTAACTTACCTGTAGTTTATATTGCCTCCGCTGCGCCATCTGATCCCTCCACTTCCATTTCGATGTCTGCTGTCTCCACCAATCAAGCTCTTCTGTCCACTGCGTTGGTCAAGGTGACAGTTGATGACAAATTATTTATTTTGAGGGCTTTATTGGACTGTGGCAGTCAGACATCTTTCATCAGTGAGAGGGCTCAGAAAACGATTGGTATCTGTAAGGAAAAAAGCTATTATCATTGTGTCTCTGGTTTGGGCAATACAGTATTAAACGTTACAGAGCATTGCAACATAGAAATACATTCTATGCACAAATCGTTCAACAGGCCTGTCAAATGTTTTGTTTTACCTCAAATTACTGATAGGTTGCCCCATACTGCAGTTTGTGTAGAAGAATTAAACATTCCTAGTAACATTCAACTTGCTGACCCTAAGTTTTATTTACCAGCCGAAGTAGATTTATTGTTAGGCGCCGATATATTTTGGGAGCTTATTCAAACACCAAGAGTTACTTTGGGTTCACAAAGGCCAATACTACAAAAAACTCACCTCGGGTGGATAGTAGCTGGTCCCACAGGGGGAGGCTTCTACAATAGTAGCAATCAAAAGTTACATTGTCATTTTTCGCAAGGAATCAAAGATCAATTAGCTAAGTTCTGGGAACTCGAAGAGATTCCTTCGAACATGGACCACGATAGTAACGATTGTGAGAAGTTGTTTAACGACACTACATTTCGCCTTAGTGATGGCAGATTTTGTATTAAAATTCCGCTTAAGGATTCTATAGACGTGTTAGGTGATTCGTACAGCATGGCTGAAAAAAGGTTGTTTCAACTTGAGAGGAAATTTAAAAACAAACCAACTTTGAAACAACAATATTGTGATTTTATTCGCGAGTATGAAAGCTTAGGTCATATGACTGAATTAAGTAGGAAACCTGTATTTGGTTGTTATTTTCCACATCATGCAGTAATACGAGAAACAAGTGAGACTACCAAACTACGTGTTGTTTTCGACGCCTCAGCCAAAACATCTACCGGAGTATCGTTCAACGACATACAACATGTCGGACCAGTAGTGCAGGATGACCTCTTTTCAATCCTGTTGAGGTACAGACAATATCAATATGTGGTCTCTGCAGATGTGGAAAAAATGTACCGCCAAATTTTGGTGGACCCAAGTCAGCGAATGTTGCAACAGATTTTATGGCGCGAAGATCCGTCTGCACCGATTAAGATTTTCCAATTAAATACCGTGACATACGGAACAGCTTCGGCTCCATTTTTAAGTACGAGGTGTTTGGTACAGCTCGCCAAGGAATGCAAGGACGATAAAATATCTAATATCATAAAAAACGACTTCTATGTCGACGATTTTCTTTCAGGAGCTGAAACTGAAAGAGAGTTACAGAATATTATAGAGTCAGTAACTGCAGTTCTTAGTTCAGCTTGTCTTCCTCTACGCAAATGGCGTACCAACTCACCATCCGCAAGACATGACGATTCAAACTCGTCACCAATAAAAAGTTTAAGCTCTCAAACATCTACTGTGTTAGGGTTGAAATGGGACCCGGCACAAGACATTTTCCGCTTTTCAGTCGATATACAACGTGACAAAGTCGCAACTAAACGCTCCATCTTGTCCAACTCGGCCAAGTTATTCGACCCATTGGGTTTACTTGGATTATGTACCATTATTCCAAAAATAATATTGCAAAGGCTATGGCTGTCCAATTTAGGTTGGGATGAAGCTGTAGATACTTCCTTACAAAGAGAATGGACAAGTTTTCTAAATAATTTGGAAACTATCTCCAAAATTGAAATTCCGAGATGTGTTCTCATTAACAAACCTATTACCATAGAGCTTCACTCATTCTCTGATGCTTCCCAAGTTGCATACGCTTCTGCTATTTATCTCCGCTCGGTGGACAGTTCCGGGCAGGTACTCGTCCGATTATTTTGCGCCAAAACTAAGGTTGCACCAGTAAAGTCTGCAACCATACCTAGACTCGAGCTGTGTGGTGCCTTACTTTCCGCACGCCTGAGTAATAAGGTTTTAAAAGCGCTACGTTGTAAAATTGACTCAGTCTTTCACTGGACGGATTCAACAGTGGTCTTGGGTTGGTTGTCTGCCCAGGCTTGTAATATGAAGCCCTTTGTGTCGAATCGTGTTAGTGAAATACAAGACTTAACCAAGTCAGGCACTTGGAGACATGTTCCTGGCGATACAAATCCTGCAGATCTAGCGTCGAGAGGGTTAAATCCTAAGTCAATTCATTTAGCTAAACTTTGGTGGGAAGGTCCATTGTTTTTATCTGAGGACTCGAGTAAGTGGCCTCAGACTATTAATAGCAAAGGTATTCCTGATTTGCCTGAAATTAAAACGAATAAAAGAGTAACTACAATTACGTTGCAGTCTACAGAAGCTCGTCCTAAGCTGATTGATTTTGAAAGAATTTCTAGTTTCGCTTCTCTGCAGAGATCTGTAGCTTATGTCCTACGTTACATAAATTACAAGCGATACAAACAAGACAAAGTACAAACTGGTCCATTCACACCAGGCGAATTGGATGCTGCAGTAAATGTTATAATCAAACAACATCAAAATGAATGTTTTCGTAACGAAATTAATTTAATTAAAAATAAGCGTGACTTACCTTCAAAATCCAATTTGTTGTCTCTCAGTCCATTCCTGAATGATGATGGCATACTCTGTGTGGGCGGCCGCATCCAAAATTCAAATGAAACCTGCAATAAAAAACATCCGATATTATTAGATACTAACCACAACTTTACGAAATTATTATTCAATCATTACCATAAAAAACTTTTGCATTGCGGTCCTCAATTGTTGCTCAACGATTTAAGAAATAAATATTGGCCCTTGAAAGGTAGAATATTGGCCAGAAGAACTGTCAACAATTGTAAGTTGTGTAGAATAATAAAAGCTAAAAGCGTTAACCCTCTAATGGGAAACTTACCTGCTTCAAGAGTCACTCCTAGTCTTCCATTCCAGGTAAGCGGTGTTGATTTTGCCGGGCCTTTCTTCATCACCGATCGCAAAGGTCGTGGGTGTAAAATCACAAAATGTTATATGTGTCTATTCGTCTGCTTCAGCACAAAGGCTGTGCACTTAGAAGTAGCAAGCGACCTCACTTCCGATGTTTTCATTTTGTGCTTGAGGCGTTTTATAGCCCGCAGAGGAAAGCCCTTAGAATTGTACTGCGATAACGGAACAAATTTTGTCGGTGCAAACAATGAATTAGCAAAGTTTTTAAAGTCAAGCAATGAATGCGTTACCGGTTTCGCTGCCGACGAAGGCATTACGTTTAAATTTTCGCCAGCTTACTCTCCCCACTTTGGTGGGCTTTGGGAGGCAGGCGTTAAGTCTGCTAAATACCACACGACTAGGATTTTAGGCGATAAACACTTAACGTTTGAGGAGTTATCAACGTTGTTTGTGCAGATTGAGGCAATCTTAAATTCACGTCCGTTAAGCCCCCTATCATCTGACCCTAATGACCTGAATCCATTGACACCCGCGCACTTCCTGATCGGCAAGCCGTTATCTTCATTTCCATCGGAAGCCTTAATTAATGCAAATACTAACAGACTTGACAGATACCGAAGTCTGGAACAAATGCGGCAACATTTTTGGGAAAGGTGGAGAAATGAATACATCACTGAATTGCAGCAAAAATACAAGTGGAGGACCGCAAAGGAAGGACTTCACGAAGGCGATTTAGTAATCATCAAAGAGCCAAACGTTCCACCATTAAAATGGCGCATGGCGCGGATCGGCAAGCTGTATCCGGGAAATGATGGAATAGCACGAGTAGCGGATGTCCACACTTCAAAGGGCACCTTCCGTCGTGCAGTGCACAACCTTTGTCCCTTACCTGAACCGGCTTCATTAGCAGCACCTCGAGATCCTGAAGCGTTCGAGGGGGGGAGGATGTTGAAGCCATTTCCGAACGACACTAATAATGTCTACGACGAGTGCGGGGAGAGGGGAGCGCGAGAGCGCGCGAATGCGTTGACAGCCACTGCACTAGTGACATGAAACTTTTAATAATTTTGTCGTCAAAGTTCCACAATGTAACTGTGTATTGTACCAACATTAAACTGCATAATCTACACGAACCGGCGTTTCATTAAGTGGAGTGGCCCACTAGAAACTGCGCAAACAGTTGTCCACGCGACTTTTTCTTGTTTTTCATTTATTTTACATCTAATTTTATTAACTAACGTCTGGTTTAATCGTTCATTCAAACCATTTGAAAACGGTGCATTTACTGCAGTGAAAATAATTGGTATTTTCTCTTTATCTAAAAAGTATTTGAAATCTTTTGAGTTTATACCTGGATATTGATCAGCTAGAATCATACCAATTTTATTTCCCTTTGGCACTTTCTGAATAAGCTTTATAAAGTCACTTGTATTTTGTGTTTTCGAAGTCAAAATATAGGCATATCTAGTGAAGTGGTCCACTAAAAGGTGCAAATATGTTTTTGTAGAACGTGAACTACCAAATCCGCCTATGGTATCTATAGATATTATATCAAACGGGTTAGCGGCTGGACCTAAATGAGACATTAGTCCAAATTTATTTTTAGCTCTAGATTTGTTTTTTATACAGATCTCACACTTGTCGCAGATATTTTTTATATTATATGTTAAATTTTTCGCAACATAGAATGGTTTAATTTTGCTTTCTGTTTGTTGTATTCCAATATGACAATAAAGGTAATGTATCTTTTCAATTAAATGTTTACTAAATTCTTCTCACAATACAATCTTTTCTTTTTTTCCAATTTTCTTGTAGTATATATTTTGTTTTAATTTTATTTTTTTTCTATTTTGTTTTATATCCTCATTATTTTCTTGGTCATTTTGTATTTCTTCCAATTTAATTGAATTTACAATTTTTAGATTGTCATCTTGATTTTCATAAGGTTGTAATACAGGATTTCTACTCAAACTATCTGTTTCTAGGTTGTATTTTCCTGGTGCATATTTCACGTCAAAATTAAATTGAGACAAATAATATGCGAGATCTCCCAGTTCTTCATCTGTTCTAACCTTAATATTCATTTTCTCTAGTGGCTTGTGATCTGAATAAACAGTAAACTTTTTACCTATGAGCCAATATTGCCAATACTTTACTGCTTCTTTTATTGCTAAACACTCTAGATATACCGCTTTTTTCTTTTTTTGCGAATCATTTAATTTTTTTGAAAAATACGCGCATGGATTTTCGCCACTCTGTTGTGGTTGTTTTAAGACTGCACCTATGCCCTGTATGCTGGCATCTGTATATATATATATTGGCAAGTCTGGATCAAAAATTGCCAAAATAGGTTTAGAAGAAAGTAGGTTTTTTATTGTCTCGAATGATTCTTGACATTTTTCTGTCCAAGTGAATTTTTGTCCTTTCCTTAACAAATTATGTAATGGATCTAATGTAATTGATATATTGGGTACATATTTACCATAAAAATTTATTTTACCTAGAAACTGCCGAATATTTTTTTGTGTTTTTGGTATTGGAAAATCTTTTATAGCAATTAAATTATCTTTTAGCGGAGTAATTGTATTATTTTGAATCATATGGCCCAAGTATTTGACAGAATTCTGTGCAAAATTACATTTAGTGAATTTTAATCTAAAGCCTTCCTTTAAAATTGCTTCTAATAATAATGACAAATGTTTAATGTGTTTTTCAAATGTTTCTGAAAATACCAAAATATCATCGATATAATTAACAGTGAAATCTAATAGTTCATGTTTTCTAATAATATTACTTAATATTCTCTGAAAAATTGCAGGAGAAGTTTTTAAGCCGAATGGTAAACATGTCCATTGAAAATGTCCTTCCTGAGTAACAAATGCTGTCTTTTTCCTGTCTTCAATTTTTAATGGAATGGACCAAAATGCTGAATTTATGTCAAGTGTTGAGAATAGTTTACAATTTCGTGTCTTTACCATTAAGTCTTCAATTAGTGGAAATGGTTGTGATTGGGGCACTACAATTTTATTTAAATCACGAAAATCTATACATAACCTAGATTTAGTTCCTTCTTCTTTTTTATAAGCCAATGTTACCGGAGCTGCAAAAGGACTATAAGACTCTTCAATTAATTTTTTTTCTAGTAATTTCGACACTTGTTCTTCTATTTCTTTCTTGTCCTGAATTGAACACCTATAAGGTCTCTTACTACAATATTTATCTATTAATAAATCAATATGCGCTTCATAACCATTCACCGTGCCTATGTCATATTTATCTTTAGCAAAGAGTGTATTGTACTTGCAAATTAATTCATTTATTTGTGACTGCTTCTGAAAGTCAAGCTCATTTACTGAAATGTTAAAGTTTGTTACTTCTACATGCTCATTGAAGTTTATTTTGTTGTTATCGTATGTTTTACCTTTATTTTCCTCTGGAACCTCCGCTTTGTTTGTATTATTTAAATTTTGGTTACCGTCAACCTTGTTACCTGAAAAGCCAGGAATTATTTTTGGTTTTTTTAAATTTATTTCTTCTTTTTTTAATATTTGGTTCTTTTGTGTAATTTCTAATTTTTCATTTTGATTCAACTGGAATGATTGTATGCAATATAATCCAATTAAGAAATCATAATCGAAATTATCTCCATCAATCACAAATACCTCCATTTTTTTTTCTATTTCGAAATTTTTTATCTTTAAGGTTATTATTCCTATTGATTGTTTTACACCATTAATTGTTTTTAAGTTAGCTTTATTATTATGTTTATTTGGGTTATTTTTCAAGGACAATAATCGTGAATTTATTAAAAATACATTTGATCCTGAATCATAAATTCCCAAAGTTTCTAAGCTATCATTTATTAATAATTTTACTTTGATTAATGGTGGAATTATTAGTTTTTTGGATCTATTTCATTTAATTTCATTTCTAATTCTGAATTATTGACATTCCTAATGTGGTCTTTTTTTGATCTATCATTATTTTTGTTCTTGAACCAACAAGAGGATTCTGGATGGTACCGGTTTGGTTTATTTTCTTTCTCACATATTCTACATGGTTGCTCTTTTTTTTCTTTAATTTTGCTGTCGGAAAATGGCATCTTTTTTTCAAAATTCTTTTTATTCACTAAATGTTCTAAACCTCTGATATTATTAAACAAATCTTCAGTTTCTTTTAAGTTATTTCTATCAATTTTATCCACTATAAAATTAGGTAATCCAGTAGCGATTACATCTATCAGAGTGGATTTATCCATTGATTTATTTATTTCTAACAAAAGTCTTTCTTTTTTTAAAGCATATTCTAACAATGAGCCCTGTCTATATTTGAAAAACATTGCATACCTGATTGGTGACCAACCTTTGTCTGCATAAGTTTCACTAAAGTTTTTTTTCCATGTTGACCAATTAGATTTAATAGTATGTTTTATGAGCATAGAACTATACCAGTCGAGGCATGCATTATCTAAAAATAACCGAAGAGCTTCAATTCTCCTAGAATCTTCATTTATTTCCAGACGTGCACATTCCGCTTCAAACATTGTCATCCATTGTGATGCATTTGACGTTTTTCCATTGAACTTCTGTATTACAAACTTCTCAGATAAATTTCTGATATTAAAAGTTTTGTCTTTCTTCGTTTCTGCAAAGTTTTCCAGTATCTTTGTCAATGTCTCTTCCGAAATTCCAGCTGTAGTGGCCCGTTGACATGTTTCTGGTACTATTTCCTCTAACAAATATCCCTTGAACTGCATATTTCCATCTTCATCTCGATATGCATCATTTATTTCTGGTGTTACTGATATCCATACATGCCTTCTATCATGTCTTTTTTGGATAGTCGTTTTTACTTTCTGGAAAGCCTGTGTTTTTGTTATTGTATCATGCAGTCTCACTGGTTGAAGTTGATCCGGAATTAAAAACGCACATTTGTCGGCATCCGTAATTGAGGTTATGCACATGACATTTGTTTTCGAGTCTTCACAGGCTTTGATTACAAACTCAAATCTCAATTTATCCATTGCAGATAACACACAGCTGTAAAAATGTTGTTTTATAATGTGATTTTATAGTCACGTTAGGATTTTGAAACAGAAACTAATTGTGTTGCTCTGAAAAGAGAAGTTTTTATTAATCTCTGTCTTTAACATTTTACATCATACGTTTATGAACTTAAAACTAGGTACAAATCTTACCTGAAAAGAGAAACAACATTTAAAGCTAGTATTTCCAAATCCGTTTTTAGTTTTGTTAATTTTCTTCTTATTAACTTTCACTCAGACGTTTGTAATAATAAGCTCCACACCATAGACCTTTGTACCGGGCTGTATAGAGTTTCTACCATAGCAATACGTAAAAGTCAAGGCGCGGGAAATTTGAATGAAGTGTGAACTTCGTTCACATATTCATAAAAACAACATCAAAATCATCATTTTGCAGTCCTACATTTCAGGTTATATTTTGAGGTTATCTGGATGACTGAACGGTGAGTGACAGTGACATTAAAGCGTCAACCAAGGAAACGTCAAATACGCGTTGAGTGTTGCCACTGTACAAAGGGAAAAGTACCAAAGATGGAAGAACAATTTCAAATGCTTTCGACAAAATGAAAATAGAAATGGAAAAACAAACAAATACCATATTTGAAAAAATGAACGAAAAATTAGAACCATTGATCAATGATAATAAAATTATGAAAAACAAAATAGAAATATTGGAAAAGAAGATTGAATACTTAGAGAAGGAAAAGAAAAAGAACAATATCCTGTTATTTGGTTTGGAAGAAAAAGAAAAATCTCCTTTGGACTTGTTTCAAAGGGTGCAAGAAATAATCAAAGCTGATTTAAAAATCACATTAGAATCAAACGACATATCAAAGATCCACCGTATCGGTCTCAATAAAGAAAATAAAATACGGCCTGTTCTTATTGTTTTAGCAAACAACTGGAAGAGAAGCGAGATACTAAAAATGAAAAAGAGCCTAAAAGAGGTATACATCACCGAAGATTTTCCAAAGGATGTTTTAGAAAAGAGACGAAAATTAAAACCTAAGCTTATAGAAGAACGTGCGAAAGGAAATGTTGCGTACATAAAATATGATCAACTGATAGTTAAAGAAGGAAATCCACACAAAGAAAAAAGGAAAAGGGACCAATCCACCTCTCCGCAAAATCAGAATCAAGCCAAGAAGTTAGTGATCAACACTTCAGCATTAAAAGAAAACAGGAAGAATGCATTCAATATGATGAGACCTAAATCAAACTCTTTTTCTAATGTAAAACCAAACCAAACTAAGTAGCAACTAAATGTCAGCAACCAGAGGCAGAACAACCCCAATCCGGCTGGTCCCCGTGGGGTTGCCAGACCACCACCCCCTAGAAATACATCCTGGAAAAAGAGAAATAATAAAATATACCTTGCAACGTTAAACGTCAGAACGCTAATGACAGATACCAGATTAGAAGAATTGGAAGAAGCCATTAGATCTATAAAATGGGATGTTATTGGCCTGTATGAAGTAAGGAGAATAGGAGAAGAGATACGAGAATACAATGAATACATTTTTTACTTCTATGGTGAAAATCAAGGTATGTACGGAATGGCCTTCTTAATAAAAAAATACCTGAAAGACAAAATAATTAGTTTCCAAGGAATATCAGATAGAATTGCAATCCTCAATATACAATTACCTGAATTTAAACAACCATCGTCGATTATTCAAGTCCATGCACCTACAGAACAAGATACGAAGATAGCGAAAGATAAATTTTACAAGGATCTGACAGAATTAATGCAAAAGACGAACAAAAACATAATCCTGATGGGAGACTTTAATGCCAAGGTAGGTAAAAAATCAAATAAAGACGAATTTGTCATAGGAAATTACAGCAGTGGAGAAAGAAATGACAACGGACAGTGGCTCATAGAATTTTCTTTTGCAAATAATTTTAAAGTATTGAATACCTTCTTTATTAAAGGAAAAACAAGAAATTGGACATGGATATCTCCAAACGGCAGGGATAAAAACGAAATCGATTTCATTCTGACAAAAGAAAATAGGATATTTAGTGACGTCGATGTAGTGAATAGGCTTAATTTTAATACAGATCATAGAATGGTCAGAGGAGTTATACAATTTGAAAACAATAAATCAAGAAAATATATTATCTCCTCAACTAAAAATATGAGGATAATGTCGCCTATACCACAAAACGTCCTTTATGAACTAGGAAATGCATTAGAAGAAATCGAAAGACACAAATCACTGCAAGAAAAGTATGATTTCCTGGAGAAGGCACTAAAGAACGTGAAACAATTACGTACTAAAAGACGAAAACTAAATTGGGAGAAGAAACGATAAAATTAATGAACGAGAGGAACATAATGTTAGAAAAACGAAAAGATAACCGTCAAAACATCACGAGTATTAGTAAAAAAATACAAGCATCAATACGAAAACACAGGAAAGCAGAGAGACTGGAAGTATTAAGGAAACAAATAGAGGAAACGGGTGGAATCAAAAAAGGTTTAAAGCAACTGAAAGAATATACACAATGGATACCTAACATGAAAATCAAAAATAAGAGGAAAACTGAGAACTTGACGACAAAGAGATTATTAATAGCTAAAGTAGCGACAGAATTCTATAAGGGACTATACACGGAGACAGGCAAAACAATATCCACAGAAACAGAGAAGAATACTTATGAAGAAGAAATGCCTTCCATATTAGAAACTGAAGTCATAATGGCTATAAAAACACAAAAAAGTGGCAAAGCACCTGGAGATGATAACATTTCGAACGAGCTACTGAAAGACACTTTAACCGTCATATCCGAACCTGTGACGCATCTATTCAACGAAATATTGGTTACTGCACAAATACCGACGCAATGGACGAAGTCCACTATCGTCCTGTTACACAAAAAGGGAGACAAAAATGAAATAAACAACTACAGACCTATATCTCTAATGTCCAATCTATACAAAGTGTTTTCAAAAATAATACTTGACCGAATAACGAAACACCTAGAAGAGAATCAACCAAGAGAACAAGCAGGGTTTCGCGCCGATTATTCTACCATCGATCATATTCACGTAGTGAAACAGATCATCGAAAAACTTAACGAATATGGCCAACACTACTACATGGCATTCGTCGATTACAATAAGGCATTCGACTCTCTGAGTCATACCTATATCTGGAAGACACTAGAAAACCAAGGCGTAGAAAGCAAATATATACAAATCGTAAAAGAAATATACAAAAACTCTACAGCAAAGGTCCAACTTGAACAGCAAGGAGAAGAATTTAGTATCCAGAGGGGTGTCAGGCAAGGTGATCCACTTTCCCCAAAACTTTTCACGGCAGTGCTAGAAAATATATTCAGAAAGGTAGACTGGGAAGATTTTGGAATAAATGTAAATGGAAAAAACCTAAATCACCTAAGATTCGCGGACGATATTGTGTTATTCTCAGAGAGACCTGACAAACTACAAACCATGCTACAACAATTAGATAATGAAAGCAGGAAAGCAGGTCTATCAATGAATCCAGCGAAGACTAAAGTTATGACAAATGCTAATGCTAAGGAAAACATAGAAATAGAGATAGAAATGGGACAGTATGTTATCGAATATGTTGATGAATTTATATATTTGGGACAGCTGATATCAATAAAAGACCAATATTCAAAAGAAATTGACAGAAGAATAAGCAACACTTGGAAGCGTTACTGGTCGCTAAAAGAAATCGTTAAAAACGAAACAATACCAATGTCGGTGAAAAGCAAACTGTATAACACATGCATTCTCCCATGTCTCACTTATGGGTGTCAAACATGGCCTGTTACGACCAAGAACAAACAAAAACTTATGGTTTGCCAACGCAATATGGAGCGAAGCATGCTAAATATAAGGCTACGTGACAGGTGGACGACTTCAAAGATAAGGAAAAGAACAAAAGTAAGCGATGTTCTACGAAAAATAAAAACACTTAAATGGAACTGGACTGGTCACATTATGAGAACGAACCGAGAAAAATGGACGAAAGACGTTATGGAATGGTATCCAAGGAATGGGAAAAGGCAGAAAGGACGTCAAGTCAAGAGATGGGAAGATGATTTACCAAAAGGATGGAGAAGATTAGCTCGTGTCAGAGATGAGTGGAAGAAACTAGGGGAGGCCTATGTCGCAGGACAACCTGACCAACAAACCGGTTGCTGAAGAACGTTTTATTAAACTTATTTTACTAAACTAGATTTAAAAATTAAATTCATATACTTAAGTCAAAACTGTACTTACTGTATTTGGTCAGCGAATAAAGGCTTTTTTTATTTTTTTATTTATTTATTTATTTAATGGAACGAATGTATGGGAGAGGTTAGACTTAGGCATTTCCGAGAAAAAAAAGTCTAATTTTGAAAAACGAATACTGCCATCGTATTTAGTTATCAAATGCCTTCAATACTTGTGCTGACAAATTTCTTTCTATCTCTCGTATTTCGGGAGTTAATTGAGAAAGTGTGAAATTTTACTATGAAAATGACTGTATCGAACTCTCTGCCGTCTGATTCCGGCCTCGTTTCAAGTTGTGGGCTTTACTATCGTATCACGCATAACAAAAACTACATTTACTGCTAAGATACGTGGTGCGCCAAACGTGCACCTTCTGACATATAGGGTGATCTATTCTTTAACTGAATCGAGCTTTCTACCTCCTAAATCTGATCCTATTTTAAGTTGTGGTCTTTACTATCATAATACACTTACCAAGAGCTGCATTTAGTGCTAAGACACATGATGCGCCAAACGTGTATCTTATAAACAGGTTGATTTATATATTTTTTAACAAAAATTATATTTTGTCGTTATTATTTTAAGTATACTGGTTTCAACAATGATTGATAGTAAAAATCATTCTATTGTATCTCATACAGTAGCTTTAGTGTGTGACATATGCAAGGTTAGTCCTAAAGAAATGAATAATTTGGAGTTGGTAAAAGGGAAACCAGTAAACGAGGACATGCACAAATACGGCTTAAGCTCTCTTAACGCTTGGATTCGGTCAATGGAATGTTTTCTACACACTTCCTATAAATTCGACATAAAGTCAGCCACAACTTAAAATAGGATCAGATTTAGGAGGTAGAAAGCTCGATTCAGTTAAAGAATAGATCACCCTATATGTCAGAAGGTGCACGTTTGGCGCACCATGTGTCTTAGCAGTAAATGTAGCTTTTGTTATGCGTAATACGATAGTAAAGCCCACAACTTGAAACGAGGCTGGAATCAAACGGCAGAGAGTTCGATACAGTCATTTTCATAGTAAAATTTCACATTTTCTCAATTAACTCCCGAAATACGAGAGATAGAAAGAAATTTGTCAGCACAAGTACTGAAGGCATTTGATAACTAAATACGATGGCATTATTCGTTTTTCAAAATTAGACTTTTTTTTCTTGGAAATGCCAAAGTCCAACCTCTCCCATACATTCGTTCCACTGTGCGACGTGGCGCTAGTGGCTTCAGTCGGGTCGGCGGCATACCCGATAGTACGATGAGTACAGGTTGATGGTCCGACTGTAAGTCGTCGTCTATGACTTGGCAGTGTAGCCCTTGGTGGACTACTACGTCCAGCACATCGGGCATATAGTAGTAGTAGTAAAAACTACAATTTGAACGATCGTGGTGAACAGACGTGTCGAACATTTAATTAAAATAAACAAATAATCACTTGCGAAGTCCTGACCTAGTTTTAGTGCAATAGCCGTTAATTGCGCAAACTGTTGTAATGATCTAAACATTTTAGTTCTTTAGTCCAATACTAGATGGCGTTAGTAGACTCGACATAGAAGATAATTATCGCATACTAGACGATTGACAAGTGACGGTGGGAGGAAAATTATTGAGACCGGAGAAATGTCAATCGGTGAAAGACTAAAGTGAAACTAACGGTTGTTCCGTTATTAAATTCTGGAAATTCATTGTCATTGTTTGAAATTGATACAAAATAATTATAAGTCCAGGATTGTGAATTTGTGTGTGAATAGTGGCAGTAACGGGGTGAGTGTTGCGTCTACTTTGCGAAATGTAGGATAGATGATTGGAGATGTTTGGCAAGGCTGACGGTTATCATTTTGTCCTCAGCTTGCGGAAACGCCCTTAACGTACAGACATAGTGCGAGGTTAAGTCCGGCCTCAATTGGAAGGGCATCGTAGTGGTTCGCTACGAAGTACTGGACGAAGTATTGAACGACATATTCGCTACTGAGAAACCGTCTGGTCTCGGGGCATAGCATCGGATTTAAGAATATCGTGTCGCGGGTTCGATCCCACCTTGAGGACTTTTCTTTTTGTTTGTGCATTGTTCATTTTTGTTCAATGAATACTTGTTAGTTATCTTTATTTAATTTTGTTTTCCGGTGTTATTAATAAGTTTTAGTATGTTGCAATCTGGAAATAGATTGAGTTATTATTAAAAGTTGTGTAGACTATCCATGTTTTCTTTCACATTCAATTAGTTGGAACCCCGGTCATTACACTGTGTCGGAAATTAGGTTTGTGTAAAGTGTGTTTGTTTGATGACTATCCATGATAAGCAAGTAAAGAACCTGTTCACAATGGAGGACAGTCCCTTCAGCCCAAGAAGTAGGTGTGCCCGCTCCCCGCCGGTTACACCCGTGCCAGCAGACGTACCCGCTGGTCCCCCTCAAGCGCCGAGTCAAAGGAACAATGACCTCGATGCTATACCGATGGCAGAAGTCTAAAACTGGATGATTAACATTGAGCAGAGCCTGAAGGAGGTGTGCGCTATTGCAGCAGATGGCAAGCTGAACATGGACCAGAAATTGCGCATTAATGCCCTATGCCAGAAGGTTGGCCATGGGACATCACAAATGGCCGTCCAGTACCAGTCCATCAAAGCAAAAGCCGTCCAATTCCACCATGCCATTATAAATTTAGAAAATAAACTTGACCTTCCGCAGCAGCTACAGGAGCTTAAGTCGAGAATCGGGGATTCATTAAAACCTGCCCTAGGACCTTCCTTTTCTGATATGGTAAAGAAAGGTGCCAATAACTACATTCAGCCAATAAACTTAAGTTCACTGGCTATATATCCAAACGACAAATTGAAAAACAGTGATGAGACAAAATCTCTGGTCCAAAAAATTATTTGCCCCGAAAAAATGCAACTTCACGTGAGGGGCCTGCGCAAGACAAAAAATGGCGGAGTGATTATCAGCATCGATAAGAAGGACGACATTGAAAAGCTGAGACAATCGGTGCAGCTCACAAGATCGGGTCTAACCGTCGAAGAGCCTCATAAAAGAAAGCCCAGAGTAGTCATCATAGGAGTGCCGACATCCATGACAGAAAATGAAGTCTTTACATGCATGTACCGTTAAAACTTAGCCGAAAAGCTTCAGGACTGCAGTCTTGAGTCATTTTTGACCTCTATAAAGCTAAGTCATAAGTCAGGTAAGAAGGTCGCCGAGACCTGCAATTATATCGTAGAAGTATCTCCAGTCATTCGAAAAGCCCTGATGTCAAAGGAACGTGTATTTGTGAACTGGTCATCGTACCCTGTCAGAGACTTTACTTTAGTCACACGCTGCTATAAGTGTCAGCAGTATGATCACGCTGCAAAGTCATGTCGACAGACATCTTACACCTGCGGCCACTGTGGTGATCAAGGTCACTCGATCAAAGATTGTCCAAAGAAGGCAAATGAACCAAAATGCGCTACTTGCTCGCATTAAAAAAGTCAGACAAACACATAACGGGCGCTACTGACTGCCCGGCAAAAATAATGGCTGAAAAACGATACATCAATTCTATTGATTACGGAGGCGCCTAAGAGCGCCGTTTATAAGTAATTTTTTAGACCTTTTACTTACTTTTTTTTTTTTTTTTTTCGCTTTCTATTCTTTTATTAAACTAACATACTTAAATAATAAAAATAATAAATATTAAACTAACATACATAAGTAAATTGGGTTACATTGGATATCACAGATATCAAGCATACCCCAACAAAATAAAACAAAGAAGGAACTATCTGGCATTTTATTGAAAAAATTAAATTTTAAAATTATCAGGATTAATAGTAGAAAAAGTAAAATAGACCTTATATTTAATATTATAATGTAAAGAGTATTCATAATAATAATTAGCATCAGTTCCAGCAGGTAAATTTATAGAATCAAAACTAATATAGGCTTTACCAGCATGATTATTATTAATAACATCAGGACTACCCATTGCAACAACTAACTCATCAATACGAGTCTTAGCATTCAGAATCGAGGTCTCCACACGTTTTTTGCATCGTGGATAATAAGTCCACTTAATCTGACAACCCCTTTTCAATGGAGTTCGTTTAACATTTTCATAAGAACCAGTGATCTCAGGCGTCCCAAATGACCCATAATACATACATAATAATATAACTACACAATTCAAAACTGTCTTGAGTAAACAATGGGTCCACACGTAAATCATTAAAATGTTTATTAATTACCTCAACCTTACCCATATCATAATATCTATTCAACTCAAAATTATGCACTACATACTCAATTTTATTAATTATAAACATTCCATACTGATTTTGTAAATATCTGCCTGCAGAGTTACTTCCACAAGCATACATACTAAAAAAAGGCATTTCGCCATATCTAACATCATAATTCGTAAGACCAAACTTCCAATCATTCATTTGAATAGATGCGCCTGAATACATATATTTCATAATACGTCCAGGGACAGAAAAAACACTCTTCACAGGCGGACCATACAAAAAATCTTTACGACGATGACGTAAGCGGGGACGCCTCATCTTCCGACGGTACATATACGGTTTCTTGCGACCCAGGCGGCGTTTCCGATTCTATATTATGATAAACACAGTAATTAATGACTTAGATAATTTAAGATATTGTTTGCATTGTTCTGCTTCAAAAACTTTAGTCTGAATCCAAGTCTAAAGTTTGTGAAGCAGAACAATGCAAACAATATCTTTCCGACTATAAAACTCCGTTAACCATACTAACACAAAATATTCGTAGCATATTTAAGAATTTTGATAATTTTTGCACTTTTCAACAACGGATAAACATGAATTGTGACATAATTGTCTTGACTGAATGTTGGCTTGCCAAGCAATATAATATACCACTAATCACGGGATATAATATGTACAAAAGTCGTATAAATTTCAATCAAAATGATATGGTGCTCGTTTATGTCAGAAACAATCTGAATGTCTCCGTTGAGGAACCTAATATGGTCGACTGTAACAGTTTGTTAGTTAAAATTGGATCAGAATTTGCGATATTAGCAATATATCGGCCTCTCTCCTTTAAAAATATCAGCAATTTTACTAACTCTCTGAATGACACCTTGCGGAACCTGTCATCCTTCAAAACACGTTTTTAAATCTGGGGGCAGTAAAGACACCAACTATTATAGACCAGTATCTGTGCTGCCGGTGTTCAGCAAGGTTTTCGAAAAGGTAATGCTCAATCAAATGCTTAATCATTTTAACACCAACCAAATGTTACACGATCAGCAATATGGTTTCACCAAAGGACGTTGTACGACTGACGCCAGTGTCACCTTATTAAAACACATTTTTACAATGTGGGAGGAGGCCCAAGATGCCATAGGAATCTTTTGTGACCTCTCCAAGGTATTTGACTGCGTAAATCACAAAACCTTACTCTTAAAACTTGAGCATTACGGACTAGATAAACTTGCGCTCAGTTTAGTAAAATCTTATTTAAATGATAGACAACAGCAAGTTCAAATAAATGGTGTCAATTCACTCGGTTTAAATGTAAAAATGGGTGTTCCACAAGGCTCGATATTGGGTCCTTTCCTCTTTTTAGTATATATTAATGATCTACCCCATTTATTAAAAAACCAACCACAAATGGTGTTATTTGCTGACGATACTTCCTTAATTTTTAAAATAAATAGACGTGCATCAAATCTTGACGACGTAAATAACGCCCTACTGCAGGTCCAAAATTGGTTCACTGCTAATAATTACGTATTAAATGGGAAAAAAACTAAATGCATGAGATTTGCTTTACCGAATGTTAAAAGTAGTGATTGTGACATAATATTGAATAGGGAGAAACTAGAATTCGTCGATAAGACTGTTTTCCTGGGGATCACACTCGACTCAAGGCTGCAATGGGGTCCTCATTTAACATCTCTTGCAGGACGGCTAAGTTCAGCAGCATATGCTGTGAGGAAAATCCGTCAATTCACTGATGTAGATACCGCGAAGCTAGTCTATTTCAGTTACTTTCATAGTATCATGTCTTACGGTATTTTACTATGGGGACGGGCTGCAGATATCGAGTCTATTTTTATTCTGCAGAAAAGAGCTATCAGAGCAATATATGGCCTCCGTATGCGCGATTCTTTAAGGGAACTGTTTAAAGATATTAACATCATGACGGTACTTTGTCAATATATCTACGAAAACATCATGTACGTAAGGAAAAATCTAAGTCTTTTTAATAAAAGAGGTGAAAAATACAATTATAGGACTAGGAATAGGGACCAATTAGTTCAACCGGGCTTCAGACTGGCTAAAGTAGACTCATCCTTCATGGGGTACTGTTTAACATGTTACTATAAAATACCTCCCCACATACTCCAACTGAATGAAACAAAATTTAAATCTTGTATAAAACGCACACTATGCCGCCAAGCATATTATAAATTGGGGGATTACATCACTGACAAAAATGCTTGGCTCAGCGCTGGTCCAGCTCCACAGGGCGCAACAACTAATTGATTAGCATACGAAAATATTGTTGGAGCTGCTGAAGATTGTAAAAACTATCTTTACATTGTATAAATTCAATCTCCTAGTATTGTATAACTGCATAGCACATGTGTGTGAGCACTATGTACTTACCTAAGTACTTTAAAGCTACCATTTACTAGGTACGTCTTTCATTGACTTGAATGTTCCCTGGTGGCTGAAAGCATGTCATGCTCACTTTAATGTCTCGCTGGTGGTGGCATGTGTGTTGGATCATTAAGTTCCCTTCAAAATGGTTGAGCTGAATGGTACTAATCCATGCGTCATGTCCGTGAACAGGCGCCATCAGTAGGGACTGGTCATCTCTTAGCTGCCACGGCTTATTTTGATTTATTTTAATTTTTGAATTGTTTTGTATCTTTTTTTATTTTATTTACGGACTCTTTTAACCTGCACGTTTTTCCACATTGTACTCACATGTATGATTCCAACATGAATGATGTAAACAACATATTGTAACAATATTCTGATTTAAAAGAGTGTCCGTGGAGTTTCTTGCCCGTTCTTCTCCATAGGAACCTACTACGCTTTGGAATGGGCAACTAGCTTCATATTTTCTGACTGACCGACCCTTTGAAAATTCAAAAGTGCCTGTAATTGGTTTATTTGAAATAAATGCTTTGAGTTTGAGTTTTGAGTTTGAGTTTTGAGTTTGATATTAATATTAATATTCTTCCAGGAAGTGCTGATGCATCTGCTCAGGGCTACCTCAACCTATACGCCTTTCAGGGCACACAATTTTCCTATACATCAAAGTGGCTCCTGCTTGGACCATATGCTTAAATTGAATTTCCCTTCACTTGCACTTGTTGTTAACTCAACAATAACCGATCACAATGCTGCCCTATTAATCATAAACTGTAAATTACCTAAACACAACACTCGCACAATTTCTAAATTAAACATAAATAAACTTGAAGAAGATTTACGCGTAATTCAGAAAAATACAGTCATATCACGATTGAGCCGCAAAAATTGCAACATAAAACCCTGGATCACGACAGGCCTTATTCGTTGTATGAAACAAAGGGATAAACTGCACATGAAGGCTAAATCTCAGCCAGATAATCGAATATTGCAACTGTCGTACAAAAGGTATCGTAATTTCTGTAATGATCTCCTCAAAAAGGTTAAAAGCAACTACGATAAAACTGCACTGGAAAAGGCTGAAACAAATAGTAAACAGATCTGGAAACATATTCAAAACATAACATATACCTCGAAAGAAAATGAGTCATCTTCAGGTTTATTAAAAGCGCATTCGACACCGCTGACATCTGCTAACTTAATAAATAAATTCTTTGTTAACGTCGGAAAGAATGTGGCAGAAATAAATCGGGTTCAATCACACTATCTAACAAGCACGCATTTTGCATGTAACCATACCTTAACATCCTTCGCCCTGCTAGATACTGACGAAACTGAGGTAGAAAGAATAATCATGACTTTGAAAGACGACTGTGCAGTTGGTTGGGATAATAATATCGAATACAATCATCAAACAATTCAAGCATATTTTAGTACCACCACTGGCTTATATTTTCCGAATGTGCCTGTCTTTGGGTCTTTTTCCCGAGTGCCTCAAAAAAGCAGTTACTATCCCAATATACAAAACAGGCAGTAAACCGCAAGTAACAAATTATAGACCAATTTCTTTACTGCCTTCTATGTCAAAAATTTTGGAAAAAATCGTAAATAAAAGATTGTTTAAATATCTGGAGGATAAATCAATTTTGTCGGAGCGTCAATATGGATTTAGACCTAAAATTTCAACTGCCGATGCCGTACATCATCTGACTGGCTATCTAGCCCAGGAACTTGACAAGGGTAACCACACAGTAGGGGTTTTCCTGGACCTTGGCAAGGCTTTTGACACAGTCTCCATTCCTATTCTGTTGCGCAAGCTTGAGACGGTGGGCATACGAGACATTCAATGGAAACTTCTTAAAAGTTCCTTAGAAGACCGAACGCAGTGCGTAAAGATTGGCCATGTTCTTAGCGCAGACGAAAAAAACATGTCCTTTGGTGTGCCCCAAGGAAGTATTTTAGGGCCTACTCTATTATTGATATACATAAATGACCTTTGTAATCTAAACCTAGAGCACGGCATTATAATATCCTACGCTGACGACACTACCCTCCTTTTTTCTGCTGAGTCGGAACATGAAGTCTACAAGTTTGCGCAATACGGTTTTAATATTGTAAATAAGAGGCTTCAACATAACTATAAAGCGATGCTCAAGGTGTCTACTTGCCGCCCTTTCCTTTTTCCTACTAACCTACTCTATGAATCCTGTAAAATACTAACAGCTCGACAGTTATTCATAATGAGCATTGTATTAAAACAACACGCAGCCCTCTCCTACAGCACTGAATTTACTAAAAAGAGACGGAAAGACATAGTTTGCCCTACAAAAAGTACAAAACATGCTTTTTCAGCCAAATTATTTGTCTTCCTAGGACCATTACTTTATAACAGACTAAATGCGAGAGCCAAAATTTATTCAGTTAATTATAATAATTGTAAAAGAACTCTCAAAGAAGCTCTTCAAAGTATGTCCTATGAAGATACAGAGAAATTATTAGTTGTACTTAAGTATTTTTTTTTTGTACTAATTAAGTTTAGCTAAGTTAGGTTTTGTAAGTATTAAGATTTTATATTTATTTTTTGTGTATTTACACCTTTTTACATACCTATAGATGACTAGATTTTTATATTTAAGTATGTGATTATTTAGAAATACTATGCCTTGCCTCGCCTGAAACACAGGATGACCTAGTTCAGGCACATAAAACTGTTGGATTTTTCGTAGATTTAAGCAAATTTGTATTATTATTATATTATATGACCTATGACGGTCAGCGTCTCTGGGCCAGACACCGTGTAGCCACGGGCTTCCGCATCCGCAAAGAGTCGTCTCCCCTCGGTATTAATAATGTTAGAATTCCACGCTGGGTGTTTACAATTTAAATCCCCGGCGAGGAAGGTAGCGTGTCCGGAACAAGTTAACAAGGCCCGCAGCTCTGTCAGGTCCAGGTGTGCTGCGGGCGGCTTGTAACAAGCGTAAATGTCCATGTCCTGGACATGGACATTTACACCGCTGGGTTTTCAGCTACATAATGTAGCTGAACACCCAGCGCATAAAAAGTGTTGAGTGTCGACGGGGGGATTTCCTGCTGGACGACCCTTCGTCTAACTAGTACTACCAAGCCGCGGTATGTACTTATGTCCGACCGTTCGTCCTTCCTGTAAGTGAGGTATCCTGGGAACTTAATCCTGTCAGCAGGTTCCAGTAGTGTCTCACTTATAAGCGCCACATCGATGTCCTGCTCCCGCAGGAGATGGCGGAGTGGGGCGACCTTACTCCTAAGGCCGCGGGCGTTCCAGTGAATCACTCTTACCGGCCTAGCCATGATACAACGTTAGTAGCGTTGCCAGGCCGTCAAGGATGACCGTCTCTACGTCCTGTCCCTGTCTGGCCTTTATTAAGTCCATCAGAAGTGTAATGGCGCAGGTGGTAAATTCCTTATGTTGTTGCGTCGCGACGCTAGCGCCGCCGCTCGCAGAGCCGGTGAACTTAGTCTGTTCAACATTCTGCCGCTGCGAGCGCGTGGCGCTAGCCGCGACCGCGGCGGTGACTCGTTTACTAGCGAACCTACGCGTTTGCGCGCTTTGCCGCTGCTCGAAACTGGCGCTAGTAGTAGGTTCGCTACTTATCTGTTTGCACTCTCCTGTTACCACCTGTGTTCGCCATGTGCGGGGGCAGGATCGGCCAGAGGGGTGACTTCCTGTGTCGCCGGGGGGGGGGGGTTTCTTCTCATTCTTCCCGCGGTTTCTCTTCCTCCGCCTTGAGGAGGAGGCTTAGGTCCGTGGAGTGGGTTCGTTAGCTGGCGCCATAAGCGCCTCAACGTGCCGCTCTTGCGTGGGCACCTCCGCGGCCAGCTTTGGCCGGTGAGTGGCCGTGGATGTCACCGTACCCGCTCGCTTGTTCCGGATTTCTGCCTGGAACACAGGGCACTTGATGCTGCATGCGGGGTGCAGGCCACCGCAGTTAATGCAGGTGGCCGGCTCCTCACGCGGGCGCGGACAGTCTCGTGCCGCGTGCTCCCCTCCACACCGCACACAAGCGAGCGGACGGTGGCACTGGGGCGAACTGTGCCGGAAACGTTGGCACCGGTGGCATTGAGCGGGCCCACGCTTACTCCGCCAGGCCTCTATCTTGACACCATGCATATTCATGAATACCGTGGTGTAGACAGTCCGGACGTCGGGTGATTTCTTTAAAATCGCGTGGAATACGCAGCCGGGTCTTCCTTGCGCGTCTTTTATATGGCGCACATACACCGGCTGGTATCCCAGCGATCTAAGCTCCTCCTCTATCTCCTGGGGGTCTGTGTCAGCTGGTAGCCCCCTGATGGCGACCTTCATGTTCTTATCCGCCGGTAGCGAAGCGAACCATGATACGCCGGTCTCTTTTTCCAGGCCGGACAGGTACCTCTGTACCAACCTGTACTCCTTCTCGCTGTCTGGGTTAAACCGGACACCGTTCCCGTACGCGCGCTAGGAGGCCGGCCTAGTTTTGCCGCTATGGCTCGGAAGTGAGCGGCTCAGTTCGGTAGCTTTTCAACTACCAACGGTGGGAAGCGCCATCTTCTTTGCCTTTGTTGCCACCGCGCATCAATAAGAAGGTGTCGGTGTCGTAGATAGCTCGAACGTCCGGGATCCTCTTGAGAATGGCGTGGAATACAAAGCCAGGTCGTCCCTGTGCGCCTTCGATATGGCGCACATACTCCGGCTGGTACCCCATACCGGATAGGACGACGAGTACAGGTTGATGGTCCGACTGTAACTCGTCGTCTATCAAAATCAAAAATCAAAATCAAAATATTTTATTTCACATAAGCCTACATGGGCACTTATGAAACGTCAGAAGCTAGGTGCACGGTTCCAATTGGTCGTTTCCTATGGAGAAGAGCCGGCAAGAAACTCCATGGTTACTCTTTTAAAAGATAATTGGCTTTTACAATATTTTTGAATTACAGTGTTAATAGTTATAGGAGGACGGTGTAGGCCTTTCAAAAAGTTTTAGGAAAAGTCTACAATCCACTAAGCCTATAACGTTCTCACATTCACAAGGTAGAAAAGAATCTATATAAGATAAACATGAAACTACAAATAAAAACCTATTTAAACCAAATTATATGATTGCCATTACAACTGTAACAAATCTGAATAATTAACTTGTCGGCAAAAGCCACTAATAAAGAGTTGAAATTGAATTGTCGGTATAAAATGTCAAATAATATTATTATGTATGTCAGGGATGAATGTAAAAATAAACATGATAATTTGGGAGCGGTTAATAGAATCTTACACAATTATGGCGTTAATGAGGTACCAGGGAAGCCACATGTGCAGAAGGAATTATTGCCAAACTTCCTTGTCTTCAACGTAGTCTTTAATCTTATAATATGCTTTTTTGATAAGGACACGTGATGTGGGTGAACTGGGTTTGAACTTACCATCGCTAAGTTCTGTAACCGACTTTGGCAATTTATTATAAAAGCGGATACTGTTTATAAGAAACGACTTACTAGTTTTAGCTAATCTAAATTTGGGTATCACAATTTCATGTCTACTACGTGTATTTATATTATGGAAGTAGCTTCTTTTTTTGAAGAGTCCTAAGTTTTTGCGAACATACAAAATACTTTCTAAGATGTATAAAGAAGGCAGAGTGAGTATATCAATTTATTTGAATTTATTTCTAGACTCACGGGGACTCATTTTATAGATCGCGCGAACTGCCCACTTTTGCAACATGAAAATTAAATCTACGTCAGCTGCCGATCCCCACAGCAGAACGCCATAAGACATAATACGCAAAGTATACTAACCTAGCTGTGGCTATATCAGATAACTGCCTTATTTTTCTTATTGCATATGCAGCTGAACTTAATCTGCCTGAAAGAGCTCTAATGTGGGCGCCCCATTGCAATTTCGAATCTAGAGTAAATCCTAGAAATACAGTTTCCGTAATAGCATCTAATTTCTTGCCATCAAGTTTTAAATTTAGTCCTACTTGAGGAACATTAGGTAATGAGAACTTAAGACATTTAGTTTTGTTCGCATTAAGTAAAAGATTATTAGCTGCGAACCATTTCGAAAGAACTGCCAGACTATCGTTGAAATGTAAGACATCCGCATCTTCCCTATCTATTTTAAAAATAAGAGAAGTGTCATCGGCGAATAGAATTATATCCGATAAGTAAGCCATCATGTAAGCAAGGTCATTAATATAAACTAGAAATAGGAAAGTGCCATGAATCGAACCTTGAGGCACGCCCATTTTAACAAGAGACCCCAAGGACGTCGCCCATTAACATTTACCTTTAGCTGCCTGTTTGATAGATAGGAAAGAACAAGATCAGCAGCTTGTCCACGAATACCGTAGTGGTGTAATTTACAGATCAGTGTATTGTGGTCAACGCAGTCAAACGCTTTTGAGAGGTCACAGAAAATGCCAATTGCATCCCAGGACTGCTCTCAGGATTCCAAAATGTGACTGATGAGTTTCACTCCTGCGTCAGTCGTCGACCTACCTTTCGTAAAACCAAACTGATGACTGTAAAATACCATTTGAATTAAAATGTGCCAACATTTGGTCTAGCATGATTTTTTCATATATTTTGCTTAATGCTGGTAACACAAATATTGGTCTATAATTAGAGGGATCACTCTTGTTCATGGCAACACAAGATGTCACATTTTTTATCTGTGTAAAAATTGCTGTCAAATCGCTCTCTTCCGTTTCCACCCGTTGGCCCGACATGAGGCGTGTAAATTGTAAAAGTGAAGAAATATAATATTGTGTTAACAACAAGCTGTTTTAATAATAAAATACAGTCCACGAAGTTAACATTGATCATTTCGAGCCGTCGGCAGTTTGCAACGAGAACAATCTTCACGGCGAGTACAATCGGCGATATTCGCTGCGAGAACACGCGGCGCAATATAAGGTGGCGAAGGTGGATCACACAAGCCTGTGCATACCTACAAGTTTTATAAGACTTGCCGCTATTATTGTAAGTACACGGCGGGTACATTCAGCGAGTTGCTGCGAGGCCACGCGATGCAGAAGACGGCGAACGTGGAGCATACAAGCTATACAAGTCTTGTTATAATATTAGTACACGGCGAGTACTCTCACAGAGTACATTTTTATATAGTACTATACAAGACTTGCGATAATTCGATAATTGCATTATTGGAACGGCGTCGTGATCCGGTCCGCTGGCATTGGATTGGTGCAAAAGTGCGGGGAGGTTGGTACTACTGGAGTTCGGCGGGCAGCGTCCACAACGTGCGCGCACCCTAGCGGCCATCTTATTCTGCGCGACAAACGACAAAGACGCCTGAGTTGAAGTTCTCCGAAAATAACATTTTTACTGCAATTTTGTTTTGAAGCGGTTACTAGTGTTTTAAACCTAGTCATTATTGTAATACAGTCTGACAATTTTGTTGTGTTAAGCTGTTAATTAAGCTGTGCTGATCAGATGGATGACTTATTGAAAAAGTGGCGAGTAAGCAGGGGATATTCTAAAGGTACAATCACCAGATTACATTCTTTTGTGGCCGAGTTGAACGAATTAAATATAAGCTCAGTTGAAGCGCTGATAACTAAGAGTTGTTTGTTTCTGTAGTGAGGCAGACGCTAAGCGCTCTGCACAATATGAAAGCAGAGGTGGAAGCTTGGGACTCTATCCTACTGGGCATCTTGGTGCGCAAGCTGGACCTCTACAGCTCCCGGTCCTATCAGCTGGAGCGAGATCAAGAGCTGGACCCTACGGTTGAGGATTTTTTAGCATATTTGGACAGGCGAGCCCTTGCTCTAGAGAACACGGATATCCGGACAGAGCAAGCAGAAGGTGGAAAGCGGCCGGGTGCTACCATGCCACCAGGAAAGAGTAAGGTAGCTCTAGCAGCAACAGCCAAGACAGCAATGGAATGCCTCTACTGTAAGTGTTCAGATCATAATTATATTCATGTCCAAAATTTAAATTACAGTCTAGCAAGGAGAGAGTCTCCTTTGCAAAAGAAAAAACTTTATGCAACATATGTTTAAATTCACACCCTGGCAAATGTAAATACCACTTTAGGTGTGGGCAGTGCAAGAAAACTCATAATACGCTGCTGCATCTAAATGAGGAAGTCAGTCCAGGTCCAGTGGTCCTCCTATCCGGAGGCCCTGCTAATAATATTTTAATTCCTACAGCACGGGTAAAGCTGTTTGCAAAAGATGGACGAGAGTTGCATATAAAGTGCATACTAGACTCAGGTTCTCAGGTATCGCTGATCACTACAAAGGCAGTGAAGGTCTTAGGATATACTCCTGAGCGAAATGATATTAACCTCATTGGTGTGACAGAAAGCCAGAACAAAGTCAGCTATTGTATTCCATTAAAAGTAAATTTTTGACATCCCAATTTAATACTCTAATCAACTGTCATGTAGTAGATAAATCACTTGTAACTTACTTCAATCACCAGTCAGCTTAGAAGGTATACAAATCCCTGCTGGTGTCACTTTGGCAGATACAACTTTTAACCAACCTTCGGAAATAAATATGCTAATTGGTGCTGATATATTTATCCAGGTCCTCCTGCCGCTTGAAGAACCTCAGCGCTTGCATGCATGCAGTGATCTGGGTGACCAGCAGCAATCTACATATCCAGGCATCATAAACACGAAGTTTGGTCATGTCATTGCCGGAGCAATGGCATCTAACATCATGAAAAATCAGGTTGTATCTCTAATTTTTACAAAGTGCGAAACTGACGTAAGTGACAGTGTCAGGAAGCTTTGGGAGGTGGAGAGCGTTCCGGAGTTGCTAGTAGAAAGGGATTCAGAGCAAACATTAGCTGAAAATATCTTTATAAATTCAGTAAAACTTGAAAATAAAAAAATCACTGTTGATTTACCTTTGAAGCTAGAAACCTGCAAAATAAATGAGACTCTAGGGAATTCATTTGACCTAGCTTTACACAGGTTTCTCAGTCTGGAAAAAAGACTGCGAAGCAACATAAATTTACTTACTGATTATCAAAAGTTCATAGATGAGTACATAGAGCTTGGTCATGGGCACTTTGTTGATATTGGCTCTTACAATTTCTATGAAGATCCTATTTATTTTGTGCCACATCATGCGGTTATAAATGAGCAAAGAAAAAGCACCCGTACTAGGGTTGTGTATGATGCTTCCATGAAAACTAGTAAAAGGATCTCATTGAACGATATTTTATTGAATGGGCCTACAGTACAGAAAGAATTATTTGATATTGTTTTGTTATTTCGATTTGGAGAATTCACTTTGAATTCAGATATTAAGAAAATGTTCCGCAATATACTGGTAAACCCGGAACACACTTCGCTCCAGAACATTCTCTGGCGTGACGACCCTAGTCAGGCTATAAAACGTATGCGTCTTGACACTGTCACTTATGGTGTGAAGTCTTCAAGCTATTTGGCAACACGCTGTTTACTTGAGCTTGCACAAAGGCATGAGCATGAACTACCGCTAGCATCATTTATAGTTAAAAATTGTATTTACGTTGATGACGTAATTTATTCGTGTTCCGATTTGCATAAATTGCTTGAAGCTAAACGGCAGTTATGTGAAATGTTAAGCTATTGGAGCTTTAGTTTGCATAAGTGGGTTTCTAACACACCTTCTGTTCTCTCTGACATACCAGAGGTTGAACAACAATTCAGCGAGCTTGACCTTGAGAAGGGCAACTATAATATGAAAGCTTTGGGGCTTACACTTGATGTTCAAAAGGATTGTTTTAAAATAAACAGCCCAGAACCATTTGATGAAAATATAATGACAAAAAGGGGAGTTCTTAGCTATATATCAAAGTTCTATGATCCCATGGGTTTTGCTAGTCCGATTGTAATTAAGGCCAAAAATATGGTCACATAATATTGGATGGGATGAGCTTATACCTAATGAGCTGGTCGACGAGTGGCTTCAATTTGCTAGAAGCTTAGCTGCCATGCATCCTATCAATTTAGGCCGACACATCCCAACCATAGGCGCAGCAGCAGTCCAGCTGATTGGCTTCGCGCATGCCTCCAGCACGACGGGGTACGGGTGCTGCATATACCTACGCGTAGACTCGTTGCGGAAAGGTAACTCCGTGCGAGGGCCACTACAAAACCTACATCCATTCATGGATACAGATGGCCTGATCAGGGTAGGCGGCCGTTTAGACAATTCGGATATACCGATTGCGCAAAAACATCCTATCATTCTACCTCGAGAATCTCGAATAACAGAACTTATCATACAGAGTGAACATGTAAGGTGCTAGGAGTGACTTAGGTCCAGCATGCAATAGCATGCTGGACCTAAGTCACTCCTAGCTAACTTAAATCAGAAATACTGGCTAATTAATAGCATGCGACAAGTAAAAAAAGTTACTCATAAATGCTAGGTTTGTTTTAGGCTCAAAGCTGGTGCAGCGAAGCAATTAATGGGATCCTTGCCTCAACACCGTGTGACATCATGCAGACCATTTCAAAAAGTAGGCATGGACTTCGCTGGGCCAATCCAAGTCAAGAATTCGCGTGTAAGAAAAGCTTTAGTCGGTAAAGGTTATGTATGCGTATATGTATGTTTTGTAACAAAGGCAATTCACTTAGAGTTGACTTCAGATTTGACAACTGATGCGTTCCTAGCGTCTTTTAAAAGGTTCATCAGTAGACGTGGTTTGCCCAGCGGCGTATTTTGCGATAACGGTGGTTGTTTTCGTGGGGCAAGGAACCAGCTAGCTGAGCTGTACAAGCTTAATAGTTCTGCTGATCACCAGACGCTTGTGCAAGCTTATGCCGCGAAAGAAGGCATTAAGTTTCATTTTACGCCTAGTTATGCACCGGTATTTGCAGGGCTTGCAGAAGCGGCTGTGAAAAGTATGAAGTACCATTTGAAAAAGATTGTATTAGACGCTGTATTAACTTATGAGCAGTTACACACTGTTTTATGTCAGATAGAGGCCGTGCTTAATTCGCGCCCTATTTTACTTCTCTCTGAAGATGTCAATGATTACTGTTACCTGACTCCCGGCCATTTTCGTATAGGCACAGCCCTAACTATGTACCCTGAAGTAGATAATTCTGTAACCACAGCAAATAGACTGGGGTTCTGGCAACAATGTATACAATTACAACAAGGATTTTGGAAAGCTTGGTATAAATATTATTTAAATACTTTACAGAATATAAATAAATGGTGTCAATCTATGCCTAATGTAAGTGCACTTGTACTTATTAGAGAATCTAATGTTCCTCCTTTGGCGTGGCCTATGGCACGTGTAGTGAATGTATTTCCTGGAAATGATGGCAAGGTTCGGGCCTTGCAGCTAAAAACTGCTAATGGTAAATTATACACTAGGTCATTGCAAAGCATAAGTGTACTACCTATTGAAAAATAATTTTGTTTAAGTTAAAAAAAAAAGGGTAATTTTGTTTATGTTTATTAAAAGAAAAGTAATTTGTTTATGTTTATTCAACTATACTTATACCTAAATGTGGTAAGTCTTACAAAGGTGGTCCACTCAATGTATCCGACATAAAATACCTCCAGACACGATTTTTTTTTTTTACCAATTAATATAATAGGTACAAAGAAAAATAAATATTGCATTAGAATTCTGAAACATCCTGTTATTAATGTTTACGTATCAAACGGTAGAACATACCTACGCAGCGCACGGGTCGAGTAGATCATTCCAATACCGAAAGCCAATCAAGCATAGTCCACGTCTGGTCCAGCTCTAATGCTATCCTTTGAGTAGAGCCGCGCGTGTCACGCCCCGCCCCTTTCACTCGAAAAATAAGTGAAGGTCAATCTCGCAGCGTCTCAGTTGCGGCCGAATACCGGAAGTGGAAGTGCGCGCGCGCTACCGGATATCAAACGTTGTTCGCGATCGTTACAGTGCAAGGAGTGAAATGAGGAGCTATCGATACTCGAATATCGAGTACCTACAAATGGTGCGCCTGTACGCAGTGAGTGGTGACAATTTACGGAGAGCAAAGAGATTGTACGCTGCACCAAATAATCTGGAAATGTTACGCAACCGAGGTGTGATCAACCCGCAAGTGCCAGGACTGCAATTTCAGTAACTACATATCTTTTGTTTGTTATTTGCTAGGTTAGTAGACATGAGTCAAATTTTTATCTTCAATAGGGTCGAACGAAGACAAATTGATCAGTTATTGAAATCGACCATATGTTTGTAACTTTCTTTTTTATTAATCTGCACTTACTATGTACCTACGTATCTAACACAACTTAGTTTTGGTTTTATTAAGAATTAATTATGTTTCTGACGGTCCTAAGCCCGTACCAAGTATGAAGGAAGAATTGGAATTAAATAGCTTTTATGTACAAACTGCTACGTAATGAGAATATTAAGCGGCGAATCGCGCCAGTATTTAAGAGCCTTTAGGATTGCAATAGTAAGAAACACATTTTTGCAATAGGGGGAATGAACTCTGTTAAAGATGCCGCCGCTTCAGTCCGTGCCGCCTTTGGAACACAACGCTCGGACCGCGCTCATAACAGGGTGTTTCAAACTACGTCATGCGTCTCACTATTGATTTTTTTTTTTTTAATTACTCAAATGTTCATAAATACTTATCTTTTTTTTATGAATGTGTAGTAGTCATTGCATACATGAAGTGGGCTGCGGATGAAAGACGATTAAAATGCCACGGTGTATACTAGGTCATTGCAAGCATAAGTGTATTTCCTATTGAAAAGTAATTTTCTAATAAATTAAGATGTGTTTATGTTAATTTAAGCTAGATTCCTAGATGTGTGTTCTATTTCTATATTTAAGAAAAGTAATTTTCTAATAATTAAGATGTGTCTATGTTAATTTAAGTTGGATGCCTAGATGTGTGTACAATTTCTATATTTAATTATAAAAATTAGTTCGCAGTCAACAAATTGTAACATAAAACCCTGGATCACGACAGGTCTAATTCGTTGTATGAAACATAGGGATAAACTGCACATGAAGGCTAAATCTCATCCAGATAATCCAATATTGCAATTGTCGTACAAAAGGTATCGTAATTTCTGTAATGATCTCCTCAAAAAGGTTAAAAGCAACTACGATAAATCTGCACTGGAAAAGGCTGGAACAAATAGTAAACAGATCTGGAAACATATTAAAAATATAACATATACCTCGAAAGAAAATGAGTCATCTTCAGGTTTATTAAAAGCGCATTCGACACCGCTGACATCTGCTAACTTAGCAAATAATTTCTTTGTTAACGTCGGAAAAAATCTGGCAGAAAGAAATCGGGTACAATCACACTACCTAACAAGCACGCTTTTTGCATGTAACCACACCTTAACATCCTTCACCCTGCTAGATACTGACGAAAATGAGGTAGAACGAATAATCATGACTTTGAAAGACGACTGTGCAGTTGGTTGGGATAACATATCGAATAAAATCATCAAACAATTCAAGAATATTTTAGTACCACCACTGACTTATATTTTTCGAAAGTGCCTTTCTTTGGGTATTTTTCCCGAGTGCCTCAAAAAAGCAGTTATTGTCCCTGTATACAAAACAGGCAGTAAACAGCAAGTAACAAATTATAGACCTATTTCTTTACTGCCTTCTATGTCAAAAATTTTGGAAAAGATAATAAATAAAAGATTGTTTAAATATCTGGAGGATAAATCAATTTTGTCGGAGCGTCAATATGGATTTAGACCTAAAATTTCAACTGCCGATGCCGTACATCATCTGACTGACTTTCTAGCCCAGGAACTTGACATGGGTAACCACACAGTAGGAGTTTTCCTGGACCTCGCCAAGGCTTTTGACACAGTCTCCATTCCTATTCTGTTGCGCAAGCTTGAGTCAGTTGGCATAAGAGGCATTCAACTGAAACTTCTCAAAAGTTATTTAGAAGACCGAACTCAGTGCGTAAAGATAGGCAATGTTCTCAGCGCAGACGAAAAAAACACGTCCTTTGGTGTTCCCCAAGGAAGTATTTTAGGACCTACTCTATTCTTGATATACATAAATGACCTTTGTAAACTAAACCTAGAGCACGGCACTATAATATCGTACGCTGACGACACTGCCCTCCTTTTTTCTGCTGAATCGGAACATGAAGTCTACAAGTTTGCGCAACACGGTTTCAATATTGTAAATAAGTGGCTTCAACATAACTCACTAACACTAAATGCGGCTAAGACAAATTATATTAAGTTTTCAATGCGCAAACCAACATCTGTTTTGCCCTCAACGATGTATGCTCACTGTTGTATGGTCCCTGCAGATTGCTTGCTCACGTGCCCCAATATTAATATAACTAATAAAATAAAATATCTGGGAATTATAATAGATGAAACCCTATCTTTTAAACAGCACATAGAAGCTTTAAGTAATAGAATGCGTAAGCTAATTTTCGTTTTCAAAAAACTACGTTATATTGCAGACCCAAAATTAATTAGGCGAGTTTACTTTGCTCTCTGTCAGTCAATTTTGACTTACTGCATTACCTCTTGGGGTGGAGCAGGTAAAAGTTTGCTACTACCTATCGAGAGAGCCCAAAGAGCAATTCTCAAGGTGTCTACTTGCCGCCCTTTCCTTTTTCCCACTAACCTACTCTATGAAACCTGTGAAGTACTAACAGCTCGACAGTTATTCATAATGAGCATTGTATTAAAACAACACGCAGCCCTCCCCTACAGCACTGAATTTACTAAAAAGAGACGGAAAGACATAGTTTGCCCTAGAAAAAGTACAAAACATGCTTTTGCAGCCAAATTTTTTGTCTTCCTAGGACCATTACTTTATAACAGACTAAATGCGAGAGCCAACATTTATTCACTTAACTATAATAATTGTAAAAGAACTCTCAAAGAAGCTCTTCAAAGTATGTCCTATGAAGATACAGAGAAATTATTAGTTGTACTTAAATAAAAATTGTATTTGTACTAATTAAGTTTAGCTAAGTTAGGTTTTGTAAGAATTAAGATTTTATATTTATTTATTGTGTATTTACACCTTTTTACATACCTATTAGATGACTAGATTTTTATATTTAAGTATGTGATTATTTAGAAATACTATGCCTTGCCTCGCCTGAAACACAGGATGACCTAGTTCAGGCACATAAAACTGTTTGATTTTTCGTAGATTTAAGCAAATTTGTATTTAGTTAGTTACCTTTTTACCAGAATAAACTTTTATTATTTATTTATTATTATTAACAAATATATCATAAAGAACACGTACCTGTTATTATTGTGTAATTATAATAAGTATTGTGTTATTACATGTATAATATTGTATACTTACCTAAAGTTATGATAGATACATTAGAAACTTAAATACATTATATATACTGCTTTAATTAAGTAGATACTGTTTGTTTGCCTGGGGCGGCAGTATGTTCATGGCAACACAAGATGTCACATTTTTTATCTGTGTAAAAATTGCTGTCAAATCGCTCTCTTCCGTTTCCACCCGTTGGCCCGACATGAGGAGTGTAAATTGTAAAAGTGAAGAAATATAATATTGTATTAACAGCAAGCTGTTTTAATCATAAAATACAGTCCACGAAGTTAACAACTCTTACTACCCGATTTGAAAATTGGTACTTCTTTACTATGTTTCATTAAATCAGGAAACGTACCTCTATCTAAGCATTGATTAAATATGCCTGTTAAGAGAGGGGCAATTGTGTCAATAATGTCTCCAAGAACCTTACCGGAAATCCCCCATAAGTCTTCAGTGTTTTTTATGTTAAGACTTTTAAATGTTTTTTTAATTGTGACAATAGAGATAGGCTTGAATTCGAAACTTGGACTGTCCTTACTGAAGTTTTCTTTTAGAAGTGATTCAGCTAATATAGATGATGAGGGGAGCGATTTCGTAACCTCTATTGGGATGTTGGTAAAGAAGTTTTCTAGTGTCTCAGCAACTTTCAACTTATCTGAAATGGTTTCATTATCAATTTTTAAAGACAATTAATTCTGATCTCGCTGTTTTGTGTTACCAGTTTCTTTGTTAATCTACCACACAGCTTTTATTTTATTATTGGAAGAACTGATTTTGTTACTTATTAATTTAGATTTAGCTTGAGCGCAGACTCTTTTGAATATCTTAGAATAGTTTCTGGTGAGAGAGTTGATGGTGGAAATAGTGATGTGAGCCTGGCATAATTCGACTTCAAGGCCTGATATTCGTCTCAATGCCTGGTCATGAGTGTCACTGCACTGCTGGAAATCTGACACTAGTTGACGTAGATGGTGGTGCTGGTCAAGTATGTTCATATGCTGCGTGTGAAGTTCTACAAGCTGGCTCTTGAGTTAACTTCAACCTCACTGTCCTCTCTTTCTTGCAGCAGCTGGTTGCATTCTTTTTTAGATGCCTCCAGCTCCCTCAGTGTTGCATTCAATTTGTCAGTCATGTCACGAACTTTGGCTCCGCGAGTCATCATATTCAAAGATTTCTCCAAATGGCACCTGGAATGTGACAGGAGACAACTGAGTGTATGAGGAATATAATATAAATGAGTTGAGAACTTAAGAAGGTAGGAGGGTAAGACAGTTAGCAAGAAAAAATAAATAAAAACATAAGATAAAGTTTTTTAGAAAAGATAATGAAAAAATATGGAGGTACTTATAAGAAAATAGGGAGCTAATTAATGTATTCTGGGGCTTAACACAATTTTTATTGTTAAAGAAAAGACTTAAATTACCATTTATGATAGTAATAATTATTCAACTACCTAGCTAATTTCCACTAAGAATGTTATGGAAATGAGATTAGAGGTAACTAATAAAGTTTCATAATAACGGACGTAGCTCATAACTCTGAGCAGTGTTTACAGGTGATGTATAGTGTGTGAATATAACTCCAATAATGATTATTATAAAACAAAATACTCCCCGGGTTCGATGAATTCAAATCCGCAATCCAAACGTTGACAGCGGTAGATGATCTTACGAAATATCGATTATTATCAATAATCACGACAAAAACACATCACAATCACTAAGTGAGACACTTTTTAATTAGATTCTAAGATGAACAATAGATTTAACACAAAATAAACACAATTAGTTTAATATTCTAAAATACAGGGTGTTAAATCTGAGTGGTTCTTTCCTCAAAAGACCATTTCAGACTCTTATCTACATGGTCCTCATATGGCCTGACCAAGATTATGTCTGGACTTTAAAGGAGACGGTGACCTCTGAGTTTGTTTCGGCCTTTCTTCTCAGAGTAGTCAGATAGGAAACGCCGACCTCATCTAGCTTATTTTTAACCCCCGACGGAAAAAGAGGCTGTCTGCGCCATCGTAGCTGCCAAACGGCTGAACCGATTTTGATATTTTTGGTTTTGTTTGAAAGGTGACTTAATCGAGAGTGTTCTTAGCTATGATTCAAGAAAATCGGTTCAGCCGTTTGAAAATTATCAGCTCTTTTCTAGTTGATGAATGGATGTGAGCATCTTCCACAGGTCTAATCGATTGGAAATTTAGAATTCTCTTATTTCAATGATATGAAAAGAATATATGTAGTAACCTTGAGCTGATGCTGCAGCATCACCTGGAATGTGCAGGATACCCAACTCCCTCAAGAACTTACAGCAGAGGTATCGTGTTTGTAGTCATTGGAAAGGTCTCAACAAATAGGTTACAGATAGATGGTGATCAAAGTCTGATGATGGAGTAGGAAAGATAAATGAGAGTGAATTAGTAGGTAACAAGCTTCACTGTGGCAAAAAACGTACAGCTACGCAGATTTCGGCGAGCTGCGTCTTGATCGTAGCGTTTCTACTAGTGATATAATATAAAATTTAAAAAGCTGGAAATAAAAATTAAATTTAAAATTAAAAAAAACCCCCGACAAAAACAAAGCGTCTAAAAAGTAAAAAATTAACCCCCGACGGAAAAAGAGGGGTGTTATAATTTTAACGTGTGTATCTGTGTATCTGTGTGTCTGTCTGTGCCATCGTAGCTGCCAAACGGCTGAACCGATTTTGATTTTTTTGGTTTTGTTTGAAAGGTGACTTAATCGAGAGTGTTCTTAGCTATGATTCAAGAAAATCGGTTCAGCCGTTTGAAAATTATCAGCTCTTTTCTAGTTGATGAATGGATGTGATCTTCCACAGGTCTAATCGATTGGAAATTTAGAATTCTCTTATTTCAATGATATTTATTTATTTTTTCCAACTTACATCTATCATTACAGGGTAACCTATTGCGATAGTGTACTTGTCTAACTCTTATCCTATAAAATTTTGTAACTTATTACAAATAAAGCATTCTTTGTGAACTCACTCAGAGAACAACAGAATAGGTCCGAGTCATTAGCTATGAGGTTGAGAGTGCGGAGCGCACGCGTCAGTGGCGCCTCACTTAATAGATTGGTCCGAGCGCGCGGTTCCGCCAGCAGCCGTGGCTGTCGGCGTCGCCACACGTACCTGTCCGGAACACACAAACCTATGTGCCCTAAAATGCTCGCATTATGTACTTTCCCTCTAAGTACCTTGAATATGTACGATATGAGTGCGAGATCCCTCCTGACCCTCAGTTCGTTATATCCAACCATACCCAAAATAAATAAAGTTGGGTACATAAGCGGATAAAATGGGTATACACCATACAAGCGCAAGTACAAGTACCTCACAAATTTGTTTTGTACTCTCTCCAGCATGAGTCTATATTTAGATTCGTGCGGAGCCCAAATGACTGCGTTACATTCTAATTGACTTCTAACTAAAGCATTATATAAGGCGATAACCGAATATGAAAAGAATATAATTATGTAGTAACCTTGAGCTGATGCTGCAGCATCACCTGGAATTTGCAGGATACCCAACTCCCTCAAAAACTTACAGCAGAGGTATCGTATTTGTACTCATTGGAAAGGTCTCAACAAATAGGTTACAGATAGATGGTGATCAAAGTCTGATGATGGTGTAGGAAAGATGAATGAGAGTGAATTAGTAGGTAACAAGCTTCACTGTGGCAAAAAACGTACAGCTACGCAGATTTCGGCGAGCTGCGTCTTGATCGTAGCGTTTCTACTAGTGATATAATATAAAATTTAAAAAGCTGGAAATAAAATAAAATTAAAAATTTTAAAAACCCCCGACAAAAACAAAGCGTCTAAAAATTAAAAAAATAATATCATAAAAGTTGTAGGTAATATTTTGATCCAAGCGTCGTCGTGTCGGGGGACGGCTAATGAAAATAGAAGTTAACAGCAGCTATCCTTTCTACAACAGCATACATTCATTATGCCTAGTGTGTGTTGGCGTTTGCATTAGCCGTCCCCCGACACGACGACGCTTGGATCAAAATATTACCTACAACTTTTATGATATTATTTTTTTACTTTTTAGACGCTTTGTTTTTGTCGGGGGTTTTTAAAATTTTTAATTTAATTACAACTTTTTAATATGACGTGTAAAAGTGATTCCAATATCCTATTTACAGAATAAACAATTTCATTTCATTTCATTTCATTTCATTAGGGTAAACACCGTCATCCTTGCAACCAGTGGTTTGGTTTCATTTATAGAACGTAACATGAATGGAAAATTACAACTTTATTTTTATTTTTTTTAAATCTACATTTTACCACAAGAGACGCAAGTTCGTTGCCCTATGCGCTAGGGCAACGAACTTGCGTCTCAACACGGGCGGGGGGTGCTGGATGTGACCTGACCGGCCGCGAGCGCGACCCCTCCCTCAGTCAAACTCAAACTCAAAGCATTTATTTCAAATAAACCAATTACAGGCACTTTTGAATTGTCAAAGGGTCGGTCAGTCAGAAAATATGAAGCTAGTTGCCCATTCCAAAGCGTAGTAGGTTCCTATGGAGAAGAACGGGCAAGAAACTCCACGGACACTCTTTTAAATCAGAATATTGTTACAGTTGTTTACATCATTCATGTTGGAATCATACATGTGAGTACAATGTAGAAAAACGTGCAGGTTAAAAGCGTCCGTAAATAAAAGAAAAAAAGATACAAAACAATTCAAAAATTAAAATAAATCAAAATAAGCCGTGGCAGCTAAGAGATGACAGGTCTCTACTGATGGCGCCCGTTCACGAACATGACGCATGGATCAGCACCATTCAGCTCAACCATTTTGAAGGGAACTTAATGATCCAACACACACGCCACCACCAGCGAGATATTAAAGTGAGCATGACATACTCTCAGCCGCCAGGGCACATTCAAGTCAATGCACAGTCAGGCAGCTGTTTTGCTAGCGAGCACGGCGTCGGATAGAAACTTTTAAAAATCTTTTAATGAAAATAACGTTTTTTTTTGTTGTGTTCGGTTATGTCTTTTTATATTTAAGTAAACTACCCATGGTTTGAATGACACGAGTGTTTACCCTTACAGCCTGTATTTATCTACGAGGTCGGTTTTTCTCGACCTATAGCCAGTGTTGCCTTATCACTTGCTGGGTGATCTGACAGCGTAGCTCTCGGTGGACTACGACGTCCAGCACATCAAGCATGTACCGGGCTGCGTCTGGGTAATGGGTGGGCGTCTCCGGCCCGGCCACTGAGTACCCGAAGGCTTCCGCGTTCGCGAAGAGCCGCCTTCCCCTGGTGTTCGCCTGCATACTATTCCACGCCGGGTGCTTACAGTTAAGGTCGCCGGCAATGATAGTCACGTTCGATGAGCTGTTTACAAGCGCCCGTAACTCGTGTAGGTCTAGGTAGGTCGCAGGCGGCTTGTAACACGCGTAGATGTTAACGTCCTCGCCGGCGACATGCAGCTGCACACCCGGCGCGTACAGCGTGCTAAGCGATGGCAAGGGGAGCTCTTGATGGACGACTCTTCGCCTCACTAGTACCGCCAGACCACTGTGGCACTGTGCAGGCCCACGCTTCCCAAGCCAAGTCTCTATCTTGACACCGCGCATTAATAAGAAGGTGTCGGTGTCGTAGATAGCTCGAACGTCCGGGGTCCTCTTGAGAATGGCGTGGATAAACAGCCGGGTCGTCCCTGTGCGCCTTTGATATGGTGCACATACTCCGGCTGGTACCCCATCTCCCGGAGTTCTTCCTCGATCTCCTTCGGGTCCGTATCCACCGGTAGGCCCCGAATTGCGACTTTGAGGTTCTTCTCTGCTGGCAGCAAGTACGTGAACCAGGACACCCCGTTTTCCTTCTCCAGGCCGGTCAGGTACTTCTGGACCAGCCGGTACTCTTCCTCGGTGTCCGGGGTGAAACTCACCCCGGTCCCGTATGGACGAGCATTAGGCGGACTGAGAAATGCGGTCGAAGTCGCTACACCCCCGTCAGGGGGGTGTTGGCTAGCGAGGGGTCGGGGCTTCGCCCCTCGCTCGCGGAGGCTATACTTTGGCCCCTCCTCTTGGTGCCTAAGCGGCGGTGGTAGTGAGCGCGTTTAGGTCGCGCTCCAGTATACGGATGATTAATTTATTCATTATTGCTCTATTTATAATTCTTTTTACCTTTTGTGGTACAGTAATCTTATTGTAGGTGCATCGTCTTCACATATAATTATATAATTCATGTATACAAAATATTGTAAAACATTTTTAAAAGAGTAACGGTGGAGTTTCTTGCCCATTCTTCTCCATACGAAAAAGTACCTTTTGGAATGGGCAACTAGAATCAATTCTATTTCTTTGTTTTGACGTTCATAAGTGCCATATATGTGCCTTTTTGAAATCAATTATTTGACTTTGACTTTGACTTTGATGCGATATGATTTTCCGTAGGAGCGTCGCGACGCTCATAGATGCGTCGCTATCTTCACGACATCTCGGCGGTCTGCCCCTGCCAGATGAGACCCCTAGTTACCTAAGGGAGGCCCAGCAGAGGGCGACCAGCATCGGAGATGTCGACTCGACGCGCCCACGGGACGGAATGTAGTCCCCCCCCTCCCTGCTTACAAAGCTAGCCGTTTACAGTTGGGGGAAGACTGTCGTGTGTGAGTAGGCGGCTTGTGTTGCTATGTACCGCCGCCTTACGCCGCCTGGCGTAATATGCTTATATTAATCAAATCAAATCAAATCAAATTATTTATTTGCTTAATACAGGTAGGTATAAACAGATGTTACAAATAAATTTAAAGTACTCTGTATCATTACCTATTATGGTGGATATTTACATTATTATTAATCTATTAAATAATTAATAATAGTCCTCCAGACCGTATTTTCGGCCACGGCGGCCAATCTCAACGGAGACTAGCCTTCGGCGCGGGAGATATTATAGTGCACAAGTGTTTCGATGCCTCCCACGTAAGTTGTTGTAAGCCACAAAATAGCGATGTTGTGTTTTTCACGTAAAAGTGTCTAATTTTATGTATCCTATACCAAATTATCAAATCCAAAAAACTATAATTTTAGGTAGTTTTGAGACGTATAACGTCGTAACTTCCGAACTATTCCGGCGTAGATTACAGTATTATTATTTACAATGGTTTACGGCGGGCGGTGTGCGGGGTGAAGAGCGCGCATGCACCCCGTATGAGTCACATAATACAGACTACGCTGGAACTCGCTGTCGGCTGCACGTTGCGCGCGTTTTTTTGGTGTTGATACTTATTAGCGTAATAATACCTCGCTTAAATATTTTCTTATTATTACTGTTACTGTTAATTTAAAATGTGGTATAGATTACATCCAACAATATACGTTGCTAAATTTAGAAGTATTTTATGCTAAGTGATACATACAACATTTTAAGTTAGAATTAGTTATACTAAACTAAATTGTAAGATGAAATACATTTCAGATTTACGTTGTCATATTAACTGTTTTATGGTTATTAAGTAATACATACAACAATCAACCAATCGCTAATCACTGGTAATGTACAATGTTGTATGTAATATTTTCGGTTTCCAGATGTAATAAAACTTATGCATAATAATTATTGTGCTTCGTGGGATGTTCATGAGATTTTCTACTCTATTGAAATGATATTCACATCTTATTTAAACGCAATATTTCATTGTTTCTGAGTCACCCATGCCAGTAATAATGTTGTGGATTAAATAAGGATTAAAAAATGTTGTTTATTGCAGTATAAGTCATTTAGAAATTATGATTATTCTACTGCGGATTTCGTACTGCCAACTTTAGTTGGTGTTTTGCTATAAGACATTGAACACTTATAAAGGACCTTAAAGTAGTTCTTTTTACGTAGGTATTTTATATATTTTTAGAACTTTGGAAACGTTTAAAAAAAGGGATTTAAAAAATGATAACAATAAATAACTAAACGTTAATTCATTGACAACATACGCAATGCACATTTTCAAAACTTGCCATGCGTAATATAAAACCATTGATTTTTGATACGCTGAGTTGAGCATCAGTATACCGATACCGATTGATATTGTTAGCGTTACTTTGCGAAGTGGTATTGTTGAGACAATTGCGAAAGGACGCTCAATTTCATTCTTGTGCATAGTGTGTTGGATTTCGACGCGATGTCGAGTGTACAGTGCATTAATTGCAACCTGAGTTTGTCTCGCATGAGACGGCACGCTCTAGGAGACGAGAGTGACGGCCTGGTCAACACTATCCGATATTGGAAATAATATGAATGGTTGGGAAGCAATCTTAAGTTATTGCTGTAATTGTATCGTTGGCTTAAGAACTGTGGGGTGCTGCTCGCATGTAATGAGTATCATTTGGTACTTGAGTTATGCTCGCCATGAGGGTATGACGCGACCTGCTCCCTTCTTAGATGAAGTGATTTTGCGAACATTTTGAATGCATTCAAATAAAAGCTGTAACGCGAGAACTTGAACAAAATAAATAAATAAAATAAAGTTGTTCCCCGAGCCTTACCACCGCCTAGAAAGAGCACGACTCTCTAATACTCTCTATCTCGCTCGCTCCCATTGTCTCACCTACTTATGGAGACCGCTCGCGAGATAAGAAAATCGCCCATTGGTTCGTTGGTCGGGTGGGGGATGTTGGACATCACGTCGTCAGGCTACAACACCAAAAGTAACGAATCTGTGGAAGTACCTACTTTGGAGGCATTATAAAAGGCCCGTCACTGTTGCTAGCAAAAGTTTAAGTTCTGATCACCGACGGGAATAGACCTAAAGACGTGCCCACGTACTATATACCACGCATCCTCCGCGACTCTCGCGATGTTATAAGTTTGTTTGTGTATTTTTAGTACCTAAGTTTATTGTAATAAACGATATTTAATGTATCCGCATTAAAAAGCTTTTTTAGACAAAACTATTGTTTCTATTTTACTGAAAACTATACAACATATTATTAAAAAAGGTTTAGATAGTGTGACTGTACCTAAATTACCCTAGGCTGATAAAATTTTCGTTTTTCCTAATTGTGCTAATATTTGTGTTTTAGGTCGGTTTCCCCGTAGGGGAAAGAACAGTGCTCCACCGAATCCGCACTGTTCTGTAGGGCTCGTCCCAGACTTGGTCACCCTCCCACCGACATAAGAAATGAATTCCCATAACCTAAACTGTCCCTTCCGGAATGGCTAGGGGACAGGGTGGATGCAAGGAAGTTAATATTGGGAATTCACAGTTAGAAAACATAAGATTAATAGTAATATAATATTATGAAGCTAAGAAGACGAGAGGGTAATCAAAAGTCTATAATATATAAATGTTGGAACGCCAGCGTCTCTCCTCCCGCAGGTGAACACCCATATCTGCAATACAGCCTTGATTATGTGGAGGAGGTATAGGAATCGTTACGCTCACGCTTTAAAATCATTAATTATAGCTACATTAATTTGTCTTGTATGCCCAATTCAGTGAGACTGGGAACCGTTTCACAACGTTTGCCTCATTGTACGTATTCTGTTAGGCCTAACGCATAGAACCTCTGAGGACACTAATACGATTCTAACGGAACACGTTCCCTAAGCACCATATAAATGTCTTATTCAATCCTATAACAGAGCACTGCGAAGCCCAACTGTTATTGAGCAAGACAAGTATTGAGTAGTTCTAATCGCGTACTTATTATTGTGTAAGACACCCTTACAAACGCGTAACCCCTTTTTAATAGGATAACTCAAACCTAGCGCAAGCGCACCGTAGACTCAGTCTCTAGCAGAACACAATACGATCGTACCTGGTGAGCGCCGAAGTGGTATATCGTCACTTCACATTTCTTTAATCTTCCCCATTTAGTGGATGGAACGGGTACCTTACTATCTGATGCTTCATCGGCTGATGGTGCCACCGCTTTTTTTTTTTTTTTGATGGTGGGAAATCATCCAATGCCTCTCCCGCTCTGGGCGGAGCGGAAGGGCGTGTCAGACTTTTACTGATTAAAACCCACCCGTGTTCCTTCAGTTGCCTGTTGCCAAGGTCCCGCTATCCCTTTCGTACTAACCCGCAACCCTGGCAGGCATCGGTCCTAGCGGACCCTGCCAATTGTGCTGACACCTCTTTGAGGCGCGCGTGGAACACGACGCGCCAACGACCCGGGCCTGGTCCTTATCGTACGGCGAGCTACTTATTGCTCGTCGTCCGCAAGCCCGCGCCTATGGTGGCCGGGAATCCGCCTGGGATTCCCGACGCCCAGGGCGTCTCCAACGGCGGCGGTTAGGGGCGTGAGGGCACAAACTTTGCCTCTCCCTCACGCGTTCCGCCTCCTCCTTCGCGAGCATTACTGCTTCGCAGAAGGAGGTGACTGCTTCCCATGCCCTCTCGCTCCGTACCATGGCCTGGACCAGAGCCGGACGTGAGAGGTCACCGCCGCCAATCGCCTCCAAGACCTCCACCGTATGCTCCACCGTGTCCTCCGGGCGATCCACACAGTGGTGACATCCGGGATGGTGCCACCGCTGTTCCTTCTGCACATGTGGCTTCCCTGGTACCTCATTAACGGCATATTTATGTAAGTCTATTAACTGTTCCCAAATTACCATGTTTATTTTCTTTACATTCATCCTTGACATATAATCATTGTATTTGACATTATATACCTCCAATTAATTTCAACTCTTAGTGGCTTTTGTGGACAGGATTATAATTATTCAATTTGTTACAGTTGTAATAGCAATCACGTCAATTGGTTTAAATAGGTTTTTATTTTTATATGAATTCTAATTTTATTATCATTAGTCTTTTAGATAGATTATTTTCTATTTTGTGAATGTGAGAACATTGTAGGCTTATTGGACTGTAGATTTATTGAACATCTTCTATTTTTGTTGAGTACCTGGTACTTACTTGTTGAAAGGCCTACATTGTCCCCCCATGCCTATCAACACTGTAATTTGAAAGTATTGTAAAAGCCAATTATTTTTAAAAGAGTAACCATGGAGTTTCTTGCCGGCTCTTCTCCATAGGAAACGACCAATTGGAACCGTGCACCTAGCTTCTGACGTTTCATAAGTACCCATGTAGGTTTATGTGAAATAAAATATTTTGATTTTGATTATAAATACTGAGGGGAGACGACTCTTTGCGGATGCGGAAGCCCGTGGCTACACGGTGTCCGGCCCAGAGACGCCGACCCACTACCCAGACGTCATAGGGCGTCATATATATGCCCGATGTGATGGACGTAGTAGTCTACCAAGGACTACACTGCCAAGTCACATAACAAGTTATAGCGGACCATCAACCTGTACTCGTCGTACTATCGGGTATGCCGACCCGACTGAAGCCACTAGCGCCACGTCGACAACTAAACTGGGACACCTTCCAGGAGAAAGTGGAGATCATCACGCCGCCGCCGACTCAGCCCATCGCCGTCTCCGCGGACGTAGATCTCATGGCGGCCGACGTCACTGCTTGCATACAGGCCGCCCTAGAGTCGGCGACTGTGACACAACCGGAGGGGAGATTGCAACTGCCGCCCCTACCGGCTAAGATCGCAAAGCTAATCGCCAGGAAGAGGCGGCTACGCAAGCAGTGTCAACAAACCAGATGCCCCACGCTCAAAACAGAGCTAAACCGTCTCGCGGAAAAGGGGAATGCCGCGCTCTAGGCACACACCGCCGTGGGTTGGGAAGAGCGAATCGACGCCGTGATAGACAGCTGGCCGTCGGTTCATAAACTATGCCGCCAACTTACAAACACCCCAGCCCCGGTACGTCCGCTATTAAACAGCGACGGGGCGCTACGATACGTAGCGGAGGATGGGGCGGAGGTCTTCGCTGAACACCTGGAGCGTCAGTTCCGCCCCAACCCGACCGACGACAGGGAGCAGGCCACCTCCGACGCGCCCCGTCGCGTTGTAAAGGTGATTTCCACTTTCCTTACAGGAAGGACAGTCAGGGTGGTGGTCGACGGCGCGTTGTCTATCGCCCGACCGGTACTGGCAGGCGTACCGCAGGGCAGCTGTATATCACCGGCGTGTTACTCACGCTACACTGACGATATCCCTGCCACTTCAGACGCGACGCTTGCGCTGTATGCAGATGACGCCGCGTATATTTCCACCTCGCTAAATGCGAAGCACGCGGCGGTCAAAATGCGGCGCGCACTCGATTTGCTTCCCAAGTGGCTATCTAAGTGGCGGCTATCGGTGAATGTGGGTAAGACGCAGGCGATTGTAGTCGGACAAGCGCGCCTCCCGCCACCACTGAAACTGCAGGGAGCTGATTTCGGTTGGTCGCCCCAGGTCACATACCTGCATGTTAAGATAGACCGCCGGGGTCTCCCTTGTTTCATCGAAAATAAATTGCCAAATTATCACTTCCCAAACAATTTTCCGCATAATTTCATTTGCCAAAATATTACTTAGCAAAAAATCTCTTCACAAATAATTGTAACGCAAACCTAATGTTTGGCAAGTGAACGTTTAAACAATAACTTGTTTAACAAATAGTACTTTTACCAATTTTTATGTAGTCAAATATTTCAGTTGGCGCAAAATAAAATTTGCCAAATGTTTAGTATCGTCAGTTTCGGGTAGCCTGTTTTTTTTCTATATAATCTAGTCGATTCTGGCACTCGCCGGCCGCTCACAGTTTTAACCAAACCTAACCTAACAAATCATTCGACCAAACGTTTATTATCTAAAGATTGTTTGCTGTAATAAATCATTTGATTAAAGACCAAATGCCTAAATGACATTATCCTTGATAATATTCTGCCAAGTAAAAATTTGACCAAATGAAAATGTGCGTACTAAAATCATTCCAAACATTGCATTGGTATAAAAAAAGGTTGCTAAAATTTGTTTGGGTAGTGAAATTTGGGCAAAATCTTTTCGGCAAAACGGCAGGATCCCAGACCGCCGGCTCACCATGGGCCCGCACGTCCGCTCGGTCGCCGCTAAAGGTAGGGTCGCCCCTAACTTCTCGGACCGGTGCTCAGGTCCCGAATCCCGTTGCGTGTCAAGCTGGGCGTGTACAAAACGTTCGTACACCCGATCCTGACGTACGCTGCCCCCGCTTGGTTCGCCCTCACTAGCGAGATGAACAAGAATCTCCTCCGCAAGCAACAAAGTCTTGCGCTGCGGACAATAGTAGACGCCCCTCGCTATGTGAGGAACGATGTTATCTCACAGGATCTCGAGATCGAGAGCCTAGATGAGTTCGTGCGGCGTCTCGCGGAAAGGATTTTAGCGCGTGCCGACGCGTCTGATTGGCCCCACGTCAAACAGATTGCGCCCTGGCATACGCGCCCCCCTGACGCGAGACGAGACGACCCCTGCCCCGCGACCTGATAGTGGACGTAGACGCCACTAACAACTGAATCCTCAAGTAAACCGCACTCAGGTTACACGCGGTTTACTTCAATAAAATATGACTCCACAGTGTACACACACACTGTTGCGTAATGTGTACTACATTACATTAATTATACCCAGAAAATCTTAAAACGTCTATTGTCATTCCGCTACACAAAAAAGAAGACAAACGAAAAATGGGAAACTTTAGACCCATAGCGTTGATCCCCATTTTTTCAAAATTGTTTGAAAGAATTATATATAGTCGACCTTACAGTTTTTTTGAAAAATATAATACAGGGTGTTAGGGTAAACACCGTTATCCTTGCAACCAATGGTTTGGTTTCATTTATAGAACGTATAATCAATGGAAAATTACAACTTTTTTTTTCATTTTTTTAAATCTACATTTTACCACAAGAGACGCAAGTTCGTTGTCCTATGCGCTAGGGCAACGAACTTGCGTCTCAACACGGGCGGGGGATACGGGATGTGACCTGACCGGCCGCGAGCGCGACCCCTCCCTCAGTCAGTCAGCTGTTTCGCTAGAGAGCACGGTGTCGGATAGAAACTTTTTAAAATCTTTTAATGAAAATGACGTTTTTTTTTTGTTGTGTTCGGTCATTTACTTTTACATTTAAGTCAACTACCCATGGTTTGAATGACAAGACTGTTTACCCTTACAGCCTGTATGTTGGTAGACGAACAGAAAGGCTTTCGCAAGGGGAAATCAATAAATACAGCCATATATGACCTACTGAAAAGTATTCTGGTCGCCATGGACAAAAAAGTCCCAACATGTGCTATCTTTATGGATATGAGTAAAGCCTTTGACCGAGTTGACCATACGATACTAATGCAATTTAAAAACCCCCGACAAAGCATCTAAAAAGAAAAAAATAATATTTAATGGCCCTTAAAGTTTAACATAAAAGTTGTAAGTACTATTTTGATCAAAGCGTCGTCGTGTCAGGGGACGTATAGTACGAGGTGCGTGTTGATCGTAGTGTTTCTAATAATATAATATAAAATTTAAAAGGCTGGAAATAAAAATTAAATTAAAAATTTAAAAAACCCCCGACATAAACAAAGCATCTAAAAAGTAAAAAAATAATATTTAATGGTCCTTTAAGTTTAACATAAAAGTTGTAGGTAATATTTTAATCCAAGCGTCGTCGTGTCGGGGGACCATACAAACGCCAACACATACTAGGAATAATGAATGTATGCTGTTGTAGAAAGGATAGCTGCTGTTAACTTCCTATTTTCATTAGCCGTCCTAATCAATGGGCCGGGCCGATAATTTGTACCGGGGCTGGGGTGTTTGTAAGTTGGCGGCATAGTTTATGAACCGACGGCCAGCTGTCTATCACGGCGTCGATTCGCTCTTCCCAACCCACGGCGGTGTGTGCCTGGAGCGCGGCATTCCCCTTTTCCGCGAGACGGTTTATCTCTGTTTTGAGCGTGGGGCATCTGGTTTGTTGACACTGCTTGCGTAGCCGCCTCTTCCTGGCGATTAGCTTTGCGATCTTAGCCGGTAAGGGCGGCAGTTGCAATCTCCCCTCCGGTTGTGTCACAGTCGCCGACTCTAGGGCGGCCTGTATGCAAGCAGTGACGTCGGCCGCCATGAGATCTACGTCCGCGGAGACGGCGATGGGCTGAGTCGGCGGCGGCGTGATGATCTCCACTTTCTCCTGGAAGGTGTCCCAGTTTAGTTGTCGACGTGGCGCTAGTGGCTTCAGTCGGATCGGCATACCCGATAGTACGACGAGTACAGGTTGATGGTCCGCTATAACTTGTTATGTGACTTGGCAGTGTAGTCCTTGGTAGACTACTACGTCCATCACATCGGGCATATATATGACGCCCTATGACGTCTGGGTAGTGGGTCGGCGTCTCTGGGCCGGACACCGTGTAGCCACGGGCTTCCGCATCCCCTCGGTATTTATAATGTTTGAATTCCATGCTGGGTGTTAACCAATGAGACGTCAGCGGTGGCACCATCCTATCAGGGTTGCGGGTTAGTCCGAAAGGGATACCGGGACCTTGGCAACAGGCAACTGAAGGAACACGGGCGGGTTTTAGTCAGTAAAAGTCTGACACGCCCTTCCGCTCCACCCAGAGCGGGAGAAGTCATTGGATGATTTCCCACCCTCAAAAAAAAATAAAAAAAAGCGCTGGTGGCACCATCCCGGGTGTCACCACTGTGTGGATCGCCCGGAGGACACGGTAGAGCATACGGTGGAGGTCTGCCCTGCTTGGGCGGAGCTCCGCCGTGTCCTCTTGGAGGCGATTGGCGGCGGTGACCTCTCACGTCCGGCTCTGGTCCAGGCCATGGTACGGAGCGAGAGGGCATGGGAAGCAGTCACCTCCTTCTGCGAAGCAGTAATGCTCGCGAAGGAGGAGGCGGAACGCGTGAGGGAGAGGCAAAGTTTGTGCCCTCACGCCCCTAACCGCCGCCGTTGGAGACGCCCTGGGCGTCGGGAATCCCAGGCGGATTCCCGGCCACCATAGGCGCGGGCTTGCGGACGACGAGCAATAAGTAGCTCGCCGTACGATAAGGACCAGGCCCGGGTCGTTGGCGCGTCGTGTTCCACGCGCGCCTCAAAGAGGTGTCAGCACAATTGGCAGGGTCCGCTAGGACCGATGCCTGCCAGGGTTGCGGGTTAGTACGAAAGGGATACCGGGACCTTGGCAACAGGCAACTGAAGGAACACGGGTGGGTTTTAATCAGTAAAAGTCTGACACGCCCTTCCGCTCCGCCCAGAGCGGGAGAAGGCATTGGATGATTTCCCACCATCAAAAAAAATAAAAAAAAGCGGTGGCACCATCAGCCGATGAAGCATCAGATAGTAAGGTAGCCGTTCCTGTTTTATCAGATAATAGCGATGAAGAAGATTTTATAGATGATTCGGATACGGATCCTACTTAAATGTATTATGGTGCCTGTTAAACAAATATCTCTTCCTCCTGTAATTCCTAGAAGATTATCTTCTTCCTCCTCGAGCTCCTCGTGAGACTACAACTCATCATCTTCAAGCTCCAGCAGCTCAAGTAGTTCATCTGATGATGAGTCCAATAGACCGGGTCCTTCCATAGCGCATACTCAAGGAGATTCCAATTCTACTCCGACAAATGCACCCTCAACTTCTACCATTGACACTCCTCCATCAGTGAGCGAACCCAAGTTAAGAGAATACGAAACCCTGCTGGCTGGAAGTCTAAGATTGCTAAGACATTCCGGAATACAGGAAAAGCGTATGTTTCTTTAACAAACCCTATAAAAGTGATCGCTGAGCGTCAAATCCGTCCACCTTATGGTGACAAATGCAGGTTGAATTGCAAAACTAAAGTAGACGAAACGGTAAGAGAAGACATTTTCAAACAGTTTTGGCAGCTGGGCGATTTGGAGAGGAGAGGTGTTTGGATATCCATTGATTGGATACAAAACAATTATAACACAAAAATGTTATATTATGTTAATACCTTGGCATTTTTATTTCACATTTTTTGATTACCAGAAGATTTTTTTAGTTTTTTTGTGATTTGCATGTTTTACTTAACACTATTTCCAAAACGAGTACTAGTTTATGTTCAAAATATATAAGTTGTGGAGATTTCAGTAAAATTTTGTCTTTTATTTCATTTTTGACATAACATGAGATAACGGTTTTTCATAGATACTGAAAAATGAACTATTTTGACTTAGTGCAGTGTTGTTCTGGGCGTGCGATATATAATTATGAGGGTGAAATCATAATTATTGCGCTTTATGTCGATGATATCATGTTATTTACATTAAAAACATCACAACTAAGAAAAGTTATAAAGAAGAGACTGATGGAAGAATTTGAGATGAAAGATTTAGGTACAGCTCATCATGTTTTAGGTATGAAAATAGGAAAATCAGCTGATGGAAGCTTCACCTTGGATCAGTCGAGTTAAATAAAGAAAATATTAGATAAATTCAATATGTCAGATTGAAAACCAATGAAAACTCCAATGGAGCTTGGAATAAAGTTACAGAAAGAAAATAATTCAAAATATAATTTTGATTATAGAAGGCTAATTGGTTATTTGATGTATTTATCTGTATGTTCCAGGCCTGATATCTCTCACAGTGTCAGCTACCTTAGCCAGTTCAACAACTGTTTTGGTGAAAGTCACTGCAAAGCGGCAAAAAGGGGCAATAATCTACAACAGTAGATTATTGCCTTATTTTACAGAAAGGTGAAATGAATATTGTGGGTTTCACTGATGCAAACTGGGAGGCTAATCAGATGGATCGGCGATCCTATACTGGTTACTTATTTCGTATTGGAAAGTCTATAGTTTCATGGGAAAGCCGTAAACAACGTACAGTGGCACTCCCAAGTACAGAGGCTGATTATATGGCGATTTATCAGAAGATATTTATCAGACTCTTGTAAAGAAGCTGTTTCTGAAAACATTTATTTCTGAATGTACTGGTATTGTTTGTAAAGTTTTGTTGTTAAATGACAAACAGTCAGCTCAGAAACTTTGTGTTAATTCTGTATTTCATGCGAGGTCAAAGCATATTGATATAAGACATCATTTTGTAAAAGATTTGGTAACAAAGAAACTGGTTGATTTAGAATATCTTTGTACTGAAGAAATGTTGGCTGATGTTTTAACAAAACCTTTAACTGCTGAAAAACATTTAAAGTTTGTGTTTCAAATATTGAAATGTTAATTTTGTGCATTAACCATACCTATGTTTGTTATGTGCGTTCTGATACAGTTATACCTTTGTTTTTGAGGCGTAGTATTTGTTACTTAATATTGTATTAGTTTAAGGCCTAGTATTGGAGCATTTGTAAACGAATACAAAGTTGCCACTTGCATGTCAAGTGAAACGTCTTTTGAGTTTGAAGTTTGTGTGGCTCCAACTCTCTGCGAATGATCGTTGGTGTAATAACTGTGAGAAATTTATCTGGGATTAAATATCTATTATAATCCTGGATTCTGGTTTCTATTTCACAATAAAACCATCTCTAATGATATAAAGGTGCCTACATACACATGACACCTCTGTACAGTCTTACACTGTACATATTTTGCTGACGCGGTGGCTTGTACCAGGCGTGCGTCATTAATTATTACTATAAATGCACATGAATTAGAATAAATCAGAGAGTGCGATTACTGCTTCGCGGTGACTAACATTAGAGAAAGGAATCGTCAACAGTTTTACTTGTTGCTACTTACACGTAATAAACCTAACGGGAACTAAGTGATCTTTTCTCTGCGCACTTCAACCTTAACAACAATAACTCCGCAAGTGTACGAACCGTACATTTTATGGTCCTTCGAGCCGGATACCTGATGCTGTTACGTCTCTTTACGATAGCGGATCGGTTTAGCTGGTCTCCCAGAAGCGGGTCGCCCCAGTTAGAAAGGGTGCTGAGTTCCACTGGCCATTTCAAACCAAGAAAGAAACCAATTACGAGATTTGAAATGGAGAAGGCTACAAGTAACGCAGTTGCCTTCGCAAAACAACACAACGCTCTCCTGTCATCGTCAATGACGTGCCAGAACTGCTGAGCCATCTAACAACGATAACAACAAGAAGCATCAACATGCAAGAACTGGAATTGCAGTCAACGTGCTTCGAGAACATTAAAACATTAGGTGGTAACTACCGCAAGGATACCTCATCACGAAAAACTGTGGAATACTTCTAGAAACGCTTGTTGTCGCTAGAAACTCAATGGCAAGACTTCGAAAGCAGACACGCCAAACTGTTGCTGGAACTAGAAGATAAGAACATAGCATACTTCAAGGATGACATCTATGGTTAAACTAAAGAAATGTTCTTATCAACTAGAACGGACATCACGAACAAACTAGTGACTTGGGGCAAACAGAAAGTGAAGCTCGACCTAGGTAGTACAAATTCTGCTTAACAAGCAAGATTGCAATTTCAAAGCGATATACCGCGTTATCTCCAAAATTGACATACTAACTATATCGGAAAAATGGGAATTGGAAGATCACTTCACGACACTGAAATCAAAATGGGAACCCATCGATAAACTTCACTGGGAAATAGACTTCTAACTGAAAGGATCCAACGAGCATTACGACCAAATGTTCATGGACATCGAACAGAAATATGATGAGCTGAAGAGGAAAATTAACGCCAAAATCTGGTCCACCGTCCACTACCAGAAATCGACACCTAAGATCGAAATCCCAGAGTTTTCAGGAAACTACAGGAGATCCACATCTCCTTCAAAGACCTATTTTTGGAAGCGATACTTAAAAATCCTATGATCAACAGCGCGTAAAAAATGCAACACCTAAAAACCAAGCTGCGAGGAGAAGCCGAACGCTTGGTGCAGCATCTGACCATCAGCACTGAAAACTACAACTCATGTTGGGATATATTAAATCAGCGCTACGACAATCGTCGCCTGCAGTTTACTTCACTTATGAACAACATGCTAAGTGTGCCGATCATACAAAATGCAGATTCATTCAATTTAAAAAAGATGCATGACGTCATTACCGAATGCCTGAACGGCATCTCTATCATTGGTATTGACACATCCACCTGGGACCCGATCATTGTGCACATCATGTCACAAAAACTGGACTCCAGTACTTTGAGTGACTACATGAAGGAACTCCAAGATCACAGAGAATTACAAAACCTGCACGACTTTCTCTATTTCCTCGAAACACAGTTCATGGCATACGAAACGATAAAGTCAGCTAACAAAGCGAATCCTACAGGTCCAATCCTACAATCCAAATAAATTAGACAAATAACCAACGTAGATACAGCCAGAATTGCTTATCTTAGTTATTTTCATAGTCTTCTGTCGTATGGATTCTTCTCTGGGAAGCCTGTGCGGACATTAATGCTATCTTTGTTTTACAGAAAAGGGCTGTTCGAGACATTTACAACTTAGGTCCAAGAGATTCCCTTCGAGAAAAATTCAAAGAAATAGATATTCTGACTATAGCCTCAAAATATATATTTGAAAACTTGTTGTATGTACACAAATATATATCAAATTTTAAGAAAATGTCCAATATTCATAGTTTAAATACCAGAAATAAACACAATCTTACTGTACATCGTCTCCACAGCGTACGCAACTCATCATGGGTCAATGTATACGCTTTTATAACAAACTTCCCATTGACATTCGAAACTTACCCATTAAACGATTTAAAAGCTGTATTCAAACCAAACTTTGTAAAAAAGGGTACTACAAATATTCTGATTTAATAGATTCAGGTCATTCATTAAATAATAATAACACATTCAAAATTTTACACACTTGTGATAAAGGATTTAAAATGTCAGTATTAGAGAGTTTCGACATTGTTAAAAATAATACAGCGACCGTTACACAGTTGAACGAATTAAATACCAGTATTCCAAGGTCGCCTTCGTTGCGATTGTTCGCCCCTTATCGCGCTTATCGCACTGATAACGGTCCTAGCCAATCAGCGCCGAGCAGCAATCCTATATAAGTGGGGGTGTCGGTGTCGGGCGATTTGATTCACTCAGCGCGCGGCAGCGGTAGCGGACGGACGTGTTTGTGGTTCGAGTGCTCCCGATTCCGGCTCTGTGGTTCCTGCTCTCAAGATTTCGTCGCACCTCGTGAAGATCTTCTATAGTCCTATTTTTAATAGTGACTATCTTCAGCTACTAGCTGTGTGCCTTTTTCAAGGCACAGCTAGTATAGTATTTCTATTAACAGAAATAGTCGATAAAACGGTCGTCGGGTTTTTTGTCCCCTTCAGGGAAAAACCACAGTTTCGTGGTCCTCGGTGGATACCATACGGTGCCAACAAAGCCGAGTGGGGTGTTGACCCAAACGCACCCGCCGATCCCCATCAGGGTGAGGCAGAAAGTAGGACGGGTCCCAGTGTTCGGCCTTGGGGGGTCGCCATTGGTGACAGTTTTCCTTTCACAGCTACACACCTGGTGTCGGTTGGGTGTGTCTACCCCTTCGCACCAGACCCTGTTAGGACCCCGTTGCACAAATAAGATAGGCAACGGGCCAAAGCAAGCTTAGGGCTCACCAGTAGGTACTCACCTCCCTGTCTATACCCGGCAGGGAGGGTCACACGCCCCCGGGCAAGTCCACCCGGGGAGTTAGGTGTTAGGGCAAATGTTAGGTTCCCCTAACATTCCCTCCCACTAGCATGTCTTCCCTCCCGACTATGGGGAGCGCCTCCAACAGGACGGTGCTCCTCATAATGGAGTGCCCCAAGACCATCCTAGAAAAGGAAGGTCTTGCGGCCAAATATGCTGAAGAGGTCGCCGACCTAGATCGGGCCATCTTCAGAGAGTCCATGGCCATCGCTGATTTCAGCGATGCCCTAGTTAGTCCCTCTTCTCCTGAGAGCCCGCTCAGTCCAGAAATGGACATTGATGTTTCCGCTCCTCCAAAGCGGGCGGACACTCCCATACCCGCTTCCTCAAAGCGACCAGCCACCTCATTCCCCCCCCATTCATTGTAACGGCTAGGGCTTTGCAGGTAGACTGCGCAGGCCGCTAACTGTTAAGTAGGTAGGTAGGTAGTGTATAGTGAGATGATTGAAACCAGTCGGGTAGGTTAATACATATAATTGTAGTATAACACAACTAGACCTCAGCTAGGTCGCGGGTAAGGTCGCACTGTTCAGTTCTAAGCACTAACACACTTATAGTTAATAAATGTACTTCCTTGCACTAAGTTGTAGACGGCGGATGCCTGTTCCTACAGGCTCGGTGAGAGGCCAGCAGAGGCCTTCGTTAGGGGCCGGTAGAGCCTCCGTGAGGCACCAGCAGTACAGGCCGGTGACGCGTGGCCGTCGCGGAGGCCTGTCAGTACAGGCTCGGTGAGAGACCGGCAGGGCCTTCGTTAGAGGCCGGTAGGGGCCTCCGTGAGACCCGGCAGTACGTGTCAGCGACACGTGGTTGGCGCGGAGGCCTGTCAGTAACAGGTCCGCGAGTAGCTCGCGGCGTTAGGCCGCGGTTATCCAGACCCCGCAAGGCCTCGGTAGCGCACGTGGGTAGAATACCCACGCATCCTGTCCTCAACCGGAACTTGGAACCCTGGAAGCGCATTAGGGAGCGCATGTCAGAAGCGGTGCAACTAGCAGCAGCCCGCATGCGATGTGCCAGCCTCTTCCCTTCTTCTAGCCACCAATGAACAGCGTGGTAAGCATAGTGAATGAGAGCTCAACACATCGCAGCGGTTTACAGGCACAGTGTTTGCAAACACAGCGTGGCACAATGACGGATGCACTTAAGAGGTTATGTATGCGGCACGCGGGCATAAAACACAAAGTAACAACGATCATAGCAGATTGCTCACTTAATCACTTATATACACAGCGAGGCACTACATCACCTAGATGCAGTAGCGATACATACATATTACAGTCTTCCATGCACTGGATGTCCCCCTGACGCGTGGTCCGCCATTGACACTCGCGAAATCAGATAATACATATGTGATGAAAACAATATAGGTTATCCAGTGCAGAGGGTCTGATATGGTTACCAAATTAATGTGGAACTCACCCTAGGTCGGGGTACTTAGAATCTTGAGGATCAGGGAATCGCTTCTATCAGCTAGGCGAGCGGATGTCGAAATGGCAGAGCGTCCTTAGGAAATTAGTGTTGTGCCACGTTTTTAGTGATGTGGTAAGGAGCTTACTAATTGTAATAATTTAGCACCACTCGACTATTTTCCGCTGAGACCCCTCACCACGCTACAGTACCCCGGCTGCAGAGAGAGGATTTTACCTGTGTAAAGTCCGCTAGAACTAAATAACCCTCCCTGCTGTTCCATCCTTTCATTGGTTCAGAAGCCAGCCAGTTACACCTTTGGCTGGATTCCTACCCGATATGAAAGTATGTCATGTTGGTTCTGACTCATCCTGTAGAGGTACACAATTAAGTGTGGAAGTGTACCTCAATTGGTGTGTTCGTCCCTAGGGTTAGTGTACTAAGTGTGTAGGCGATTGTATGTATTTGCTTCTGTGCCCGCTGCTAATTGTATAGTGTTTGTTAGTAGTGTGGGTTAGTGGGGTTGATTATGTTAGTAGTGGTAGGTTAGGGTGTTAGTGGGGTAGGTTTGGTTAGTGATGATAGGTTTAGGGGTTAGTGTGTTAGGGGGGTAGGTTCGGTTAGTGATGATAGGTTTAGGGGTTAGTGTGTTAGGGGGGGTAGGTTTACCTGTAGTTTTTGTAATTATGTTGTTATAGTTTTTATTGAATGTGTCTTAGTTGTTTTTATCAACTTAGGTGCCGTCTTTAAAATGTTTGTTTAGGGTCCTCAGTATTCTCTATGGCAACGCCATTTTAATGTAGAAAATTAGTTTTTTTTTTTTTTTTAATTAAACACCTGCGCAGTCTTGGTGCGGTCACCTTTATAGTTGGAGCCGACTTGAAGATGTTCTGGTTGGAACATGACATAACAACACAAGGGTTAAGGGTAGTTACCAAGGAGACATACTCTGCCATCAAAAAAAAATTAACACCCCTTGGGGTCCCCAGCATTCTCCATGGCAACGCCGTTTCAAAATACTAGATTTTTTTTTTTTTTTAAATTAGACCACTTCCATTATAGAACCTCCCTCACACGCGACAAGGCACCTTAGCTTCTCTAAGTAGTAATATTGGGAGTAGAATACTAACTGACCCGTAGTTAGGAACTGGTCTTCACAGGAGTTTAGGACCCCTGCAACCAAGGCAATTAAATAGACAAACCCTTGTAGGTGGGTTGACCCCCCACGATATGTGGTGGTCGTAGTCCCTTGGCATCGTTTGACCTGGTGTGGGTCAAACACTAGCAAGCTAGGCCTACGGGACTACTGTGGATTCTTCCACTTTAAATCCTTGATATGCCAAGTACCTAGTGGTTTTCCGTGTGTATCTACCAAGTCATACACAAGGGGAGACAGTTTCTTGGATACTTTACATTTCACGAATTTAGGTGCTAGTTTTTTACTGAAATATTTGTCCTTATCGCTTTGGTAATACGTTCGTTTCCAGACTACATCCCCAGCATTGAATTCCACCTCTTTCCTACGTAGGTTGTAGCTGCAAGTGTTCCTAGAATATGCTTTCAGCAAAGCCGATTGTACCTTGTCAAATATGCTTGATAAGACACCTAAATTCTCCGCGTAGTGATCCCTTGGTTGGTAAACTATTTCATTTATATCAGCATCCTGATAGTGTAAACCGTCAGCGACTAACTCCCTACCATAGACCAAGAATGCCGGTGTGTAGCCTGTGACCTCACTGGTTGAGCTGTTTAGTGCGAATTGAACCTTTGGTATATGCAAATCCCAAGAGCGCTGGTCATCATTAATGAATGTCGATAACGCTGTGATTATTGTTTTATTGTAGCGTTCCACTGTATTTACTTGTGGTGTATATCTAGGAGTATAGTGTACATTTGGAATATTGTATTTTTTAAATAAGTTTTTCATTTCATTTGATGTGAACTGTGTTCCGTTATCTAAAATAACACATTGTGGTATACCATGGATCAAGAATATGTTGTCCTCTAGTAACCTTACTATAGTAATAGCATTCGCATTTCTTATGGGAAATAATAGACAGTACTTAGAGAAACAACAAGTAGCTGCAAACAGATATGAGTTTTGACGTCTAGAAAAGGGTAGTGGTCCCACTATGTCTATACTCAGCATTTGGAAGGGACGTGAACATTCCTTAGGCTTTCCCATTAGTCCTAGAGGGGCATGATTGGCTTGTTTATGAGCAATACAAGTTTCACATGCCGTTACAAACCGTACCACGTCACTGTGCATCCCTGGCCAGTAGTAGCGTAGTGATAGTCGCTTGTATGTTTTATGGATACCTAAGTGTGCCGCGGTTGGTTCGGCATGGTTGTTAGTTATTACTTGATGCCTAGTTTCCTTCGGTATGACTTCCTTCCAGTCAAACTCGCATAGTATTGCGAATTTGCTTTTTTCGTAGCGGTATAATTTGTTGTTTTTTACTATATAGTTTGGGTATGCCGTAGGGTTCTGTTGGCAACCAGTGTAGATATTTTGGTACCAAGAGTCGTTTGTTTGTTTATGTGGCCCTGACTGTGTGGTGTTTTCTTGAGTGAGTGCTGCTATCGGACACGCTCGAGACAACGCGTCTGGCAAAGTGTTATCAGTACCACGTCGGTGTTGTATGTCAAAATTAAAGGCAGACAAACGTATACCCCAACGTGCCAAACGTCCCGAAGGGTTTTGTAGTTTTAGGAACCACTTTAGTGCGGAATGATCTGTGAACACTGTGAACTTGATGCCATTCTCTAGATAGCAGCGCCAATGCTCCAGTGCCAGAAGTACAGCCAGTGCCTCTCTCTCTGTAATACTGTAGTTTTGTTCTTGTTTAGACAAGGATTTACTCATGTACGCTATGGGATGTTCAACTCCGTCCCTGATCTGTGTTAGCAGACCGCCAATGCCATAGTTACTGGCATCTGTGTGGACTTCAAATGGGAGAGTGTAGTCTGGACACGATAGTACTGGGGCCGATATGAGTATTTCCTTCAGTATAGTAAAGGACTCCTGACATTCTTGCGACCAGTCAAAGGGGGGAGCCTTCTTACTTGAGCTTGTTAGTCTATTTAGTGGGGCTGCTAGCGCGCTGAAGTTTGGTACAAAACGTCTGTACCATGATGCAGTTCCTAGGAATCTTTTAACTTCCTTTGGGTTAGTGGGAATTGGAAAGTTCTGTATTGCTTCTACTTTTTCCGGGTCTGGATGTAAACCCCTTTGATTTACTATATAGCCTAGGTATTTTAATTCATCACGGAAAAATTGGCACTTATCCATGTTTATCGTTAAGTTAGCGTTTTTTAGTTTATTGTAAACTTTAGTTAACAAGGCTATATGGTTGTCAAAGTCCGATGAAACCAATACTATATCGTCTAAGAATGCAAACACCCTATTCTCAAACTCCGGTCCGTAAAACAATTTATCTACCATTCGTTGTTGCGTAGCAGGCGCATTAGTTAGACCGAAAGGTGTAGTTTTAAATCTGTATGTTCCGCGGCCGGGTATGTAGAAAGCCATTTTATTTTTGTCTGATTCTCTTAGTGGTAGCTGCCAGAAACTTTTGTATAGGTCGATACTAGTAAGGTATTTAGCGTCCCTCAGGTTGTCTAATATTTCTGAGATGTATGGCAAATTGTACGCATCTTTTTTAGTAACCGCGTTCAGTTTTCTACTATCTAAGCAAAACCGTAATTTGCCATCCTTTTTTGGTGTAAGTAATACTGGAGAGGACCACGGACTTTCGCATGGTTCTACCACATCTAAGTCAAGCATCTCATCCAGTTCCATGCTGAGAATACTTTGTTTCTCAGGAGACATCCTATAGTAACGTTGTCGAATAGGGAGTGCATCGCCAGTGTCGATGCTGTGTGTTATTAGGTTAGTCCGGCCTAGGCCTTTTTTCCCTGAGGATATGTTCTCAAATTGTGTTCTAATTATTTCCGCAGTTAGTTTTTGTTCGTCGGTTAGCTGTGCAAACGTATGCAAATGTATGTTTTTTTTAGTGTTTACGCTTGTCGTAGTTGTGTTCACAAGGAATACAGATTTTATATTCTTAGGAAATATATGAAAGGTGTTCCAGAAATCCATTCCCAGTAAGATAGGAGTATCTATAGATGGCACCACATGTGCCTTAATTATGTGAGACTTTCCTTCAAATGTAATTGGTAAGTTTAGAGTACCTATAGGAAGAAGCAACTGTCCCCCAGCGGCGACAAATGACTCTAAGTGATCCTTAGGTTGCAGGGTTAGCCCCTGGTCCTTGATTAGTAGTTTATGATAATCTTTCCCAACAATGGTGACTGCGGAACCGGAATCCAACAATCCACAAACGGGCATGTTGTTTATTTGTATAGAAGTTTGTTCCGTTTTGTTGATACAGAGTAGCAAGTTCTGAATTTTGCGACTACAGCTAGCCAATCTTCCCACTCCGTTTTACTTAGCTTGGCGTTAAATTTACTATTACAACAAACCTCACTAGCTAGTTTTTTTGGCGGTTGACACTTTGAGCAATCGGGGTATTTCACTCCTTTTTCTCCGCATTTAAAACAAACGAGGATACGGTCTGCCGTACACCGACGTAATAAATGTGTGTTTACTCTACATCTGGGACAAAAAGGTTGTCCTCTAGTTGGTGTACCCGTGCTTTTATTATCAACTAGTGCGACCGGTTGTGCAGAGTGTGAGTCCTCCCCGGATGTTTCCGCTTTTTTGTAATAGTCACCGCGGCCGTATCTGAAACGGTTGTAGTATGGTTTCGAGTTAGAATTGGTAGTTTTAATAGCTGTTTTGAAGTAAGCAAATTCTGGTGCGAGTGTGGCTAGGTTAGATTTAGTTGGTTCCTGATAGTGTGCTGCTCGCATCTTATACTTTTCGTAGTTTTTACAAACAGACTCTAGTTGCTCCAAATTTTGCACGTTACTGATAGCTAGTACTTCCGCATACATTGGTTTTATATTGTGAGAGATGATATCAAACATTTCTGTTTTTGTTGGTTTAGTGTTTAGTCTATTGAATAAACCGCTAATTATGGATATGTAAATAGTTATGTTTTCCGTGTCACCTTGTGAACGCGTTCTGATCTCGGTAAGCAATCTATAATCGTAGTCATCGCTGTCAAAAGCAGCCTTCAAGTGTTGCAATAGTTCTTCCCATGAAGTGACATTTGGTTTGACATGCCTATACCAATGGAGAGCATTATCTGTAAAGACATCAAATGCGAAGTTAAACATATCATCTCCTTTTATTTGTTTACTTTGTCTGAACTCCTCGATTTTTTGTATGAAAGAACGCACACAAGTTTTTCCATCATATTTCGGTTTATTTGGTATGTGATTAGTGCATGTTACGGTTATGTTAGTGTTTGGAGTGGCTGTTGTGTCAGTTCGCTGTGAACTACCAGAACTTAACTTAGTGTCTAGTTTGGAGAGTTGTGAATCCAATGTGTTGTATTTTTCATCTAGTTTTTGCTTTAGTAATACATTCTCCGGGTTGGTTGGTGTAATACGGGCTAGTCGGTATTTAATATGATTTTTGTATGATATACCCTTTGCTAGTCCCGCTTCATTGTTAATTTCACCTAGAATTAACTGAAATTCACCTATGGTTGCCTTAACTGCGCATAAATCCTCAGTCTCATCAATGCCTGATTCATGTATATCCTCACTTGTATATTTTTTACTCAAGAGGTTAATTTGCTTCCTTAAATTAAGGCAAGCACCAATTTCACCGCCCCGTATCAAGACTTCATATTCTAGTTCAGCCTTCCGTAAATGTATGAAGTTAATAGGGTGAGATCCCATTATTACAAAAGTAGTAAGCTATTAGTTGAGCTAGGTACGACACACACACACACAATATAACAGTATCAACATAAACTTAAAACTAAACCGCAACGATGTGATAAGAGCAGCGTGCTAGGACTCAGTCCAGAACAGTGTGACAAAGATATATAAAGCCTGGGCGCCACTGTAACGGCTAGGGCTTTGCAGGTAGACTGCGCAGGCCGCTAACTGTTAAGTAGGTAGGTAGGTAGTGTATAGTGAGATGATTGAAACCAGTCGGGTAGGTTAATACATATAATTGTAGTATAACACAACTAGACCTCAGCTAGGTCGCGGGTAAGGTCGCACTGTTCAGTTCTAAGCACTAACACACTTATAGTTAATAAATGTACTTCCTTGCACTAAGTTGTAGACGGCGGATGCCTGTTCCTACAGGCTCGGTGAGAGGCCAGCAGAGGCCTTCGTTAGGGGCCGGTAGAGCCTCCGTGAGGCACCAGCAGTACAGGCCGGTGACGCGTGGCCGTCGCGGAGGCCTGTCAGTACAGGCTCGGTGAGAGACCGGCAGGGCCTTCGTTAGAGGCCGGTAGGGGCCTCCGTGAGACCCGGCAGTACGTGTCAGCGACACGTGGTTGGCGCGGAGGCCTGTCAGTAACAGGTCCGCGAGTAGCTCGCGGCGTTAGGCCGCGGTTATCCAGACCCCGCAAGGCCTCGGTAGCGCACGTGGGTAGAATACCCACGCATCCTGTCCTCAACCGGAACTTGGAACCCTGGAAGCGCATTAGGGAGCGCATGTCAGAAGCGGTGCAACTAGCAGCAGCCCGCATGCGATGTGCCAGCCTCTTCCCTTCTTCTAGCCACCAATGAACAGCGTGGTAAGCATAGTGAATGAGAGCTCAACACATCGCAGCGGTTTACAGGCAGAGTGTTTGCAAACACAGCGTGGCACAATGACGGATGCACTTAAGAGGTTATGTATGCGGCACGCGGGCATAAAACACAAAGTAACAACGATCATAGCAGATTGCTCACTTAATCACTTATATACACAGCGAGGCACTACATCACCTAGATGCAGTAGCGATACATACATATTACAGTCTTCCATGCACTGGATGTCCCCCTGACGCGTGGTCCGCCATTGACACTCGCGAAATCAGATAATACATATGTGATGAAAACAATATAGGTTATCCAGTGCAGAGGGTCTGATATGGTTACCAAATTAATGTGGAACTCACCCTAGGTCGGGGTACTTAGAATCTTGAGGATCAGGGAATCGCTTCTATCAGCTAGGCGAGCGGATGTCGAAATGGCAGAGCGTCCTTAGGAAATTAGTGTTGTGCCACGTTTTTAGTGATGTGGTAAGGAGCTTACTAATTGTAATAATTTAGCACCACTCGACTATTTTCCGCTGAGACCCCTCACCACGCTACACTCTCCATTCAGATTCTGAGGCTAATCTCTCCTCTTCTTCCCACACGGACGACGAAGGCTTCTTGCCCGTCACCGGGAAGGGCAACAAGAGGAAGAAGAAGAAGCAGAGCACCACCCAGGCCACCAAGGTGGTCGCGGTCGAGGAACCCGCTCCTGGCCCCAGCTCACCAACTCCCCCCGCGGTGTTCACCCCCACCGCCCTCCCCCTGACCCCCGCTTCATCCTCCCCGCAGGATGCCCGCATGTCCCCGGTCCCTACTACTTCTGGCACCCAGAAGAGGAAGATCCCCCCCCCTCCCCCCGTCTTCATCCAAGACAAGGGAAAGTGGACCGACATCTCCAAATGGTGCTGCGATCAAAAGATCGCATACACCAACGCCCGAAATACCCAACAGGGTATCAAAGTGACCATCCCGACGTCGAAAGACTACCGGGAGCTCACTAGACTCCTCCGTTCCAGCGGCGCACTATGGAAAATGGTAGAACAAGCGCATATCAAAAATGCTTTTTACGAATATCATAATTTGGCTAATATGGCTATTCGTTTAGGTTCTCTAATAGTCAAATTATAATATTCATTACGATTTTTTTTCTTAATACGCGAAATTATTATTTTTTTCTTAGATAGAAATACATAGAAGACAGAAGTGCCAAACTCAAGTCTTTGCGTATACATGTTTCAATACCATATTGTGAAAAAAATACTTGGTACAGATATGCAGTATTATACATTTTTAGAAAGGTTATTTTATGCTTTTTGCGATACAGCTTAATGATTTTAAAAGTAAAGAAAAATATTTCAGTAATTACTTAAAAAGTGACATACCTTTTTTTTCACTTGTATTTTTTTTCGTCGAAGGTTTTCAGTATTACCCACGTTTGCCCAAGCGCTACTTTTTGTGTCGACTAGTAGTCTAACTATTCATAAATAGAATGCAAAAAAAATCAGCTGCGGATATTTGCGGTTTTAGAAGATATGAGAAAAAAACTGATAAAAGTCAGAACCCGAAAATTAGTATCTTTTGCGGTTTACCACTGACACCATTCACATGAACAATATAGAACTTTTTGGATATTTTCTTCATTATTTCGTGATAACAAAGGGACCTTATCAAATTTGCACTCGGTTTGCGTGGGAAATTACAAGATAATAATGATGTAGGTACCAATTCGATATTGTAAAATGAGTATTTAAAGGGAAGCAAAAACTATTCGAACCATCTACATCAGTGTAACTTCAAGTGAAGCAAATCTCATCTACGCCTATTATTTCTGCAGATTGTGAAGTGTTAAAATGTCGTCCTTCAGCTGTACCAAACGAGACTTCATAATCCCCTATATCAAGGGCGGCAAGACCATGGAATCATTATCCAAAGTTTTAGTGGAAAAGCTGAATGTTTCTGAAAACAACTTGTGTTTTATAATTAGTGACATACAAAGGCACATTCTTCCTATTTTCAACAAGCGCTGGGCCCTGGCATCTCGGAAAAAAGAAACATTTTTACAGAAGAATTTTACTTGGTTGGACTCAAGGTATTCGTTAAATTTACCGGATTCTGAACAATATTCTACGCCATCAACATCTGGCCAGCGAGGACGAGCGTGCGTGGCTTATGGAGACTCCTCAGAATCTACCAAGAAGAGGAAAAACACTCTTCTACTCCAAGAATATGGCTTCGAGCATATAAAAAACGCCTATCTGCAGGGACTACGGGCTTTACGTGAGTACACAGAAGCTCATCTTGTCGAAGAATTAAGAACCGCTGACACTCAAAAGAAATTAGATATCTCAAGTAACTGGAACGACTCAGACCAGATGAAGATTCTTTCCGATACGGAAGCATTGAGTGCTTTTATAGATTTAGATCTAACAAAAGCACAATATATGTACCTGAAAAACTTAACCAACGAACGAAAGTGTTGTATATTCCCGCCTTACTACAAAATACAAGAAATAAAAAGATCCTGTTATCCACCATCTTCTACAATCGAAATCACGAATACTTATGCTAAAGTGATTAATATCCAAGATTTATTGGATCATACTGCTGCTAGAATTTTAAAAATCGATTCTGTTTTCCAAAAACAACATAGAACATTGATCCTTTATTCTAAATGGGGATGTGATGGTTCATCTGGTCAAAGCCAATACAAGCAAATACTTGCAGAAGAGTCGGAAACAATTTCAGATGCCAATTTGTTCATCACTTCATTAGTTCCCATCAGATTAGTTGATGTGCAATCGGGATCCGTTGTTTGGCAAAATCCGGTACCTTCATCTGTCCGTTTTTGCAGACCCATTTCTCTTGAGTTTTGTAAGGAAACTCCAGAAAAAACCAAGGCAGTTGTTGATGATATTAAAAAACAAATTAGGGCTGCACAAGCATCACTTATAAACAAAGATGGTGTTGTAGTAAATGTGAAGCATGAACTATTTCTAACGATGATCGATGGAAAGGTGGCTCAGGTCCTTACAGATACTCCATCTGGTTCCATATGCACGATATGTGGGGCTACTCCACGACTAATGAATGACCTATCGAAAGTAACTGCCAGACCCGAAAACGAAAACGCCTACCAATACGGATTGTCCACCTTACACGCCTGGATTCGCTGCATGGAAATGATATTGCATATTTCCTATAATCTTTCGTTTAAGACTTGGTCTGCTTCAACTGAGGAAAATAAGAGATTAAAAAAAGAAAAGAAAGAAGTTGTTCAAAAACGTTTCAGGGAGGAGTTGGGATTAATCGTCGACAAACCTCGGCAAGTTAGCGGGAATACGAACGATGGCAATACCGCACGAAGATTCTTCTATAATAGCACTTGCTCATCGGAAATAACAGGTGTAGATGAGGCATTGATTAAACGCCTATACATTATCTTGCAAGTTCTTTCTTCTGGAATGATGATCGACCCTGAAAAATTTGGGGAATATGCAATAGAAACTGCAAGAATCTATGTAAGTAATTACGATTGGTATTATATGCCATCCTCCGTTCATAAAATACTCATACACGGGGAAAACGTTATCAAACATTTTGCGGTGCTTCCTATTGGACAGCTATCGGAAGACGCACAAGAGTCTCGCAACAAAGACTACAGAAACATACGACTTCATCATGCCAGAAAATGTTCCCGATCTGCTACAAATGAAGATGTCTTTAAAACGCTTTTATACACGTCAGATCCATATATAACAAGTTTGAGAAAACCGTACGTAAGAAATGTGAAAGAACTTGAAGAAGAGGCACTAAGTCTTTTAAACGTGGCACCTGAAAGTGAACCCACATTTACTGACCCTGATCCTGAAGTGGTATAAGTTAAAAATAATATTTATATTTAGTTATTACTTATATTTGTACCTAGCTACATCATTTCCTGAAGCCAGAGTATAGGATGTACCTATTAGTAATATGATTTTAATTTAGTATTTTTTTTTCATATATATATATTTTGTTTACTTTGCTTGTTGTAATTAACCATGGTTTAATCTTTTTAGTCATTATAAACTTGTATTTCACTTGAAATAAATTTTTAACTATTTTTTTCGTGATTTTTTCCCATTTCTTTCATTCTATGCAAAAAAACATACATAGATATACAAGAAAACACTATAAACTACACATCGTTCGAATCTCCGAACCTTACTGCATATTTGTGCCAAATTTCATTACGATACGACAAAAATTCATGAAGTTACAGATTTTTGATCCGATACTGACCTATATTTTCCATAGTGCGCCGGCGCGGGCGCTGGCGCGATCTCGTGCACGCGGTCGGCTAAATCTGCAATCGACTGGAGAGCGAGATTAGGCTGTGACGCGATGACCGTCTGGATGTTGGTTGGCAGCCTGCTCGCCCACAACGTGGACAAAAACGCCTCGGGCATATTTGGCCCGGCTAGGGTTTGAAGGTGCCGCAAAAATTGCGAGGGTTTACGGTCGCCGAGCTCCTCCTGGGTGAGGATTTGCTGCACCCTTTTCTCACGTGAATCAGAGAGCCTACGTATAAGCTCGGCCTTCAGCTTTGCGTACTTGTCCTGGGCCGGCGGGTTCTCGATGATATCCCTTGCCTCAACCATATATCGGTGATCAAGCTGGTCCACGACAGTATAAAATTTTGTTGCGTCGGCGGTAATACCGGCGATCGTAAACTGACCTTCTACCTGGGCGAACCAAAGCGTCGGCTCCTCTGGCCAAAATGGCGGCAGCTTCACGCTGACTCTGCAGACATCTTGCTTCTCTGCTGACACTCCTGCTCCAGTCGGCATGATGGCTCCGTCAGGCTTCTGTTCTTCTCGGGGTCACCAATGAAGTGTTACGGGGTAGACTCAAATAAAAGGATGTTCACTGTCTAACTTGTATTCCTGCCTACCTCGGCACTCCCTTGCCACACACAAGTATAACAATAAATACAGACACAAAACGATTGGTACAAAACGACACAGCTATACACAGAACGATTTGGAGCTAGCTAAAGGAATCTAGTGCTTGGAGGAAGTCTAGATTTCGAGTCAGAGAGGGGCGTGCGTTCGACTTGAGACAAGATCGTGCACTGAGGTCGATGACCTCTTAGAATCGAAATCTGCCCATCATCTACGTCTCATTACACTGTCCAACGCACGTTCCGTTTCCCTCATTATTTACATACATTTATTTCCTTAGATGCGGAGTGTAAATATAATTGTTAGTTTTGTTTAAATAGTTTATAGATATTATGTGTAGTGTAGATATAGTAAATAAGTAATATTTGTAAATAATTGTTAGTCATGTTATGCAATAGATAATGATATATTTCTCGTTTGATGTCTATGGTGAACGGAATGTGAATGTGACAGAATGAAATGTCAAACGAGAAATGTTATGTAATAGGTTATGAAATGTGCGTGTGTAGTGTTTACAACTAGATATTAAATATGATTCTATATATTAATCTAGGAGTGCTAACCGCTACAGGTGTGTTAACCAAACATGAAGTCAATGCAAATGCAAAATGTAAGTATGCAGAAAATGTCAAGGAATGTCAATGAATGCTCAACGGGCATGAATCTAAATAAAAATGCAAGTTGTCCGATTCAAACCACGTCTAATTGAACACTAACTAAATTATGTACAAAAATGTATCATCTAGGCTCCGCCGTATGACAATGCACTTCCAAATGTAGGTCGCGATCAAGGTGCATATACGCGAGCCTGCTAACTTATTGCATAAAAATACATATTTAAAAACCATGTACGTACGGTCACCATTCCTTGTGGTGGCAATATGTACATATTGCCACCACAAGGAATGGTGACCGTAACTAACTGCAAAACAAGTACAATAAAAAAATGTAAAAATGTAAACTAACTCATAATTATAATATGTAAAAATGTAAACTAGAATCATATAATATGTAAAACTGTAAACTACAATCCATAAATAGAATATCACACTTAATTAGCACACGTCACTATGTCTCTCAGTGTCAAATTTCACTTCATTAGAGGAGGAGTTTACCCTTGTCACCGTATTCACTTCACTATGCACTTTTGATTCCCGTTTGTTGACCTTGCTGTACCCGTCCTCGATGTCATCTTCTTCTTCTCGTCTTCCTCTGCTTCTCGCATCTTGAGGACCCTCCCCCTGTCTATTGATTGTCTTCTTTCGCCAATAGTACATCGTTGTCACAAACAGTGCAATGCTAATAATAATTACCACATAGATCGCGATGTAGTGATGAACGTCATGAGGAGATAGGGTTTCTAGTTTCGATTGTTCTTTAATCGAGCGCAGTTCAGAATCAATCTTCTTGAAGGACTCTTCGTGCGTTTCAATGTGCAAAGACGAGTTACGAACGAAGGTGTTAATGATATTGTTGATGGGTGAAATCGTGGGTATTACCATGGCGTATGGTTCGTTACCAAAAATGTCGCTTGTGTGTTCCATATATGCGTGAAGCATGAATGAATCACCTTGCAGGTTACAACCTCGTTTGAGTGTTATCAGACCCGAGTGACGTAGCGTCTCCGATGTCATTTGAGCTCCGCACGCTAGTTGCACTTCGCACATGCCACAACAATAATAAAACCATGTGTTTTGCTTATGTAATTTTACCCACTTGTCAGCGCATACTTTTATTTCGGTATGACAATATGCACTATGTTCTTCGTTGTCTCGAATCAGCTGTACTTCGCAAATAGACTTGCGCCGATCGCCAGTGCTGTATATGGGGTGATTTAATTTACACATCAGTGTTTTATCATGGATCTTTTGGCATTCTTGAATATCGGGTTGTTCTAAGGGTATAAACGAGTATTGGTTAACGTTAAATGCAATTAATTCAGAATTGGGAATGACGTACATCACACGAGTAATGTCAATACGTTGAGGTATGCTGATTAGTTTATTTAGCTCGTATAGTGCATCATTCAAGATCGGTATTTTTATTTCCATCAATAGGTATTGATACACGTTCCGTGTCGTTCGGAGCAACATCTTAATTTTTTACTTCGCTGTTTTACCGTGATTGTAGTGGTTCAAAGTGTCGTTAACACAGTAAAACTAATATGTTTATGTGAACGGTTGCAGTGTGTGTGCAGTGAGGCTTATTTGACTTAAATCGATACACAAACACCTGATATATAAGCAAAAACTTAAATAAGTAATTGCAATTACGGCCGAGTCCCTGACCTAGGGCAACCCGCAAATCGCCCGCTTAGTGCGCGCTGTGACAAAGTGACTCACCATAACATTATATTTAAACACAATTACCTACGCCGTGCGCTTGGTAATTAACAATACTAGGTACTCTCTATACCAAATCATAACGGATAGGTAAGATGCAGTGTGTAGCATGTAGCAAAATCATAGATCGCGGTGAGTTATTGGTTTGCACTTCATGTCGCAGTTTATATGATTATAAATGCCTGAGTATGACTAAAGATTACTATGCAAGTCATCATAACGAACTTAAGCGGAACTGGATTTGCCCTACGTGTAGCAACATAACCCGTCGCAAACACGAAAATACTCCGGTGCGAAACCAATTTGATATTCTTCGTGAAGATGCTAACATGTCCTGTGATGAATTATTGGTCATTCCCGATAGCGATTCCAAAGTGTCCTCACAGAAGTCTTCGCGTCATATTACTGCTGGAACGTTTATTAATCTACCGGATGCTTCTTGTTCTATTACGTATGAGCAATTTGGCCAACTTCTCGATTCTAAGCTTGAAAGCATCAGAGCTGCCCTAACTGTAGACATCAGGAAGGAAATAGCTTCCGTGATCGACAGCTTAAGAGACGACTTTACACGTACTACAGATTTTTTGACGGCTGAACAAAAAGACCTAAATGATAATCTAGCCTCGGTTAAGAATACCATCCAGTCGCTTGAGTCTGAGAACAGTAAACTCCGCTCAGACATGACTGAACTCACGCGTCGAATGCAAGCGATTGAGAAATTATCGCGATGCCGCAATATTGAGATTCATTGTGTGCCGGAAAGGAAGAATGAAAACCTAGTTGCGATTTTTAAGAATACCAACGAAATAAAGGTTTCAATTCCTGATACAGACTTACAAGCAATTCGTCGCGTTGCAAAAATGAACAGTGAATCGGTCCGTCCGAGAAATATACTGGCAACATTACCATCGAAAAGGCAACGGGATATGCTTCTCTCAGCCCTCACGAAATATAATAAAGGCAAAAAAGATGACGTCTTGAACTCGTCGCACCTAGGCGTTCCTGGAGATAAACGCACTATTTACTTAGCGGAACATCTTTCACCCGAATGCAAAAAGCTTCACGCCGCGGCGAAACTGGCAGCTAAGGAACGTTCTTATAAATTTGTATGGGTAAAATACGGCCGCATTTATGTTAGAAAAATTGAGCAAGAGCAGGCCATACTTATAAAAGACGCTAGTTGCTTAGCTAAACTTGTCTAATTTTAAGACACACATGATTGTTACTTACTTGGATCTATTTACTGTTCCTTCTTATGTTAATTTATTATCAGAATGTGAATAGAATAAGGTCAAAATTGCACGATTTATATGTTAACTCGCTAAATTGTAATTATGATATCATTTGCTTAACAGAGACGAATGTTAATTCTGGTATTTTTGATAGCGAGCTTTTTGACCAACGGTATAATGTGTTTCGAAGAGACCGCGAAAGTTCATGTGTGACGAAAGTTGACGGTGGGGGTGTATTAGTAGCTATTAAAAAAGATTACAAAGTGATAAGACATTCCTCATGGGACAGCAGGGTGGAAGATATTTGGGTAAGTATTTTGCCTAATAACCCGCATGAGGTTCAGTGCAACCTTTGTGTGAAATGAAATGAAATGAAATGAAATGAAAATTGTAACGGATTCACGTGACGATTGTGTCAATCTAGTTATTGGGGATTTTAATGTTCCGGGTTTAACTTGGGCACCCACACCATCAACCAGCAAATTGACGAATGCTGTTGCAGCTACTGATTATAAGTCTTCTCTTTTGCTGGATTTGTTGGCCATTTGTGATTTGTCGCAGTTTAATCATATACCTAACAAAAACCATAGATTTTTAGACCTTGTCCTTTGTACTTCCGATAGTATCCGAGTAATTTTAAACGATGAGCCACTCAGTCGGGTTGATGATCATCACCCACCTTTGTGTATACATATAAAAGGGAGCATTCCTACTAAACAAATGAAACCTAATAACATCGAGCGGCGAAATTTCCACAAGTGTGATTATGCGAAGGTTAAGGTGGCTATCGCAGAGGTTGATTGGGCTACTCTATTACTGTCAAGTGATATCGACCGAGCGGTTGATGAGTTTTACATGGCTCTCAACTCTATAATCAACAAGCATACTCCCACAACCAAACTGGGTGAGTCTGCACAGCCTTTCTGGTACTCACAAGCTCTAAAAAAATGTCTCAAAGAGAAAAATAAATATCATAGACGCTACAAAAAATATAAAAACCCCCGTGATTAAGACACCTTCTCAATGTTGCGTAGTAGGTGCCAATTTCTTACAAATGAGTGCTACGGTTCCTTTATAACATCCACAGAGGACTGTTTATCCGACAATATCAAATCATTTTGGAAGTAGTCTCGGCCCGCTCGAATCGAAACGTCCTGCGATCGAATCCGCTCCGTGACTAAAATAAATAAAAAACAAAAACAGTGACTTTTTACTAACTTTTTTTCGATAAATTTGTTTAAATAGCTACCATCAATAAGTGAAAGTGTTATCACGAAAAATAAACAATTATAAACATTATAAAGGGAAAAATAAATAACTTTCTGATAACTAAACAAAAACAAAACAATAACAATGACAATTATTGGAAATCGAGTGCAGTGACTTATAAAATCATTAATACTTATATATCTAAAAAAAAAATAACTTAAATTAGACGTCTAAAACATAAACATTGGAATTAAATAAATTGAAAAAGTGGATTAAATTGTGTTTGTAACGTAACTATTATTACTACTACGGATAAACAACTATAAATAAACTTATAAACAAACTTAAGAAGTGAACTAATGATCATTCAATACGTAAAAAAGAAAAAAAAAAGTGTGATATTACGAAGCAAAACGAACAAAGGAACAGTGCAAAAATTCCTAACACATGAATCATAATAACCGCCGCTAAACTTTTAAAGAAGAAATACTTACATTAAGACCCATACATTCAACATTTTACTTAGCTGTCCAGATAGCCGAGTGGTAATAACGTTCTACATAGAAGCTCTGCGTGGTACGGCCCGAGTTCGATTCCTACAACTGGGAACTCTTTTAGGAAGTTTATGTGCGACTAACTATGGATGACAACATTACTCTCCGAAACCAAAAAATATTTAAATCAAGTTCTCTCAATGATATCAGTCAAGAAAATTCTGTTCTTTTTGACACAACAATGCTGAGTCTCCAAAATACATCATTAAATTCAAGTCAAACGATTATAGACCTTCAAGAAAAAATTAAAATATTATCTGACGACTTAAAGAGCGCTAATCAAGAAATAGAAAACTTAAATTCCGAAAATTTTAGATTAAAAACGGACTTGCAAAAACATATAAAAATACGCATAACAACGCAAGAAAAAAGAACGCCTGTCATGGATATACAGCAATTAGACGCATCGGTGACACATGAAACAAATTACAATGAACAGGTAAACATCGTCACAAAACATGTTGAAAAACCGGCTGAAAAACATGGTACCTTAGAAAGTAACAAACAGGACAAGGAGACTCAAACCGATTACTATTCGACTAAACAGCCACCAAGCAAATCGCGTAGACAACCGCAATGTAACGAACCAACCCAACAAACTAATGACCAATCAAATAAACGGGTAAAAACTAGACCGAAGAATAAAATATGCATACTGAGCAGTACCAAATCAAAATGGACATTACCGCTGCTAGATGATGTATTTTCGGATCACTCGAATTTCTGCCACTACGTGGTTAATAATGGAACCGTAAAGGAACTCTTAAGCAATTTAGAAAACAAACTAAAAACTTTTACTTTAAATGACTATTGCATACTTTTTATAGGAGAAAATGACATCAAAAATGGGACAAATTATATTGAAACAATAAATATGATAAGAGAGATATTAAAAAAGGTCACCCATACAAATAAAATCATATGCGCACCAACTTACATAAGAGGTGCACCAATATATAACTACAAAGTCGAGATGTTTAACAATCTTCTGAGCCTCGACCTACAAAATAATGACTACGCTTACCTCGTCGATAGCAACCGTGACTTAACACTGGACATGTTTTCTCACAAAACTGGAAAAATTTGTAAACAAGGAATGGAAACTATATACCTCCATATCAGGAATAATATTCTTATAGACCTTGACTTATTTGCCCAAACTGACCCGGATACAAATAGTACCCCAAACACTATGACAAAATATCATGAAACCAACAAAATAGACAATCAGTTTTTTCTCTGAAATATGTATACATATTCTGCATCAGAATATTGCTGGGTTACTTAATAAATTAGATGCATTATGTGTAAATTTGGAAGAACTCAGAGACAAAAACATAACGGTAGACGTTATATGCATATCTGAGCACTTTATGATGGCGGGTCAAGAGTCAAACCTCGAACTACAAAACTACAACTTGGCTTCATCCTATAGTCGTGCCAACAGTAAAAGAGGAGGAACATGCATTTTGCTAAATAATGAAATTAAATACAGAGAAATTTTAGAAATAAGTCAATTTTGCCTTCACTGTGTATTCGAGTGTTGTGCAGTCGAACTAATCGACTATAACACTATTATTGTTTGTGTATATAGGGTCCCGAAACAAAATAACTTGTACACGTTCTTCAATAGATTAGAAAAATGCCTAACTTATATTACTAAACTAAATAGGAAAAATATCGTAATTGCTGGTGATTATAACATAGATGTTCTCAAAAACAACAATATAACCCTTGATTTTGAATGTTTGTTGTTAAATCATAATCTTAAATTGGCATTACATACTCCAACAAGACTATCGAGTCAATCTTGCTTAGACAATTTTGCACATAATTTTAATAGACATTGTAAAACTCAAATTTTAGAACTTGGTCTGTCAGATCATACCGCCCAATTAATTAAGGCACCTGTTAAAAAAAATCCAACTTTAAAATATTGGCGCTCAATTAAGCGTGACTACAGTTTGCTTAACATAAAAAAATTTCAAATATGCATTAAAAGTCTATCATTCTCACAAATCTACCTGACTAATGACCCGAATTTGGCTTATCAATATTTTCTAGACAATTTTAAACTATTTTATGACCTATGTTTCCCACGTACCCAAGTGTTGACTAAAGTTAACACTAAACCCAAATGGGTGTCTCGTGGGATAAAAATTTGCAGTAAAAAGAAAAAAGGTCTACTATGGAAACACAGATTAAACCCCACAAATGACAACAAAACTAAATACACGACATACAGTAAACTATTAAAAAAAATTATAACATTAACAAAACGAGCACAAAATAACCATAAAATACTGACTTCAGATAACAAATCTAAAACTGCATGGCGCATCATTAACAAAACAAGACAAAACAATCGATTGAATGTATCAAAATTGACGATAGCAACCTTATTAGTACCCTCTAGAAATAGCCACAGCATTTAATAATCATTTTATTGATAAAATCAAACCCATTCCAGACGCAGGAAAAAATGTGACTCATTTTATTAAAAGTCCAGCAAATTCTATGTTTCTTGCACCAAGCTCACCTCTACAGATAAGTCAAATCATTAAAAAATTGAAAAACACAAACAGTGTAGGGTATGACGAGATCTCCACCAAAATAATAAAAAATGTCAATGAGGATATATCTCACCATCTAAGTCACATTATTAACTTGTCCATAACAGCAGGGATATTCCCAAACGCCCTCAAGTTATCAATTATAAAGCCTTTGTAAAAAAAAGACGACAAGCTATTAATGGATAATTACAGGCCCATTGCTTTAATACCAATATTCGCAAAAGTTTTTGAGAAATATCTATACAGTCAAATCTATTCCTATCTTGAAAATAAACAAATATTGTGTAATGAACAGAAAGGTTTCCGACAAAACAAATCTGTTAATATAGCAATATATGAATTTATAGAAAAAGTCTTATGTTATGTGGACAAGAGATCACCCGTTTGCGCTGTCTATTGCGATATGACACAAGCGTTCGACTACGTAGATAAAAATATACTTATAAACAAACTTGACACTTATGGTATCAGGGGAAATATCTTAGACTTAATTCGATCCTATTTAACAAATCGACAACAAATGACATTAATAAGCAGAGTTAATTATACAACCAAAAAAGAAGAAACATACACATCTATGAAGCGCTATGTGACATACGGTGTCCCTCAAGGCACCGTAATGGGTCCACTTTTATTTATTATTTACATTAACGACTTGCCAAATGCAACGAATCAACCTATGACATTATTTGCTGACGATAGCACTGTTACAATTGCATGTAAGGACATTAACCATTATAACTCTGACATTAATAATTCTTTGACATCTATAATTTCATGGCTGAATAATAATAACTTAAAAATAAATTTAACTAAAACGAATATAATGCACTTTGGACAAAGACTACAAAATTCTCAAAATATACAATTGACTTATAATAACTATACTATAAAAGAAACTACTACGGCTCGTTTTCTTGGCTTAACTATTGACAGTAAGTTAAATTGGAAAGAACACATACAATTACTATGCAAAAAGATCAGTAGTCTTTCCTACGCACTATATAAACTTGCTCCAACCATCCACCAGAATGCACTACTGTGTGCATACTACGGGCTTGTTGAATCCATCCTCAGGTACGGCATTATTTTTTGGGGCAATTCCACCGACAAAGAGATGGTATTTAAAGTACAAAAACGATGCGTACGCGCTATGTTCGGTATTCAAAGCACAGAAAGCTGTAAACCACTATTTATTGAACATAAAATCCTTACACTACCATCACTGTATATACTCGAAACAGCTGTATTCGTTCATAACAACCTGGATTATTTTACTCACATACCCTCACACAGTCAGCGCCGTGACAATAGTAGACTTTGTGCACAGCCTGCTAAAACAGCACTGTTACAGAAAAGTGTAGTATGCAGAGCTCCACTAATTTATAACCACATACCGAACTCGATAAAAAAATTGAACGCCAATAGCTTTAAAAGTACCTTAAAGAAAATTCTGATTAGAAAATGTTACTATCATGTACAAGATTTCCTTAGTGACAAATTTATTTAACTGAAGGTGAAGGATGACATTTAAATTGTAACACATAATAATAATTCTATATACAACTTATTAAGTGACTTAATTTGTAAACTGTTTTAGACTTTGTTAGTTCATGACATTTACTATTTAGATATCTCATTTTGACATTCATTCATTCATTCATTGCATATAATAATTAATATTTGTACACCAGTCGTGGTAAAACATGTTGATACAATCGATAAGTAATGTACCATCTATAGTAAACATCCATTTTTGCATGTATTATTATGACCTACACATGTTTTGACAAATAAAATGATCTTTATCTTTATCTTTAAGTTCGTCAATAGAAAAAGAGATACGAATGGCTTACCGCAAACGATGAAGTTCGGTGGAGTGGTTTCATCGGAAAGTCAAGTAATTAGCGAATTATTTTCGGACTTTTTTAGTTCAGTTTTTGAGGATACGTCTGGACCTCCCCTCAGTGGCGAAACATGCGCAGGTATTGAATGCTACTCTTTTTTATCGGAGATTCATGTTGAACACGATTATGTTTTGCGGGCATTGAAAAAACTGGATCATAATAAATGCGCTGGTCCGGACGGAATACCTTCTATTTTTCTGGTCAAGTGTGCTGAAGAGCTGTCATTGCCACTCTATTATCTGTTTAATCGATCGCTAAAACTTGGTACGTTTCCAAAATACTGGAAAAAGGCGCACGTTGTACCTATTTATAAGGATGGTGACAAGTCAGATTGCGCAAATTACAGACCCATAAGTATTTTATCTGGCATGGCTAAACTTTTTGAAGCGTCTTTATATCAGCATTTTTATTCTCATTTTAAACCGTACCTTTCCCAATCCCAGCATGGATTCGTACAAGGTAAATCTATTTCAGAAAATAAACCCTGGCTTCATTAATGCAATAGAAGGATACCCGTTGCTTACTTGTGCAATATCGTTACAAATCTTCAACTTCCAGCATAGAGTTCTTGACGCCAAATATATCTACTGCATATACCACCTGTACTGTAACGTTAAATACAAATGGCAAACTTTTTAGTGGACGAACTAGATGACAATACTAATCTGGAGTGTCAAGAACTCGATAGACTTGAAGTTTGCCAGAATTCTTTGACTTCCAATTATAACTTTAAAATATTGACATTTAACATACGCAGTCTAAAACACAATTTCAATACATTTTGCATTGCATTAAAGCGACTTAACATTGTTTACGATGTTATTATATTGACCGAATGCTGGCTGAAAGGTTGTCAAGTGGTTGGTCAGATACAGGGTTACACGTCAAACTCTACCGTAAATAATCTCAACCAATGCGGAGGGGTTGTAACATACGTTAGAAACTGCTGGAATGCTTCCGTTTCGGAGCCTGATCTTCAAGACGCTGAATCTCTCTTACTTCAACTCGCAGAGGATATTTGTTTAATTGCTATTTACCGATCTCCTTCACATAGACAGATTGACAACTTTATTTCCTCCCTTGACAAAATTCTCAACTCGATGAGTAAATATCAAACAATTATAGTGACCGGTGATATTAACATAAACCTTCTGTCTATGTCTGATAAATCTTCGTCAGAATTTTCATGTCTTATGTCTGAACATGGTCTAAAGCAGGTAATATCTAAGCCAACTAGACTGGATGCGTGTCTCGACCACATATTTTTAAAATCGATACATCAAAATGCTCTAGGCATCATATGTGAAGCTGATATCACCGACCACAAATTGGTAATGATGGGGTACAATACGGTCACTCCGACTGGCACTAAATGCAAACAACGCACAATTAATAAAATTAACTTTCCAGCGCTAATAGAAGACCTCCGTAACATCGACTGGAATGAAGTAGTGACTGATTTAGACGTTAATACAGCAACCAACGAATTCCACAGACTTTTGGCAGATGCATTAAAGAAACACACGACTGAGAAGATAATTAGCCGTGCTAAATACATATGGAAGCCCTGGATCACACCAGGCCTTATAAAATGTATGAACCATAGGGATAAACTCCACAAAGAGTCAAATAAACACCCAAACGATGAAA